>CAIGQW010000298.1:4149950-4231319 GCA_903798125.1 Danio choprae | reverse complement strand
TTATACTATATTCCCAATGTTCAGCAGCAGGCATCTGACTGGGTGTTATTTTGATGCTGTTATTAAAGATAAAGCCTAATATATGACATTTGCTAAGCACTAGCGAAATCTCACAGATTTGAAGTAAATGTATTTAATTGGTTTGGTGTTTCAGCTAGCAAGACATTGGCCATATATAAGACTTTAAACGTTTGTTAAATATATGCCATACATACACACACACCTAATGGATATAGTTTTTCTGTGTGGAAGTATGAAAACGTTCATCCTGAAGGTAAACTACATGCAGAGTGGAAGTGGTTTTTATGAGGTACCCGTATCTGATAATGCAATTGGCTTCTTATTAATAAAAGGAAATATGCCAGAACCTGAAAAAAACAAACAAATAAGAATGGGTGCCTACATTTTCTATTTATGATAAATTAGTTTGTGGTAAACATGATGATACATTTTCTTCTACATCATAAACCACATAGACACACACCCAAACCATTCTTATCTAGTCAACTATTAGAAATGTATGTTTTATAAAATACACACACACACACCCATATCAAAATTTATGCTTTTGATGTGGTTATGTCTAATTCTGTGTTTCCCAACCCTGTTCCTGAAGGCGCACCAACAGTACACATTTTCAGCCTCTTCCTAATCAAACACACCTGCAGAACATTAGAAGAGACTCCAAAATCTGAAGTTAATGGGTCAGATAAGGGAGACATCCAAAATATGTAATGTTGGTGTGCCTACAGGAACAGGGTTGGGAAACACTAGTCTAATTTATGCTGTAGAGCAAAGCATTATATTGTTGAGTTTTGTTTACCACAGACATTTTAATAATAACTAGAAAATCTGCATTATAAAAATCTTGAAAAAAATGAATTATTCATAATGAATATTTGTAGGTTCTGACGTCATTCCACTCTATTATATGTCTGTTAGTTTGGCTCAGTTTAGTTAGAGTGAGTTATCCTGTATATGGCATACAATATTATGAACTACATAATCTGTAAAATACTGACAACATTTAGACAGTCTACCCAACCCAAGAATACCTGATGATTCCTGAAAGATTTGTCCATGAACGAGAAGCTCACACAAAAATTCTTGTTCCACACCTTTAAGAATATTTTTTTTCTGTAGAATATAAGATCTTTTTAAAATATTGGTAACACCTTTTGGTTCCTGTTCATTTCCATGGTATAAAAAAAAAACACAATGGAAATCATTAAGAACTGAAACACAAATACCAAAACATCTCCTTTAGTGTTCTACACAGGAAAGAACATCATACTGCTTTGAAATGACATAAGGATGAGAAAATGATGGCAGTATGTCTATTTTTGGGTCACTCAAAAAATAAATTCTACAAATAAGTCATTATTTACCCACCCTCGAGTTGTTAAAAACATGTATGGGTTAGTTCACCCAAAAATGAAAATTCTGTCATCATTTACTCACCATTACCTTGTTCAAATCTTATTTGAGTATCTTTCTCCTGTTCATCACAAAAGAGGATTTTTGAAAAATGCTGGTTGCTATTGGTTTCTATAGTAAAAATTTTCCTACTATAGAAATCAATGTGTGGCAGCATCCAGCATTCTTCAAAATCTCTTCTTTTGTGTTCAACAGAAGAAAGAAACGCAGGTTTAACACCACCCCATATTTTGAACAAACAGCTACAGTCCCCCGCTGACTTTCATTTTTCACTCTTCTTGCTTTTTATCTTCTACAGAAGAAAGTGAAGTTCGGAACACCTCGTGGGTCCACCTTTGCTTTTTTGTGTGAACTATCCCTTAAACATCATGTCATATTTTTTGCTTTTTGTCTAATTATATGCAATTATCTTTTGTTCTAAAGAAAAAAAAAAGGTAACCGTTCCTTTAAAAAGAAAAGCAAGCTCTTTCAGTCATCACTGAACTCGTCCTCATGTTCACGTATCAGATGTTTCTGGCAGTGCTCTAGAAAAGCGTCCAGAGCTATGAAGGTCTCAGCACACGGCACACAGTGATAGACTTCCCCCTCACAACCATCTTCAGGAAGCACGTGGAGAGGAATCCCACCTGAACACACACTACAACACCTGCACGTCTCGGCCGGCTCGTCCACTTCTTCCTCCGGCAACTGATCGTGGATTTTCTCATGAACAAACAGAGCAGCTTTGGAACTTAAGACCTGATCGCATGATGTACAAGGGTACTCCCCATCCTCATCTTCCTCATCATCATCACTATCATCTTCAAGTTTATCCTCTTCCTCTTCATCCTCTTCTTTAGTTTCCTCAATCAAAACAGGGAGAACTTTCCTCGGTCTTCCTCTCTTCCGTACAGGGTTATCTTCTTGGAGCTTTTTTGCTGGCCTCAGCTTGAACTTACCAGCAGTTGCATAAACACGGGTTGATTTGTTACTTAATTTGAGGTGCATCTCATGGTGAATGGTGTAGTTTCTAAAATGCGCCAATCGCGTCAGATGATGCAGAAACTCAGTTCCGCAGTGCAGGCATGGATAAATCCCACTTTTCCGCTTCTGCCTGGTGATCTTTACAGAGTTTCTAAACGTATTCCTTACCTTCACGTCCCGTCTGTGTTCTTCCTTCCTATGCCGATGCAGAAGCGACGTCTTGGAAAACGATTTATCACAGGAACGGCATTGAAAGAGCGTACTCGAGATGCTCTTTTTACTTCCCATAATCCCAAAAAGCACATCCTTTTCTAAATTTGTGCTTCTTTTTCTTGGTGCGTGGGAAAAGCGCATGTGGCAGGCAAGACCTCTGGGGGCACGGAAAGTTCTGGAGCACAGGGTGCATGTGGAAACGGCTTTCGGTTTAAATGGTGGCAAGGAAGCGTAGGAAGGAGTTTTGAGAATGTTTGTGGGCTGACAGTCTCCGGGCTGCTGGTGGTGAAGCAGATCTTGTTTGTGGCTGAAGGCTTGTCCGCATGGGGTGCAAGCATATGGGCTGTTGTCTTGATGGATGGGACCTTCTGTACAGTTGGGAACTGAGGGTTTAGTCCCACAGGAGGCGCATGAAGATCCCTTTGGCATTTTCCCCATGCATGTTTGGCACACGGATAAAGAACGAGGGCACTTGTGTAACTGCAGACTGGAAAGCAAAGCAAACTGTTGACTACATCGTTGACAGCTGTGGAGTTTTTGCAGGGTGCGCTCTTTTTGCTGGTGACGCACAAGGGCGTTCATTTCGGAGGACTTCTGGCTGGCGTCCTTGCAGATGGAGGAAGACGTTTGTGATTTTGGTTTGTACTCCATGCACGTGATGAGCTGAGCCAGTTTGGATAAGGTTTCGGACATGGGTCTTGATCTTTTGGAGACCTGGTTAGCTTGTGATACATTCCTCCAGTTGCAGTGTACAGACTCCATATTCCTAGATACAATTTGGTGGGGAACAAATGAAGTGGATTAACGGCACTGAATCATAGGTTATGCTAAGAAAGAGTGTATATCTTTAATTAAGAATTAGACAGCAATCATTAAATTTATTGTGTTTTGTTTTTAAACATATTTAGAGATTATAAAACATTACTTTTTTGTCAAGGTTTAGATATTATTTGTTATGCAAGTATCATGTTTTGAATTCAAATTAAATTAAATGTGTATTGAACTTAAAAGAGAGTCAAATTATTGGTTAAGTCAATGTTCACTGAACTTTCAAACTAATAATCATTTCTTTTAATTGACAAGAACCAATAATTGACATTAAATATGTGTCAAATCATCATACGTGACCTTGAACTACTAAACCAATCATAAGTGTCAAATGTTGGAAACAGATTTATGTATTATATCATGTATACTTTCTAATCATCATTTCTTTTAACTGACAATAATCGAGTGTCAAATCACTATATGTGACTATTAAATCAGTCATAAGTGTCAATTTTTGGAAACTTAAGATTTATGCATTATCTGAAAGCAAAATACATATTTTTTCCTTTGATGTATACTTTAAGATAGGACATTATACAGCTGATACAACTATTTGAACATAGGGGGGTGCGAACAAATCAAAATACTGAGAAAAATCACCTTTAAAATGTCAAAAAGAAGATCTTAGAAATAGACATTACTAGTCCAAAATTGGGTTTTGATATATGTATAGTAGAAAATACACAAAATGTCTTCATTTAACTACTTAATATTCTAATTCTTTGATTTTTGGGAGGGCATAACAGAAAAATCTATCATTTTGAGTCATTATAATAGTATTTTTGGATATTTGTCAAAAACATACAATTTCAACAAGGTTTAGTTTTGTTCAACATGTTCAGATGTGGTTTTGTGTCCAGGGTCAGATATTAGAATGATTTCTGAAGGATCACGTGACACTGAGAAGCGCAGTAATGGCTGTATAAAATTCAGCTTCACATAAGTAAACAATGTATCGCCTTTTTAAATTACATTGCAACAAGCAGTTTACGTAACCAACAACGCAAAAAGAATGTTTTAACACAATTAATATAATGCATATACTTTGCTACACAACGTAGATAAACTTCGTAAAGCAACCCTGATACAGGAAGAGTTTGCTAGCTGTTTAGCTACGCAGCTGACATAGAAACTCACCCACTCGAGGACGTTGTATCGCACAACATGGGTCTCTCGACCGTATTTGTGGACATTGCAGCGGGTGTTTCGAGGTGCAATAACGCAAAATGCACGAAATTCTGAAGCAAGACGCAAGCGGACTGTCACTTCTACTACCACGCGCTTCTAACTTAGTTCAGGCAGTTTGGGAAACTACAACTCCCATCATCCAATGCGAGCGAGTTTCGCATTCGTTACTACCTACTACAGATGTCCTTCACTGCTAGATAAATAGACGTGAAAACAGAATTCAATTATACTCATATGCGCATTTGAGACACTACTAGGATATATGAATGAAAATTATGAAATTATGATTTTCTATGATTATGATTTTTATGAATTTGTTTTTTATATCAAGGTCTGACAACATTTCTTTCGAATTTAAAATAAACATTGTCAATTAGAGCTTTGGGCGACGCGGTGGCGCAGTGAGTAGCACAATCGCCTCACAGCAAGAAGGTCGTTGGTTCGGAGCCCCAGATTAATAAAGGGACTAAAGAAAATGAATGAATTAGAGCTTTTTGGACAATTTGGTCAGAATAGCATATGTTTTCATTTGTTGTGATTAAAAATCAGGGTTATTCTACAAAATAGGGATTTCTTACAACATTAATATTGCGTTGTCTGAAAAACAATAAATTAATATGTCCGAAAACATGAATCTGGAAGAAATGCCATCAGTAGTTTGCAGAATTTTAAAAAATCACGTTTTTCTCAAACACATAACCATATTGGCATTTAGATTACATAAAATCTCATTTTTAATTAAAAGCTACTCAAACTGAAATAAGTAAAATTGCTAAATTGTCATTTGTATTTGAAAAAATATACAGCTTATATAGTTAATAATATATAATATCGTTTTGTCTTTGTAACAAAACGTTGTCAATTGTAATGATAAATATATTAGAATTCAAACATCTAATAAAAATATAACATATAATAGCAAACATTATAAATAATGTGTAATTTTTTTTTTTACTAGCGCGAGTACTTTTATTATGAAATGTCCTCAATCCGTACATCTTCCCCTAGTGAGACGGGGTGAAAGGACACCCCTCTTAACACAAATATTAATCTCTATTCAATTGTTGTCATGTGTTTTAATGGCCGCATATAAATTGATTAAGATAATTCAATAATTACTCGTCCGTCTGGAATTTAAATGAGCGCATTTGTCTTTTAACGTGACACAGTGTCCTCCTCCGGTCCAGCTGGCGGCAGCTGCACCTGTTCGCGCGGTGCCACATCAGAACAGCGAGTCCCGCACACCGGCAGCTTATGAAGGCTTCACCGGTTTAACCTCAATCGGTAGCAGAGCAATCACAGGAGAAAGGGCTATTGTTTTACTAGATGTTTATCTAGAAGTCGAAATATGATACTTGTGCAACACGGATCAAACCCAACGCAAGGATTTGACCGCTAAAAAAACGGCCGACTCATTTATTCACGGAGCCTAACCTTAGAGATGACAGATCGCGCTTGTTTATTGTCGTGTTAATCGCGTTATTCGTTATCATTTTTAAGCATAGGGATCGGTTAAGCTGTATTATTGATGGCCGTGTCGGGAGGCGCCCGGAGGATGCCGATGGGTGTGCGGACATTCAGCGAGTTTCTGGAAATAGCGACTGTCGGTCCGTGTCGCTCCAGCAGCCCGTATAAATGCAGAGAGAGAATACAGCACTGGTCCATCAGGTAAAACACCGCATTTACATGATGAAATATATTGTATAAATCTTAATTTGATGTGTCGCATTGCTGAACAAAGCGAGATTTAAAACAAAACTATACCATTACCATGGTAACCATAGTTTCCGCTAAAATGCTATTATTACAGTTGTTCATAAACAAAGTGTAACGTTATAAAACAATAAATAAATATATAACATCATTTTAATGGTGTCCACAATTTTGTTGTAATAACGATGTGTGTGGCTATTAGAAGAAAAAAAAACGTATTTTCAAAAATAGCTACAATATTGTTACTGAAACGCTACGTTAATGTTAACAATAGGCATGGGCCAGTATAACATTTTTAAATGTCTGGGTAAAACAAAAACTTTTTTCCCCGTTTACACAATTTATTTTATTTTAAGAAACAAATACATTGTAAAAATACATTAAAAAACTGTACCTTAGGAATGGTAAAACAGAATTTTAGCGGTTTTAAAACCTTGACTTTTCCAAACCCCTTTAAACCTTGAAACCGTTTATTGTCCCATTCCTAGTTAACAATAAAAACACTGTACAAGTTGTTTTTGTTTATATGAAGTCAGCTAATGCATAATAAATACAATGAGTTTCTGAAAGCGTTTTACTCTTTATTATTATACTCTGTGTATATTATAGATTATGATTTAGTTTCTACAGTAAGAAGTAATCATGTATTTCTTGTGTTGTGGGAATGATTCTTATTTGTGTAACTTCACTGTAAATCATTCATTCATTTTCCTTCGGCTTAGTCCCTTTATTTGTCAGGGGTCGCCAATGAACCGCCAACTTATCCAATATATGTTTTACCACACCCCAGCACTGCGAAACATACACCATACACACTCATACACTACGGACAATTTAGTTTATTCTATTCATTTATAGCACATGTCTTTGGACTGTGGGGGAAACCCACGCAAAAGGGTAGAACATGCAAACTCCACACAGAAACGCCGGGGCTTAAACCAGCAACCTTCTTGCAGTGTGGCGACAGTGCCAACCACTGAGCCACCACACCGCACTGTAAATCGTAAATATTTTATTTTAGTGTACCATGGGAATTCCATGGTTTGTTTTTGCGAGTTACAAGGTATTGTATGAACTGAAGTACAGCAGTAAAAGCATGTGTGCATCAAAACAATGAAAGAAATTTTAGTATAGAGGTTAGTATAAAGTAAAAAAAAAAAAAAGTGTGAAATATAAAAAAAAAAAAAATTCCCATAAATCAGAATGTTATTTTTTCTTTATTTTATTTTAGTGTTCCCGAAAATAAAATAGTGTTTATTAAGGATGCTCCGATTCTGATTTTTGCAGCCGATACTAAGTACCAATTCCTTATCATGGTGATCGGCCGGTACAGAGTACCGATTCTGATGCTTTATATAACTTTACCATTGCATAAACTACGGCTGGGCAATTTGGCCTAAAATCAAAATCTCGATTAATTGAACATTTTAACTCTATTATGATTAATGATCAATTATTATTATTTTTTATTTATTTAACATTTTTTGTGCAGTAAATATGGTCATATTTCAAGTGAGAGATTTGAAGGTTGCATTACTTGATTTTAAAATAATTGAAGGAAACACACACTATGTGCTATCTATGAATATTTATTGAACATCAGCGTTGAACAACTGAAATTAAAACACACATTGCCTAAAACCAACAGCCACTTCTTTCTTATAAAAAAGTGAAAATAAAAACCTTGCACTTTTGGAAACAAAGTTGATTATTTTTAATGTTAATTTTTAATATTAAAAGTAGAGAATAAGCAGTATCTCTTCTAAATAATATAACTCTTGTATATCCTGTAAATAATATCTTTATTATTAATATCTGCATTTCTTGAATCATCTGTAAACAAATACTTTATGTAAATAATAATTTTATCGTAATGGTAAATTTGCCATCTCTGGCGCAGCTTCACACGTGCGTCTTATGTAATCATTTTCGATTAATATTTTAACTTCAGAAGAAATAGGAAAGCAGTATTTGGTGGAATATTTGATTTTGAATAAAAACATTTGTTGTTTTTATCATCAGTTTACATTATTAGACATTTGGTAGAAATATTATCAGACTCTTATAAAATAAAACTGATTTACATTTTAATAAAACTCATTCCTTTTAAGTATAGTACACTCAGAAAATTATTATTATTATTTATCAAATATTCTCTTAATTTCTTTTTTGTGAAGTTATTTTAAAGAGACCATGATGGACCATATCGTCTTTGTCCCATACTGTATACTAGTCATTCTTTACCTGATGTTTTTACACACCAGATGTTCCTTCAGTGCTATATATGCAGTATATTCAAAATACCCTTGTTTTTGTTTTTTGGTCTCCTTTGTCCTCAATGTCAGGCACCTATCCTCCTGCGGGATCTTGATGACTCGCTACCCTCGCGCTCTCTGCCTCTCTGAAGTGAATTTGACTCCCACTCATCACCGGAGATCCTTCATCAGCCTCACTAACAAGAGAAAAGAGTATTCAGAGAGGAGAATATTAGGGTAAGTTGACTGACTAATTCAGGTTATGGTTATAATTACTGTGTCGTGTTTGATCCTGAACAATGAGCCGCCCTTCTTTTAGTATGGTGGATAAAGGCAAGCTTTTGTGGTGTTAAATAATTAACTAACAGAGCTGTATTGATCTAGTGGAGGCGGGACGGTAAAGGTAAGAAAATAAAACCGAATCAAAGGTAGTAGTACTAATAAAAGTAAAGTACAGTACAATAAAAATGTGCATTGAATAGAAGGTAATAAATAAATACGAAATTCAGTTTTAGCTGCATCATTTCAATTAGACATTTTAATGTATTATTGTTAATGTTAATTTTATATGAATATACTTGCACAATATTGTTATCGTACTGTATAATACTGCAAATCATTATGTCTATGAATTTATTATAATTTTTAGATCATATTTTACCTTTAATGGAGTACATTCATGACACTATATGTAGCATGCTGCACAAGAGAAATAAGTATTAAAAAAAACGTTTAAATTAAATGTATAACACTAATGTTTGTCCATCTTTTTAATCGGTTTTAGATTTATTCAAATACCATGATAAAAGCTTTAGCATTATTATCTTGTATAAATTTGATACTGCCACATGCCTATATTATATTTTTTCTTCAGATTCAGAAATATTATATTTTCATTTTCAGTATTCTTGAAGTTGTCTTAATTTAGTTATTTGCTTTTCTGAATAGAAATGTCCTAATGTTTCTATTTAGATTCATTTCTGTTTCAGTAAGTTTGGAGCTTAATATTTACATTTAGTTGCAAAGGCATATTTTCTAAGTTTTATAACTAATATTGCTATAATTTGTAATATTTGATCCTATATATTTTCAACTATCACATTTTGATTTTGTTGTTTCAATCGCTATAAAAAAAAATGAATTTTTGTCTGAATTTAAATGGAAAATTTTATAAAAAAATTAATTTTAAATTCCATAAAAAAAATAAAAAAAAACATCAGATGCTGTCTGATTGTAAAACTGCTGAAGTTTCCTTTTATTTTGGTCATCAGGTACTCGATGCAAGAGATGTATGAAGTGGTGGCCAATGTGGATGACTACAAACACTTTGTACCGTGGTGTAAAAAATCCCAAACCATCATGAAAAGGGCTGGTCATGCCAAAGCCCAACTGGAAGTGGGTTTCCCTCCTGTTGTTGAACGTTACACTTCAATGATAAGCCACGTTCGTCCACATCTGGTCAAAGTAAGTCTTTAGTGCTTTAGTGATGAAGTGCTTTAGAACTTCATCAATGGAAGTAAATTATATACAATATTTGATCCTTCTATTTCGCCCTGTCCCATTTCAGGCAGTGTGTTCGGATGGTAAACTCTTCAATCATTTAGAGACAATATGGCGGTTTAGTCCTGGTATTCCTGGTTATCCTCGCACATGCACAGTAGACTTCTCTGTAAGTACCGCTCTCTCTTTTGCTTCCAGTTTGCTAAGATCCACCCAACTTGGTTACTGTTGCTAGGTCTACTTTGGTAGAAATCACCAGTTTAGAATCCTCTACAGGAAATTCTTCAGTGTTATTTTAGTATGATTGAGATACTATTGTAGTGTTTAGTAAACGGTTTTCCTCCGTTAAAATATATCTATACATATTTTATTTGTCTTTGGGAATTTTTGCCCATTTCTCTTTGCAGTACCTCTCATCCTCTATCAGGTTGGATGAGAAGCGACGGTGTACAGCCATTTTCAGATCTCTCCAGAGATGTTTAATAGGATTTAGGTCTGGGCTCTGGCTGGGCCACTCAAGGACATTCACAGAGTTGTTGTGAAGTCACTCCATTGATATTTTGGCAGTGTGCTTTGGGTCAAAGAGTCCTTCAGATGCCTTTTTGGCAAATTTCAGGCAAGGAGTGGCTTCCGTCTGGCCACTCTACCCTGATTGGTGGATTGCTGCACAGATGGTTGTCCTTCTGTAAGGTTCTCCTCTCTCCACAGAAGAACGCTGGAGCTCAGTCAGAGTGACCAAGTTATTGGTCACCTCCCTGACTAAGGCCCTTCTCCCCCGATCACTCAGCTCAGATGGCCGGCCAGCTCTAGGAAGTGTCCTGGTGGTTCTAAACATCTTCCACTTATGGATAATGGAGGCCACTGTGCTCATTGGAACTTTCAGAGCAGCAGAAAGTTTTCTGTAATCTTCCCCAGCCTTGTGCCTCAAGACAATCCTGTCTTGAAGGTCTACAGACAATTCCTTTGTCTTCTTGCTTGGTGTGTGCTTTGACATGCACTGTCAACCCTGAGACCTTATATAGACGGGTGTATGCCTTTTTCAAATCATGCCCAATCATGTATAAATTTGAATCCGACAAATAAGCAAAAGCATGTTAGACACTGGACAGGAGTGGTATTTTAGCATTATTAAAAAAGTATATGATAGTTTTTAATTCGTATTTTAATGTTTTCTGATTTAATTTAAGCTTTAGTCCATTTAGTGTTTTAGTTTTATATTTTTGTTTCTTTTATTTGAAGTCATTTTAGCCCTTCAGCTTAAAGTTCCCTCAAACATTTGCTGTTACATTTGCTGTATTCTGTATTCAAGATATAGTAGGTAACGTATTGTTCCTTGACTCCTCAAACCACTCTCATATGACCATTACGCAACCACTTGACTGCAAGTATGGATGCCGACAAAATGTGTCATGTTTCAAGAGTTTTAGGCTGTACAGTGTGGACAGAGATAATTTTTTCTGAAGCCTAATAAAAATGCCAGGACGATGAACGTTTTCATTAAATGCTGTTTTAAAAGGAAAATGCACTAGTGTTAATGGCACCTAGTATTCACATCGTGTACATACTGTAACTACACATAACCTGACGCGATTCCAGCAACAAGTAATTTGCAGAACAGAAACATTTAAATACCAGCCATTCAGAAATGCAGAATTGTGCACATATTAAACCTCTTTCCATATTAATAGGCTACTGATTGACGTATGTCGTATTGATGTATGTTAATCAATCAGTTCTAACTTTCAATTTCAAACCATTTACTTATTTTCTTTTCAAGATCTGAGGTAAACTATCTGCTGCTTCCTTCAGTATGGTTATAAATGTCACGAAAAATGGTGTTCAAACTCACACTGGTAGCATTTAACACTGAATAAAGCACATAATCAGCTCCTGAGGTGATCATTATCATAGTAGTTTATGCTGTTGTTCGGCTACGATGTCACAGTGCCTTTTTTAGAGACAGTTTCAATTTCTATGTGTGTCATGGATGTTTAGGACAAAAGCTTGTTATAGCATGGAAAAGATATCTTTTATTGCATGTCACAACATCGCATCATGTGTAGTTAGGACATGGTGTCAGTGTTTGTCAGCAAGTTCACTTACCATGTCCTCATTTTCTCTTTGTGGTCACTGGTTTTCCTTTAGGTGTCATTCGAGTTTCGTTCACTGCTGCATTCTCAGTTAGCGACGGTGTTCTTCGACGAGGTGGTAAAGCAGATGGTGGCCGCGTTTGAGCGACGAGCAGGCAAGCTGTACGGGCCAGAGACGAGGATACCACGAGAGCTAATGTTTCACGAGGTCCATCAAACGTGAGGTGCCCCATTACACTGGACTCGCCTTCATCTGGAACTCACAAAACTCTCTAGACGGTTATCACATCACTAGATTACATCGGGATGGTACAATAGATACCATGTACTTTTAGACAACATTACAGTTCCAAGTATTGCACCTTAAAGCTATTTTTTTTGTTTGCTTATTGACTGTGAATGAAGAATAACTGATTTATTGCAATTCTGAACAGTAAAGTTGAGGTGCAAAATTGGAGAAATCCTCTTGTTTACTCGTTCTGTCCGACTGTGGGGTCGCTGGGGCCAAATCTGATGAATTTATCAAGCTGAAAGGAATATTTCAGGTCAAATCTGTCAAACGCTGTTGATTTCCACTCAAAATAATTTCAATTTGCACCTCCATTTTTAAAAACAATAAAACAGCACAAACATTGCTCTCTTAGTTTTAAAACTAAATTATTTTCTGTGGTAATCAACTTAATGCAAAATGCAGATTAGCCAGGAATATTCCTTTTAAAACAGGTCTTTATACAACTTAAAAAAAAAATATATATATATATATTATACACGCAACATAAGAATTCATATGCTTGAATTGAAACACATTTACGATGAGCGACTTGACTTTCACTGCACTGAGCTTATTATAATATTCATCTCAAGAAGTCGGTGTGACTCCAAACACAACTGTAAATATACTGAATATGAGCTATACAGTTAAAGTGGCATCAAATATTTCTCCCAGCTAAATATTTATCCTTATTGACGACAACAACAACAAACACTTTGTTTATAGAAGTGGTGTATTGTGGTGAAGGTATATTTAGCATGCTTTTGCTTTCTTTGGATGCATTCATGCGAACTCAGGGCTTTGGAGAGAATTAAATGTAAGAATTCTGCCTGTTTTTCCCTAATAGTGATCCCAGTTTGTGCCTGTTGATGTAGACTGTGCCATTTCTGTTTTGTCGCTACATTAATGTCTGTTGAAACACTACTGTATTCACTTATTGCGATTTCTCACAACGCTACAGTTTGAAGCCTAGTAAGCTTTTTCTTTCTTGTTTTTATTTTATGATATTTTATTTTTAGCCATTTCAATGCCTTATCCAAGTGTTCATGGCATTTATAAATGACTCCAGATACCATTGTAATTGTCAATGTCGAATGCTAATTTATTTGTGCTGTATCTCAACCTCCTGTCCGAGAGTCTTCCACAGAAAAAAACACCACCTTCATTTCTAAAAAAGAAAAGAAAAGAAAAAAAGATCTTGTTAGATGTCGGTTTAGTGAGAATGTTTGCTTGAACAACTGTGAATCAGAACCAAAGAGATGATCAATGCTTCAGAAGATCCAAAAGAGCACAGTTTTAGGAACAACTTCTCGCTGAAATGAATGTTTTCTGTAAACCTTAATTCTCTGTCAGCAGGCCTGTCATCAGTGTTATAACCTTGCACAAGCATTTCTTTTAATTTGAAAATCTATAAATTTATTTACCAACAAAACTGTTGTCTTGTTTTACTTGATCCACTTAAAAACCTTCCTACATCCGTTATATGGATATTGTTTCCTTTTCATCATTGAATTCTTTTTCATTTATTTATTCATTCATTTTCGGCTTAGTCCCTTTATTAATCTGGGGTCGCCCCAGCGGAATGAACCGCCAATTTATCCAGCATATGTTTTACGCAGCGGATGCCCTTCCAGCCACAACCCATCATCACTGGGAAACATCCATACACACTCATTCACTACGGACAATTTAGCTTACCCAATTCCCCTATACCACATGTCTTTGGACTTGTGGGGGAAACCGGAGTACCCGGAGGAAACCCACGCTAACACAGGGAGAACATGCAAACTCCACACAGAAATGCCAATGACCCAGCTGAGGCTCGAACCAGCAACCTTCTTGCTGTGGGGTGATTGTGCTACCCACTGCGCCACCGCGTCGCCTCTTTTTCATTTATTATTATTATTTTTATTACTGTGTGTGTGTGTGATCATTTTAACACTTATGATTTATATTTCAAACTCATTTTCTTTCCTAAATGTGTTTTAAGCTAGATACAAAAAGTAGTTTCTCTTAGGACTTTCAGGACAAATGGGTTTTAATGAAGTCCATTAAAGGGGACCTATTATGTCCCATTTTACGAGATGTGATGTCCGTAGAGTGAGTGTGTGTGAAGTTTCAGCTCAAAATACCCCACAAATAATGTTTCGTAACTCTTTAAAACTGGCCCTTTAAGCCTTTGTTTCTAATTGTGCCTTTTTTAGCGACTGTCAAATTTACATTCAAATGAGATCGGGCTCTTTTCAAAAGAGGGCAGAACTACAAACGCCGGTGTGTCGGCATAATGGCAGATTCAAAACAGGGACTACCGTTATCACTGTGAAAAACTGAAAATGACAAAAGAAATGGCTCAGAAGAAGGCAGTCTATGAAGATCTCAGTGTTAATTTGTGCATCCTTAAACTCCACATTTATAAATCCCTCTTAGTCGCTGACATTATCTTCAGCAGGTACAAAATTGACGCCGGTTGGCTGCTTCTCACTCAAGACTGTCTATGCTAATGAGGGAGAGACAGTCACTAATGGGCGAGGCTTTTCCCCTCTTATGACATGTACAAAAGGTGAATGTCAATCAAAGTGTTTCTACAGACTGTGATTTAAAAAAAATTAATTAATAAATGTTTACCGTTAGAAGCTAGATCTATTCATATACTGTTGCCACACAACTGTGTTTAAACCTCTTTAAAAAGTTATTTTTGCATAATAAGTCCCCTTTAAAATGTCAATATATCATGTCAGACAGTGGCATTTGAGACAAATCTCACACAAACCTTTTTAACAGGATTTAATTTTGTTTGCAAGGCTTTAAAATGTGAACTACTTTTAATAGAAAGTAAAACTTTGTCACTTTTTCCAGGTTTGGACTCGAAGGCAAATAATGACTCATTTTCTGCTTTTGAGAACCGCAGGCCAAATTAATTAAAATGATGTAATTATAATTATGTGGGTATGGAGTTTTTGAATGTCTGTAGGCTACTGAGAAATTTGGATGTGTGTGAGCGGTAGTTTTGTTTCATTTGTTTATGCGACACTGCACCCAAAGAAAAATTAAATCCTCAATTGTTGCTTCTGAAGATAGATTTATGCAAGATTAATACTTTTAAAGATCTAATTTGAAAAATCTGATTAGCCTTAAAGAGAGAGTTAAATCTTTCATCATTTACTCATCTTGCACTTGCAAACATGTTTTGGTTTCTTTCTTCTGTTGAACACAAAATAAAACATTGTGAAGAATGTTGGTAACCAGCAGCCATTGACTTCCATAGTAGGAACAAACAATAATGTCAATGGCTGCTCTTAAACATCCTTCATACTCTTCATCTTCTGTGTTAAATACAATAAAGAAACTCAAACCAGCTTGGAACAAGTGGAGGGCGAGTATTTTTTGATGAACCATCCCTCTAAGTAAAAAATAAAAAACCTAAAGTTTAGTTATTATTTAACAAGAATCCTGACCTTGGCTATGTTCGTAAAAAGGACAGTTTCTTACCTCAGATTGGAAGCACAGGCATTACTAGCTTGCTGCAGGTTGCCAGATTTAAAGGGATAGTTCAGCCAAACGTTTAAATTATGTCATCATGTTCCAGGCAGGTTTTTTCTTCTGTTGAGGAAGATACCCTGAAGAATGTTGGAAAACCAGCTGTTTGTTTGTTCTTACTATGTTGGTCAATGGCTGTTTTATTTCCAACATTCTTCAGAATATCTTCCTTTGCGTTCAACAGGAGACCAAAACGCGTAAAAGTTTAGAACCACTTGACTATGAGTAAACTGTGTGGAAATGTTCATTTTGGATCAACGGTCCCTTTAAATGAAATATTTTGCTACTAAGGAGGTCAAATGATACAGGAGAACCTGTGAAAACAGCGGTGCAGCACCAGCGAACAAATAATACAAAGTGAAACGGGCGATGGAGGTTGAGGAAATCCGAGTATGGTGGTGGTATCTGGGTCATGTATTTATAAGAGCACAAGGGAGCTCAGTCAAGTTTCTTATTCATGCTGTTGACCCGACACATCTTTCCCATGTTGATCTTCACACACCATTCTTAAAGGGATAGTTCACTCAAAAATGAAAATTCATTTACGCAGCCTTTATTTTTTTAAAACCATTATTAAAGTTGCATTATTAGAGTTTCTTTTGTCTGTTAAACACAAAAGAAGATATTTTGAAAAATGTTGCAAACCTGTAACCATTGACTTGCATAGTATTTGTTTTTACTACTATGTA
Organism: Danio choprae; assembly: GCA_903798125.1. Lineage (NCBI taxonomy): Eukaryota > Metazoa > Chordata > Actinopteri > Cypriniformes > Danionidae > Danio > Danio choprae. The sequence goes on along the minus strand of CAIGQW010000298.1, from coordinate 4,214,635 downwards.
AGTTTACTACTACTAAGTCAATGGTTACAGGTTTTCAGCTTTCTTCAAGATATCTTGTTTTGTGTTTAAAAGAAGAAACACACACATAATGGTTTGAAAAAAAGAAAAGGCTGTGTAAATGATAAAACTACCACTTATCAAAGTCATTACAACTAGGTTATAATTAGGTAATCAATATAACCTACCCTCAATATCACATTAGCTGTCTAATAAAAAACAGCATGTTCTTAGTTAAGTACACGTACTCTAAAATAAAGTAACCTAAACAATGATCAATTCATATTGGATATAATATAAACAACAACCACTGATAATAAATATATCATTTGAGCAAAAGTATATCACCTTTATAAATGCTTCACATTATATATTTATAGAAATCTGCTATATGGAAATATATTCAAACTACATGGCATACAAGTTCATGTTTGTATTTTACATATATAAATTATATATATGCATTATGCAGGGGCGACATGGTGGCTCAGTGGTTAGCACTGTTACCTCACAGCAAGAAGGTTGCTGGTTCGAGCCCCGGCTGGGTCAGTTGGCATTTCTGTGGGTTGCCGTGGGTTTCCTCCGGGTGCTCCGGTTTCCCCCACAGTTCAAAGACATGCGTACAGGTGAATTGTATAAACTAAATTGGCCATAGTGTATGTGTGTGGATGACAGTGTACGGATGTTTCCCAGTACTGGGTTGCAGCTGGCAGGGCATCTGCTGTGTAAAACATATGCTGAATAAGTTGGTGGTTCATGTATATGCACATATTTGTGCATATACATTAGGTTAGTCAGTACTGAAGCCAAATCTGGAGCTAATCTAACAAAATAACAATAATGGTTCAAAAATTAGTAGCACAAATTTATGTTAGAGATATATATTTTAATAAATATATCCGTTTAATAAATCTGTTTTGTTCAAATGCACCAATATATATTACCCATATTCACTGAGAAATGGAGAAAAATATTAATTTTCCAAATGGGGTGTACTAATATATGCTGAGCACTGTATGTGTGTGTGTTTGAAATCCAAATATGTACTTGTATGTCATATATCAGATTTGTTGTATCAGATCATTCATTCATTCATTTTCTTTTCGGCTTAGTCCCTTTATTAATCTGGGGTCGCCACAGCGGAATGAACCGCCAACTTATCCAGCATATGTTTTACACAGAGGATGCCCTTCCAGCTGCAACCCATCTCTGGGAAACATCCACACACACTCATTCACACACATACACTAAGGACAATTTAGCATACCCAATTCACCTGTGCCGCATGTCTTTGGACTTGTGGGGGAAACCGGAGCACCCGGAGGAAACCCAGGCAAACAAGGGGAGAACATGCAAACTCCACACAGAAATGCCAACTGACCCAGCCGAGGCTCAACCAGCGACCTTCTTGCTGTGAGGCGATCGTGCTACTCACTGCGCCACCGTGCAGCCTGTATCAGATCAGTTGTTTGTTAATTAAAGCTACCTGTATAAAGCAGCACACAGATTCCTTTAATAGTTAAAGTGTAAATATTAATGTGTGTTTGTAGTAGGCCTACATCGAGTGTAAATATTTAAAATACATTAAAATGACTAATTATGAAGCAATATACGACTTAGTCTTTAAGTAAATGTAGTAAACGTATTTTCATTACTATGGCAATTGTAATTCTACAAACAGGCTTTTATATTCAAAAGAACTGTTGTGTAATGGAAAAATTTCATGGATGTTTAAGGCTCTTCATGGACTCCCACACAACCTTATTTGCGTTTCTAGTAAGCCCAATACTAGCCTCTGTTACTCTGGGTTATGGTCGTTAATAAACGTCGCTTTTAGCCAAGTCAAACATTTTAATGAAGGCGGGCTAGCGCCATTTTTCACTCGTGCCTAAAACCAATTAATATGTAATTGTGTATTCATATTCACCTGCTTTGGATAGCCACAGAAACGTCGCGGTTTGTATGTATGAACAGTTGGAAAACTCCAAAAGTGGCGGCAAACGGTTCTACTGGAGTGAGATAGACAGTGTTTCCAGATATAGCTGACTTTTTCAGTCCATAAGCTGTCCAAAACCCGCCCAAACGCACAAAAAAACGCCCAAAATATTAGATTAATGCTTTATTCATTTATTATTTATTTAAATCGAAATTACCGTTACTTTAACTGTCATAATTTTTAACCATACAGCAACCAACACCAGCAGTCAGAAGCACAACATAACCGGATCACATCGAAACACACTGCCCCCCTCTCACCCACACACTGCACTTAATGTTGGGTAGATTACACTACCTATTAGAGTAACTTTTACTTTCGAAATGGGGTATACATTCGTCCCATTTGGCGTTTTAAATTCTTTTGACCATAAGTGCTGCTTGTCAATCAGACAACGCTTCTGTTTGTTCTTGCCGTCAATTGTAGGGGGAAAATGATCGATGAAAGTGTCATCATAAACCGCCGAGTTTAACTGCAGGCGCTGCGTGATGCGCGTGCACGCAAAGGGGATTCAGATTTTGATACAACTTTCCTTCACCACCTCTTGCGGGTGGGCCCACGAGGTTTGCAATATGCACTGTTCACTACTAACTGAATGCAGTACGAGCACACAGTTGTTTTGTTAAACAAGTTGCATATAAAAATTTACGTTTAAAATTGTCAACACACCAATGCCATTTATCACCCACACAATCAAATCCAAACACGCCCAATATGGCAACACTGAAGATAGAGACGATTCAGACTTACCTTTTCATTCAAAGCAATCCCATAGGGACGATTCAGTTTTACCTTTTTTATTCAAAGAATCCGTTCAAGTCAGAAGCAATCAGTGCCTTTATGTAGATCACGTGCTGCGCTCGACGAAGCAGTGACACTCCTAAATATGCAAATAATGATGTTAACCCAGGGATTAGTAATAATGGATTGTAAGAAAACCCTGGATTAATTGTTAAAGGGATGGCTTTCTCTGAAAATAAAAATTCTCTGATCTTGTTTGTTCTTCTGTTGAATACAAAAACATAAGAACATTTAGGAAACCAGGTGTTTTTTTGCCTGCTATGGATATTTAACATATCTTTAATTCAACAACAACAACAAAAAAACCTCATAGACAGGGCCAGGCAAAACCTGCAGGCTTTTTGTGCCATTTCTGCACAGTATTTTGTAGAGAAAAAAAAGTGTATGTTTAGTGTATAGTAATAGAAAACGTAACTCATTTAAAAAACACTTGTGTATAGGGTTAACAATTAAAATCCAATTAGAATCACTTGTTTGGTAAACAGCAGGTCTCTAGTTTAAAATTTCCACTAAAATATAATATTACTTTACAAATAGTTGTGTACATATACTATCTAAAAATCTACATAATATTCAATATTAATTAAATATAAAGACTGAATAAATATATATTTACACACATTTACATAAGGAAATAAAGATTAAATGTTGGGCTCAAAAATCTGTGAGGCCAGATTTAGTGTGGGCCTACTTATAGGTATGAAACCACTTGAGGGGGAGTAAATATTGTTTAAATGTTCATTTTTGGGTCTTCCCTTTAACCCCTGATAACCATAAGCAATGTGAACCATGAAAAGAAGAAAAATAAAGTCTCAGTGTTTTGTTAAAAACATTTATTGGTTTTCGTTTTTTGTCAATTTTCCCATTTTTTTCTGTTTTGTTCACCTAAGCTTCTTTTTCACAATCAATCCAGACTCCTTTTTTAACCCCATTCTCTTGTTTCCCCTCCCCATTTCCCCCTGGTGGGTCTGACTTCAACCAATCATCTCCATATTCACATTCCCCGTTATTGAAATCAACTCAATGGAGCACAAACCAATCACGTTCATCATAATGAAAGTAGTCGCAACGGAAAAGGGCACAGCAAATCAGACAAAATATGTTCTTGGATGACTGGGGTTCAACACACAGAAATGATGATGATGATGATGATGGAGGGAAAAGTGCCATCAAGTTAATGGAGTGCTTATGGAGCGACTAGCTAAAATAGCTGCTAGATTGTCCAGAAAACAAAAATAAAAAAATACTACAACCTGAGAGCAAGCGTGCAATAGAGCAGCACCCAAACAGGGGTCTGATCAGACTGTTACACGTACAAATCATGTTTAAATCATCTTAAAGGTATTTAAAATAAAGGGTTGAGCCAGTCATTAACTAACAAGGATGGTGGGACAGTGTTTTGATATGCAGTTCATACATTCAAGCTGTATTTACAGGAATAAATAAAACCACGACTTATGTATACCTACACAAAATGATAGCTTTTCTCTTTTTACAAGACATCATTCTTCAAAACACTGAACAATAAAACTCAACAGGTAAGAAAAAAAAAAAAAGGTATCGGATTTTTTTAAGCACTCTTGGATGAACAAATAAATACAAATTTGACTTGCTCTCAAGTTGATACACAAATCTGACCACAATAACCTGTGTGAATGACACAAATCAGCCAAATGTTGTCCACAAATAGAAAGACGGGAGAAGAAAACTGGCCGTTTCGAATAAACATGGTAGTTTCACGTGCTTTTAAACAACAGGAAGATGAAGACGATTGGTTCAAGTCAGAGAGCAATATGAGAGATAACCTATTAAAGGGGCAGTACCCTTTTAAACAAATATACAAGCTTCCCCAAGTTGAACTGAACTCATAGAATCAATTCTATTGAGAGAGGACCTATTTTTTGCCATCATGGAGTGCTCTTACAAGGAGAAACGCAATGTTCGCTAAAGAGACGCCTAGTCAAACGTAGTCAAATTAGCTCAGAAACAGGGCTTTGATGATTGGTTTCCTCAAACAAACAAAGGCTCAAGTGAACATCTGATCTCAGGAGAGTAAAAATACAAGACTAAAACTGAAACAGTGTGGTGCGACAGCTGAGGATAAGGGGTTTATTTACATACTAAAGTCAACTAACTAGTATTCAATAGTCATTATTATTTTAAATAGGTGATTTATGGAAAGATATTTTACTGCACTTGTTTTTTGGACAATAACACAGCCTCCATCAAAACCACCCGGCTACATCCATACCTGTGTCATTCAAGCTGGCCATAAATCTGGGAAAACTGAAGAGGAGCGGCGTGTGATGGTTTGTGCAATGCGTGGAAAAAGTAGGACTAATAGAAGAATGTCATTGGGATGTGTGATCTTGACGTTATATATATCAACAAAGGCCCTTTTTAGAAGAAATTTAAAAGTGTACTGTCTCTTTGAATCCCTTAGCCTGGAGGGTTGTTCTAATAGCTTAAGCTCCTCCCCCTTCCTGTTCTCACTCCGCTGGCATGGTCTCTCCCTCTCTAGCCTGACTTGGCCCCAACTAGAGCCATGAGTCCGTCTGTGCTCATGGACTTGGGACGCTCCAGAGGGAAGCCCAGCGCTCTGCTCCACACCAGCTGGGCGAGGACACCCAAAGCCCGGGATACGCCGAAGAGCACAGTGTAATAGTTCATCTCAGTCATGCCATAATACTGTGAGAAACACAAAAGTAAACATATGATGACTTATCATGAAAGTGCAAACAGGAAATTAGATGTAAACTGTACATATTGACTTTATTCTTTTTGTATGAGCGGGCGCAGCCATTGCAATCCTTTTAGCTCGAGACTTCCGGTCTCATTCACTTCCGTTGATTTTTAGATGTTTAAAACAGCTCGTTATGCTGCAAACTTATATTATCTCATTACATTATTCTACTTTTTATGTAGTCATGAATACTGAGCGAGCAAGCAGTTTGACCGTTTTTTGCAGTTTACGATTCCTTGTCATTTCTCCCATACGCAACTGAATCGGAAGTTCTAAAACAATCGTAAAAACAAGCACACCTCCACATTGAAGAATAAGGTCAATAGTAGGGTTGGGTATTGTTTGGGGTTATTTCGATACCGGTGCTAAATTGATACTTTTAAAACATTATCGGTGCCAAAACCGATACTTTTGAGCCACAAAATTATGGTGGATGACTCTAAAATATTTTTTTGTCAAATAAAAGATTTTTCTAATCATTTAAACTGAACAATATAATTAAAGTTTAAGGTATACATCAATTCATGTTTTATATATCTGAATTTAATTGCATTAATCGATTTCCTTTGATCATTTGTTTGTTAGCATAAATGTAAGATTTGCATTATGCAATTGCATTACATTAGCTACTAACCTGTGGAAAGGCTGTCATCAAAATCAGGGAACATATTTTTCTAGGCTTGGGGTCACTGATCTCTCTATATAGATCAGTGGTTGGGGCTTGTAACTACGTTTAAATGGACATTAATATATGTAATAAGACAATAATATGCTGTTTACATGAGTTGTTTTTTTGAATGTTCCTTTCATGATCCCATTTAACATGTTATAGCACATAGATTGATTAACGTCATTGCGTCACAAATTTACATTTAATATAATAATAAATAATTATTACAAAGCATTTTTGGTTTCGGTTTACAGCCAAGTGCATTCAGAATTTTTGTTTTTGGCCCAGAATTTACATTTCATTGCATCCCTAATTATATATATATAAATATTATAAAAATAAATTTGTTATTAAATAAGATATCAGAGTAAGACCAAAGTTTAATATTTTAACTGTTTATCTTTCTAGAAAACTGAGAAATAAGAAGGCTATATTAATGATGAAAGAAATTTTGGTAAAATTTGATTAATATATAAAGCACACAATAATAAAAAAAAATATCCCTTTACATATTCAACATGAGGGGGAAAAAGAAAAAAATCTGCACTTTACAAAAACAACAGATCTTCACTAAATTCACCACAGATCAACTTTCAATCAAAAATGTATGCATACTAATAGCTGGATTCAGTTCTCTTACTTGCAACAGGACTCCGCTGTGTGCATCTACATTGGGCCAGGGGTTCTTGGCCTTGCCCTGCTCCAGAAGCACATTGGGTACGATCTTGTAGAGCTGAGCGACCAGCTTGAACATGGGGTCATTGGGAAGGTGCTTGAGGGCAAACTCACGCTGACAGGTGTAGCGAGGATCTGTCTTCCTCAGCACAGCGTGACCATAGCCTGGCACCACCTGAATGACCACACCAGAGGTAACAATCATATTTCAATCTATCATATTTTTATGCTACAAAACAAAACAACAGCACTCACTCTGCCTGATTTGAGTGTGTTCCAAATATAATCTCTCATTTTCTCATCGGACACCTCACCACCGAGCTCCTTCTGCAGGGCTGTCAGCCACACCAGGACCTCCTACGGGACAGAGGGGGAAATTAATTCATGAAATCCAAAGCTGGTTAATGTTTCAGAACCATATGTCCTGCACAATAGAAAGCACATGGAGGCTCAAACCTGATTGGCCAGTCCATGCAGGGGTCCAGCCAGGCCATTCATAGCAGCGCTGAAGGAGAGGTAGGGGTCGGATAGTGCACTTCCTACCAGGTGACTAGTGTGTGCACTCACGTTTCCACCCTCATGGTCACTGGAGACCAACAAAAGCACACAAAGCCGTTAGGATTACAAAATGCAAGCAACTAGATCAGATTGGTAAACTTATGACCACAAGAGGGCAGACTTGATTCATTTAAATATTCTTATATTTCTATTAATCTCTGTACAAAACTTTCAACAGCAAGTCAGGAGTGTTCTTGCTGACTGAACATATTAGTTTATAAATCACTAGTCAAAGGAAGATGCATCAATAAATGCAGTGTTAGTATAACAGGATGAATCTTTATGAATTTATGATCTGATATGAACCATTTGGTAATCAAAATATGTATGTCTATTGAAAAAACACTGCAGCACGGAACCATGATCAATTTCCAAAAAGTGAATGTTTATACAACTAATATGTCATTAGGCAGAGTAATATTTTTGTTGTTTTGATGCAGTTTGAGCAATCATGAGTTATAAATTTAAAATGTAATTTAATTCCTTCCAACGGGATTTTTTTACCATTATATGTATACAATTTAGATGCATGTATATACAAATATCCAAGTAGCTCCTGACACAATATGACCTTGTAAAACAGTACACAGATTTTAAATGCATTGCAAAGGTCAAATAATTAAAGAATATATTTATATTCAATTTATTCAAATGATTTCTTTTTCATTATTACAAATCATAGGGCTACTTAACCATTGCGCAAAGCACAGTGCTTTCACATCCATCCTTTTTATCAGCAATAAATGTGATAACTCCTTTAGCTAGCACAGATTACAAAACTAAATCCAAAGTCCTGTTGCACACTGCTATGAATTAAACAAAATAATCTTGATTAATCTGTCAATCATTTATAAATTCGCTAATCAGATAAATTACTCATATTTAAAAAAAAAAAAAAAAAAAAACATTACTTGGCAGGCTGGGTATATTATGTACTTTCAAAGGAAGGTAGAGCAAATTTTTCTCTAATTCATCTGTAGTTTCAGATGTTCAATTTGTTCTAGGACGAGCCAATTTATAGTATTGTGTTTAAGATTTTGATTGAAAATGGCCTAACTAATCTTAAATATAAAGTGCATTCTGTCCTCTGAACAGGGCTGGAAACACAAGCTTCACAAATGTGCATTTTGTCCTCAAGGCTAAAGCCAAAATCTTAACAATTCACAGAAAACCTTGCAAAGACTTTCTGAGGGCGACGATGACAAAGGTTAAAATGCAAGCTGACCTCATTCCTAAACACGTTTATGACAAAGGAGTTTATGAGGAATGCGTGAGTGAGTCTGTAGGTCATAATCACCTGTGGATGGTGAGGTAGAGCCTCATGAGCTCTGTGAACTGTGGCTCGGTGTAGCCCAGCATGTTGGTGAAGTTGTGTGACCAGTCCAGGTTGGAGTCGATGGCGCCGATGCTGCTGCCTTCACGGTACAAGTTACGGTAGATCTTGGCTGCCACGCAGGGGAGCTTGGCGATCAAGTCCATAGAGTCCTCATACACGAACTAAACAGAAGTGGCACAAGTTCTTGTCAATGATCTATTTGTAATTATCTTAAGCCTAACTCACACCGTTTGATTTTTAATAACCCTAAATCAGTGTTTCTTAGCCACGTTACTTGAGGACCACCAGCTCTGTACATTTTCGATGTCTCCTTAATTAAACACACCTGATTCAGATCAGGGCAGCATGGTGGCGCAGTGGGTAGCACAATCGCCTCACAGAAAGAAGGTCGCTGGTTCAAGCCCCGGCTGGGTCAGTTAGCATTTCGCATTCCCCCACAATTCCAAAGACATGAGCTATAGGTAAATTGGGTAAGCTAAATTGTCTGTAGTGTATGAGTGTGTGTGTGGATGTTTCCCAGTGATGGGTTGCAGCTGGAAGGGCATCCGCTGGATAAGTTGGCGGTTCATTCCGCTGTGGCGACACAAGATTAATAAAGGGAATAAGCCGAAAAGAAAATGAATGAATGATTCAGATCATCAGCTCATTAGCAGAGACTGAAAGACCTGCAATATGTGTGACAGACAAAGCAGACATGAGTAGCATGTTGGACTGGACAAATATGATGCCAATGTTGTTTGACGTCATTTATCCGTGACACTTTCACTATCCCACATTCTGACATAATACCTCACGGCAAACATGAAGCTGTAACAAAACTTGTAGCTGTAATTTTGCTAATAGTGTGCCTTAATAATAAAAGCAGAAAAAAGCTGTTTTGACATTTTCCCCGTGCTGGTTTGAAGTTGTGGTGCTGATTGCATCATCAGATTAGGTGCTATTAGGCTGCAGATCTTAATGGTCAATTTTGTGACTGTATCCTATTTTTTTTTGATGACCCGCTTACATCATCTTTTAAAAAGTGACTCGTATCCGATCGATGTCTGCATTTACAATGCACACGGCAAAGGCGGAATAACGCCTTTATTCTTCTAATAAAGAAAACAGAGGAGAGAAAAAATAAAAAAAAAAAACAGATGTTGACTGACAGCTGTGATAATAAAATAGTGCTCTTTTATCCATTTCTGTATTTAATCTGTTCGCAGGGTTTAATTTTTTGTTTATTTTCTTTTTGACAAGTTGTTTTGCTATAGTTCATGACAGAAAAGTTCTAATGTGGCTATCTTCTTTTAATGTAGGCTTTTTTTAAACCAGTAGGCATCTTAGTTTCATGTCCACTCTCGCACTTAGTCGCACTCTCTTTCTCTCGTTAACGTGCTTAAATACTTGTGCTTAATACAATATAAAAATATTTTTGTCCTTGTATATGAGATTTAAGATTTGGGACTCTGCTGAAGTCTGTTCCAAAATGAAACTGTCAAAGATAATGTCATTCACTATCTTTTTTTATGACATGCGATTAGCATTGACAGGTAAAAAATCTGATCTACCTGCTTACACGGCAGACATGAAGGCACCTACCCGATTCATATTGATAATTTTCCTCATATGAATGAGGCCTGAATCTGATCTGAGTTAATTGGTATCGATGTGATTTTCCTTCCTACACATACATGGGCCATTATCCAATCTGTGCTACATTGGAGGAAAAAATAAAATAAAAATCAGAATTGGGTTACTTGAACCATGCAGAGTAAATGTAGTCTTATGGTTCTTAGTTTGATGCTCGTCCCAAATTAAGTCAGTGCAGGAAAGAGTCTGAAAAGAACTGACACTGCCAGAAGTTCATCAGAGGGAAAATTTTTTATCACAACGGTTATTAAGCGGCGGTTGCTGAACATGTCAAACCAACGATTGTATTACAGAAATATTTTAGGATTTCCCAAATTTGTCTCAGACGACCCTGTGAGCAGGGCTTTAGTCATTTTAATGTTTATAATTACATGCTTCGCCTTTAAAGATTCAGTACAAATATTTGTAGTGACTCACCTCCCAGTACTTGGCCTTGTTAACTCCCTCAGAATATGCCCGAGCGAAGCTGCTCTCGCTGTTCAGAGCAGTGATGGCGGCGCTGAACTGAGACATGGGGTGCAGGTTGGTGGGGAAGTTGTCCAGCATGGTGACCACGTGAGAGGGAAGGGCTGCGCGCTTGGCCCACTCCTTAGACAGCCAACTCACCTGAGGAAGCAGGAGAGAGTAAAGTGTTAATGTGGGGCAAATGACTTTTGAGGTGATTAGAAGATACTACGAAAATTGTCAGAGCAGTCAATATATAGTTCTATTTACACCTGGTATGTAGATGCATTTCATCAATCCAACCACAAGTGGATTATGCTAAATACAGGTTTAAATAGACTTCACAGAAATGTTCATGTTCTCTAACTTCCAGAAGTGTGTAGAGGGGGGGGATGATTGGATTGCTTTTATAGTGTAGATGCTCATGTGGTTGCATGTGTTCAAGCACACTGGCTAAAGAGGATTTAATTTTGCTGTCAAAAATGGCAAGTCTGGTTTGAAGGTGAAAGGTGAAACCCAACATTCTCTGTGAAAATGTTGATCAAAAAAATAACATAACAGTTAAAGTTTTTTTCCCCACTGTACAATATAGAAAGCTTTTCTGCAGACATATATGACACAAAAAAATCTTAACAGAAAAAATGAGGGAACTTTTACTCGCCTTATTTAAACTTGCATTTCTCCCATTGATCACCATAGCTAAATGCATTAACACACTAATTGCTAAGCTAAAGCTATTTCTTGTGTTAGGCCCTGAATAGTTTGTAGCAGGTAACTGTGCAGTGACTGAACGTAGTTCTCCTCACCTGCTCCTCAGTGGGCACCTGCCCTGTGACCAGCAGCCAGAACAGACCCTCTGGCAGTGGCTCCTCTCCACCAGGCGCCTTGGGCAACAACTGCTGACACTCTGGAATGCTGTAACCACGGAAACGGATGCCCTAAAGATAAAATCGATAAACACAGGGAGGGCGTCAGAACGTTTGACTAAAGCTGCAGTTGTCAATGTTTACTTCATACAAACTCAGAGAGGGTTCAGGGGTTAGTGGGGGAACTACTGGACCAATGTATATTTATCAAAGGCACTGTGGTGCCACTTTCTATTTATAGCTTACAGCAGCATAGTTGTACTATGTACAAATAACGTGCTGCATCTACAACATTGTGGACTTTCTTCATTCACTGTACATTTTCACAATCTACAATCCAAATTTGACATGTCAAGGCTGAAAGTTGCACACTGGAAGTCTGTTTTGACTTTGTAATGAATTATACCAATTAATTTATATAATAACAATACAAGATATGTATAACAAATAAGATTAACAATTAACATCTGGTTTGTCATATTTTAGCAATCCCAGGCTACGAGTACATAATTGATAGCGTTCATGTACATGTGCTTGAACATGAAAACAAGAGTATAATGACATTGGCACAACACCATAAATGGTTAAGAGGACATTTTATTATTATTATAAAAAAAATGGCCAGACATTATCTGTGAGGGTTTTGTTTAAAATATACTGTACAGCTTAGTTAACATAAAACATTTTTTTTGCACATGAAGAATGTGTGTGTACTTACCTCATCAGGGTCTAGTACAGATGTCTCGTAAACTAAACCCTTCATCCCTCTCATTCCTCCATAAACCTGTTAAGCACAAAACATTACTGAGATACCTTGTCAATACCTGTTGCTGAACAAGTAGCACTCATTCCTCCACATCTATCTTATGTGTCTGGCACAAGTCACACAAGTTGTAATGATGGTTATGGAAAGAAAATGTAACACAATGCATCAACCTCTGCTGCTCATCCTAAACACTGATGCAGACCAGGGTTACCCATTCATGACAACGATGTTTATTTGTGGAAGTGGCCTCTTTCAGCAGGGTAACGTACCCACGCTACACACCTCGTTCAGGAATAGTTTAAAGAACAGGTCACAATCCAGTTGAGCCGTTCTAAAATATGCTGGACCAAAACCTTCAATTCATGATGGGGTACATGACAAAGCAGAGGTGAGAAACATTGATCTTGGAGAGCCACTGTCCTGCATAGATTAGCTTCAACCCAGAATAAAAAAAAACTGCCTGAATCCTGAAGACCTTGATTAGCTTGTTCAGGTGTGCTTGATTAAAGTTGGACCTAAAACTCTTCAGGGACACCGACCTTTCAGGATCAACGTTCCCCATCCATGACTTAAAACAGGGGTGCCCAAACTCAGTCATGGAGGGCCGGTGTCTTGCATAGTTTAGCTCCAACTTCCTTCAACATACCTGCCTAGACATTTCTAGTATACCTAGAAAGAGCTTGATCAGCTGGTTCAGGTGTGTCTAATTGAGGTTGGAACTAAGATATGCAGAACATCGGACCTCCAGGACCGAGTTTGGGCACCCCTGACTTAAAGAATCATCCGTATTCCGCCAGATGCCACAGGACATCATTAGGGGTCTTGAAGAGTTAATGCCTTGGCAGCATTCTGCAGACCAAAAGCACATTCTGCAGGTCTTAATACTTTAGCACACTAATATGTGAGATTAATAAATGATACTCATATGGTGCAGTTTAACCTGCAATATAGAATAACTGGCAGAGAGACAAAGACCAAATGACTCAGCTGAAACAACTGCACTCACTCCACAGCCTGAAGGTCCTTGACAAAACAGCCATCCAATCAGAGGCCACAAAACTATTACTGTGTTCATGGTGGTTTGCGTCACCACATGATGTGAGATGGAAATGGTCAGGAATCTTAGGCAACACTTGCTCATTTCATTAGTTAGACAAAACAGAAATCGGCTGACTGCACTGACAGGATGTCCTAAATTTAAGACACAACAGTGATTAACAGTGATGAAGTAATTCCCAACAGTTCTTAACCCCATTATGTCACCCCACTTCTTGAGTTCAGACTTAAATGAAAAATGCATATGATAGTGTACAATGATAAATTCAGGTTTAGACAAAAAAAGAAAAGAAAATGTATTAAACTTGTACTGAAAATGGGGTTAAGCAGTTACTTAAAAAGATTTAAATTAACTATAATAAGGATGCATTTACTAATAAACCAAAATTAAACATTTACAGCAAAACAGCCATCTATAGACAAATTATATATATATATATATATATATATATAAAAACAATTTTTACATTATGTGAGATATAAATGTTGTGACATAATAACAGTCAATTAAAAACATTGCATGAGATTAACCGATTCAGCATCAACAACTGAACCCATCTGCCTACTCAATTTTGATTGTATTGTAGCCTAAATGGATGAGCAATAAGAAAATTACAGGCATGATTTACAGCAACAGTAAACCTGCTGATGTTGCTCTCACCATGTCCACCGTGATTTGACCAATTGAGGTTTTGCCATACTGCTGTTTGAAGTTCTTGATCCTGCTCTGTTCTTTAGGGACGAGGTCTGACAGGACATCTTTCAAATTCTACATAAGGTCAAAAAAATAAATCCATCTTTGGTTAGTGAATCTTCCACAGATTTAACAACAGTCTTGTGCATTTAAAAGGCAAAGCAATGTTTGATGTTAAAAAAAAAGTATGCTTGTGAGTGACTTGACTTCTCATATTCCCATCAAAAGTACGCCTGTGAAGTCTGTCTGTGATCGGTAGGTGCAGACACGTACCGTGGATGCGCTGGCATTTCTGGCAGCCACAACAACACATGCTGCATTCTGGAAAAGAAAAGAAAAGAAAACAATTACTTTGATGAAAAATGCAATGCAGAGGGAGCCATTACCATAACCTACTCTAACAGACAGATTTCACTGCAGCAGATCTGCTGACAGCTGCAGGGCAGTTGACTTTAGTTGCACGATGCAAAATGTTTCAGTTGCCAAGACAATGTTCTTTTTTCCTAGGATTCACATTACAAGCATCTTATTACAAGTTTCTACAGGAGCAAATGTTTTCAAATGGGTCTGAAGTCAAATACTCAGAAAACACTGCAATATTTGTATTTAAACTTTTTTTTTCATGTAGAATATAGACCTTATTCTATCAAGTGAGAGTGGGCGCAGCCATTCTATCACTATTTGCTCAAGACTTCCGGCCTTATTCACTTTAACTGATTTTTGCTTGATATTGCAAACTGATATTTTTTATGGGTTTCTTTTATGTTTTATCATAAACACACTTGTTTTAAGAGCAAGTGACTATTTATTGCTGTTTGTTATTCCTTGTCACTTCCCTCATAAGCAAATAAACCAGAAGATCAAAAGAAATAAATAAAAATAAAAAGGGCAGAAAAGGGCTTATTTCCGCATTGCAGAATAAGGTCAATAACACAGCCACTTGGAAATGTAAAAGGTTTGTAAAGTTTAAAACATAAAAAGCATTTCAGTCATTTTCAACTATAAATCTTTTAGACCTTATATATTCAATTCAAGTTTATTGATATAGCGCTTTTTACAATGTAGATTGTGTCAAAGTAGCTTAACATGTTCTAGTAAAGTCCAGATTTCAGAGTTGAATATACACCTGTATGTAGCATTGGCAATGCAGCTTAATACCAGGAGTAAACAGAGCAAAATACAGTGCAATAAAAGAGATTGTTGCAATGTATGCTTTGAGAAAAATAAAGCATAATTTGACCTGTGGGAGACATTAACCTTTTGTAGACTTTCAACATATTAGATCCCTTTAAAATAGCATATTTAGTATTTCTTTTGTCACACTTACAAGAAAGTTTGAGATCATTTCACATCTAGCCATCTTGTCCACCCAATTAATCATGATGCCTAATGTGGGTTAATCCTCCAAATATAATGCCAATATTTATGACCCAATTCAAAAGATTTACAAATTGATAATATTTCACAATAGGGCTGCACAATTTTGGAAAAATCTTGCATTGCAATATTTTATTTTGCCGCTATATACATTGCAATACGAATATAATTTTCAACAGATGATTTGAACAGCTCTATTTGGAAAGATTTCATTAATTTAGATCGACTGGGTTGCATTTGCATAAATTATAATAATTTTCAAAAAGCAAAAAAAAAAAACGCTTTATGGTTTTCTAAGGAGTCTAACAGTATTCGAGTACAGAAATTGAACAATCAAATGTAAAATAACATGGTCATCATTGTATAAGTAATATCTTTATCTTTTAATCTTTAATAAATAATCTAATCCTGCGATGTGACTATTGCGGATACACATTGCGAAATCGATGCTCAAACGATATATAGTTCAGCCCTATTTCGCAAGAATGGAAATGGAGGCCCAGGTGCAACAGAAGAACACAATGAATTCTGCAGAGACAGACAGACGGATCCAATAGTTAATTGTAATATGGCGGAGCGTTTCTTACAGTGAGACACATCCTTCATTTCTATGTATAGCTTTAGATTAAAAGCCGTGTTTGATTGACAGAGCAGGACTGGAGATGAAGTGCCACTGCAGAATGACTCAAGCATGGACAGACGTAGGACTGGCAAGATGTGCGAGGGAACTGAGGGGGCTGAGATTCTTCCAACAGAATATATAATCACTGGAATCATCATTAATTCTTTCGACAGACAAATTGGCAGATGTTTATAAAATCTAGATAACATGCTTTGGACTAAAAATACAGCCACTTTTAAATAACCTTGGATTATTAGTTAAGAGAAATAAACACAAAAAGGTCCATTGAAAAGGTTTATTTTTGGACCCATTTTTAATATCCAAGACACACATGGCATTTTTTTTATTTGACAGGACTCCAGTCAATGCTGATCCTGGAAGTCACACTGATAAGATTGAGCGGGATTAAGCAGCGAATCATTGAGGCTTCCTGAACATGAGCCAATAATTCCTACTCCACAAGCCTCCTGATCATCATGTGGGTCAGTGACACCAGACACCCGTCACTCTGGCCTACAGCTAAAGATTTCTTTCTGGCCAGAAATAAAGAACGGCCTGACATCTTGCATAACATACAGTAGCCGTGTGACCAGAAAAACAATCCAATCGGGTTTAGAGATCAATTAAGGGGCGGCCTTTATTGTTGCTGATAAGTAACTGCTAGTGTCTGACCTTCCTCCAAGTCTACGGTGGTGTAATCTGTGGGAAAGGTGAGGCTAGCAGCAGCTGATTGACCCGGTGTGAGCGCATCAAAGGATGATTACATAAACCTCTGTACTGTAATAACTGAATATGTATAGACATGCCAAAACCTATGCATTTCACACAAACTAGAGGTGAGTGCATGATATTTAATGTTCTTATTAAATTAAATACCTAAAGACTTGCATAATTACATTCAAATGGATTTTTACAGCATTTTACTAACTTTGTAGTAAATTCTCTGGAGAATGGATATGGCTTGGGTAGGGCTGTGTAATATGACAATATATATTGTATGGACAAAATAAAAAGGCTATCGTTTTATATTATGCTTTATCTATCATTATTGCCCTTAAGTTTTAAATAAAGTGAGAAATATAAATTACATTTGTTATAGAAGTGTTCATCATAGTATACTTACCTTACAAAAAAATATATATTCAAGTATTGCTATAAGTAACCTTTAAACAATAATATAACATAATAAAATATAGATTTTTATTTAACAATAGTTGCAATACAACGGTCAAAGGCCAATCCACTGTAGTCGTACAGACATCTTGATGGAATCATTTATATAATAACATGGAATTTTTTTAAATACCCTACATTATTACTTATTAACGTGATCACAGGGTGCTGTATGACTGTGATTGTTATTGAATCGCAAAGGAACTTGAAACGTTATTGGCATGTTTCTATGCAGTTGCTAGGGTTCTGAGTGATGAATCAAAGTACAAACAGATAGTTTTGGTATGGTTTCTCACAACACGTCTCACAAGGGTCACACGATTCGCCAGAAGGCAGAGCACATGTGGTCTTACGTGGTCAAATGCATTTTTAACTATCTTTAAAAGTGGTCTAAAGTGGACAAGCTCTGAAAATGTTTGGCTCTTTTAGCGCCAGGACACACCAAGCCGACACTAAATATCTAGCACCAACAAAATCCCACAGTGTTGGCTACACGTGAGCACACTAAGCAGATGAAAGCTGACTATTATAAAAAATAAATAAAATAAATAAATAAAAATAAAAGAACGTTCTGTGCAAGAGGATTTTTTTTCTGCTCCGCGGGGGACAGTAATCCGTTTTCTCGTCCCGCAAAGGGAGATCAAACTTCCAACATTCAGAGATGATGCATAAACAAAGCAGTGCTTAGTATCATTATTACAGTAATTGTCACTCACCACAGAGGGATTCACTCCTGCAAAGATGTCTGATAACATAATAATAATGTTTGCATATATTTGCGAAATGTAGCAAAATTACAGCCAGCCTCTTTGTGACCCTTCTTGGCATGAACTGTTCACTTGCTAAGTCACTTCACTACATCACACTCATTCTCAGATTTGTTGCTGAATAACCAGTCAGAACGCTCTCTTCATCCAACACAGATTCTACACACTGAATTCGGCCAACGAGCTCCGACATTAACCCGACAAAACAGGCAACATGAGGAACACAACAAACCAACTAGCCTGACCGACGAAGTTTAATGGCCGATCGCTGGCTTGGTGTGTCCAATCACGTTCATATCTGTTGAGCACGTGAACAGAACGGCCAATCAGCAGTGTTTAGAAACTTGTTCATCAGAGCACAAATGTTAGCAGGAAATTGACTTTATTGGAAAGTCAATGTACCGATTGGTACCGAAGGCAACACTTTTGACATCTATACTAGGCACTGGTACAATTTTAAAAGTATCTATTTGGCACAGGCATCATAAAAAATCCAAATGATTCTCAACCCTATTAAAAGCAGGTGTAAATGAAGGCTAGGTATGCGTGATTCTCTGGAAAATTAATATGGCTTGGGTAGGGCTGTGCAATGTGACAATACAGGGTGATTAAAAAAGAATACCAAAAATTTCGGGTTGATGTCACTCGAGTGTCTGGGGGGGTGATATTGAACATCTATGAACTTGTTTTCTGCTGAAAAAAAAACAAACCCTAAGTATTCTTCACATTGATTAATTACCCAAGGTTCCATCATGTTTCTTTGATTAAATGCAGATATCCAAAGTTTTGGTATTCTTTTTGAATCACCCTGTATATATTTTAAAGACAAAATAAAAAGGCTATCGTTTCATATTACGCTCACAAAATAAATTGTTTACGGTAAATTTGTTTCATTATTTATATAAGCGCAATATTACACACCATGATGGGAAAGCAGACAAAAAAATTAATAACAACAATGTGAGAAAATTTAAATATTGAAAATAGAATGTTTACATTTGGCATTTTAATTTGAAATTATTTTATGTTGAAGTTTTATATTAATATTTATATTTCTACATTTTTCAAATGTTTGCCCTTAAGATTTAAGTAAGATGAGAAATATGATCACGTCAAATAGTATCATTTACCCCAACAAAATAATTCGCTTTTTAACTGTTTCACTGTTCATTAGACAGAAAAAACAGAACATCAACAGAATCCTGAAACGACTACTACATGTCAATTTACTTGAAGAACAGCCCATGCTACAGTATGTAACATTGACCTTGAAAACAGCGTCAAGAGAATTACAGACACCATCGCAAATAAAACATACACACAGGCTACTGGTTAGCTGGGAAACCTAACACCAACTATGATGACCTTTGACTCATTTCTGCCTGCGTCCTAATCCACGTAACAAGCCTATATGCAGAACAGACACAAGAGTCGGCAGGTTAGCAGAGGCCGCTGGAAATACCATATGGAGGAATTACTGCAGACAAAGGACTCTCTGTGAGCTTTTCCTTTATAGGAAAAGAAAATGTATGATGGTCAGGTAATGGTTTAATGGTTTCCAAAGCTCCTCCCTGTGTTGTTTAGAGGGAAACATCATCTTTTTTCCAGATGACAGGTGGACAGCTGTGTAAGACAGGTCAGACGTGTTGGGTGAGGCTGTCTGCCATTTGAATGCTTTATCAGGAATTCTTTAAAAAAAAACACACTATATGTAAAAATCTATTCATATAGTCAAGCAAATATCTATGCAGTCTCTTTTAAGTCTGCTTACTTCAAAAAACATTACAACTACTTTACAAAGCAGACTACTAGATGTGAACAAGTTCCAACACACAACCAGTGCAGTACCAAAAATTAAATAAATAAACTAACACTTTGATTTACGGTACAAAAATGTGACTCGGCCATCATATGGACTGACAGTCAGCAGATTACATAAGTCTAAAAAAGGCAGAAAACTCTATGGTGTACAAAGGTCATCTAGGGGTGTGAATGGAGCATTAACCCAAGAGCACAGTAACCTATATTACTGTAGTCATTCAGACAGAGTGGCGTAGGGTTTATCTCTACAGCAAAAACAATGATGACCGTATAAGTGTTATGAGAGGACAACGGAGACAGTATATGATTAAAGTACAGGTTTATATGGTTGATAAGTGCCCTTTGACACTACTTGCAGTCATTTTTGCACATCATAACGTACAAGTCAGATGTTAAACATCATCAGCAGTCACACAAATTGCTGAAGGCATTTATAAAGCAAGCATAATGAAACTTGTATGGCTCGTAGCTACGGAAAACACAGAATGTGAAAGATTTCAACAGAACGAAAAATAAAAACCTTTTATAATTTAGGAAAACACCATTCATTATCATATTATGCAACCATTTCCGAAACTTCAAATGAGGCTTTACTATAGAGGAGTGTTTTTGCATGACAAGCAGGGCCTTATTTTAGTAAGGATTAGATTTCAGATTCATTGAAAACCCTGGATTACACTTATTGCTAATGAACAGCCACATAATGGTATATTTATAGAGATCTAGCACATTCACAAACTACTAAAGCTTAAGAATTATTAATAGATCCAATCCTGAAGGTCAAAATCAGCCACAGAGAACAACAAAAAGGCCGATCTGTCAGTTTAAACGGGTCCAGATGTCAAACTGACCGGTCAAATGTATTAACATTATCACAACCGAAAAACTGGTTAAAATGATTAGTGCCATGTGAAAGGACGCCAACCATACAGCTGGACTTCAGATAATAGTCGTATGAATATCAGAAACCCAAAATCTACATTTTTACAGTTCTTTGTCATGTATGCACCTTCAGAGATCTCAATTACACGATTCTCAAAGTAAAACACAACATTATTCTAAAAGTGTCTCAAACATTCGCCAGTTTCCTAAACAGACAGCGTGTCTACAGTGGATTTCATGAAGTTAAAAATAAAATGTAAACGTTTGATAAAGAAATTGAGCGACTATGAGGTTTATAAATGCTGCCCATGTCTAGTTAGCAGACAATGTTTTAAAACACATTTGCTCACTTTATCATAAGACTTAAAGAGTTATATGCACATATACATAAACATACCGTTTTTACACGTAAATAACCGAAAGTGCACGTTACACATTGTTTAATAATATCGAGCGTAGCACACTGAGTCAGTAACTAAGGTAATCTATGCTACGCTAAGCTAACCGGGGAAACGTTAGCAGTCAGTGTTTTCTTGACTCAAGTTAAAATAAAACTTTCCTACCTTTGAACTGAGGAGCCTTGGGGCTAGTCTGCTGATAGAGAGGAAGGACATTGTTCTTGTATATGTGTATAAATTTTACAAGTGGTTATTTAACGACCCCTGCTTGAAGGTGCCCCTCTCGCTACCGTGCTCGCAGTGAAGGTTGAAAAAGGGAATCGGGCCCTGTTGTAGGCGCGGTTTGGGTAAGATAGGGCCTGGTGAGGATGGAACGCGGACGCGTGATGTGATTGGTTGAAAATGTGAAAAATTAACGTGATTGGTGGAGACTCACATCGCTTTTTGATTCGATTGGCTCACGAACGGAACGTAGATGAATTATTCAGAAGTAGACGGTGGATTGTAGGGTTTTTAACTGCCTGTCTAGAAATAGAATGACAGATATGTTCATGTAAAGTCACGTGCTTTTTTTATTATGTATTTTGGCTAACTTTGTAAGTATAAGGTCACGTTGACTTATTTCACAAATACAGAATATATCGACACATTATAAATGTAACACTTTAAAATGAACAACCTTCAATTGGAGGTCTGAATTACTTAATTCTCGTCAATATCAGATTTGTGCTTCGTCCTGAAATGACCCGAAACTGCCATGTACACAAAGATTTCATACTTTTATTGGAAAAAAAGGTCGTTGAATATACAAATATATAGTTACAGAGGCTCAAGGACGTTCATTTCAGACTTCATGCTGCCTGTAACATTGTCATGGCTCCGGTAGGAAGGATTTTTTGCTTGGACCTACAGCACAACAGAACATTCTGGGGTTTGTTTAACTTGCATCACAATGTCAACACACAGAACTTACAAGGTTTCTACATATACAATTCAGCAACACATGAAGGTCACAAAAATAAGTTTAATAATGATATAAAAAAATATGATCAGTGAATGGGGAAAAAGGCAGGAGGGACAACTCATATCTTGTGTTTGATCAATTTTAAACTATTTATAATAGTTTTTATTGCCATTATCCGCAATATGCTTTCTCATAATCATTATTATAATCAGTTTTCAGATGTTTAAAAATTAGCTGTTGAACTTCTGGGTTAAACCTGCATATATATTTTACACTAATGCTCAAAAGTTTGGCGTCAGTAAGATTTTTGGTAACACTTTAGTTTAAGTAGCAATTCCCATTTTTAACTACTGGATTATTACCTGCCTATTAATAAAGTATTGGTGGTTTATTAGTACTTATAAAGTATGACCTTGTTCTACATCCCTAATCCTACCTAATATCAAAACCCAACTACTACCTTACTAACTATTAATACGCAACAAATTAGTTAGTTTATTGAGCTAAAAGTCATAATTAATGGTTTGTTAATAATGCGAATTGTACCTTAATATAAAGTGTGACAAGATTTTTTCGTTTGGTTTGGTTTTAAGACATTTCATATGCTGGCCTGAATTTATTTGATCAAATATACAGTGGAATATCCTATACTGTCATTTTAAATATTAAATTTATTCTACAATATTTTTAAATGTCATTCATCCCTGAATTTCAGCATCATACCTTCAGTTTTCAGTGTCACATGATCAGAAATCTTTGTAATACACAGATTTTTTACTCAAGAAACATTTTGTCACATTATTAATAGTGATGCAACAATGTATCTGCCAATAATTGGTATTTGTCTATTTTAAAATACATACATTATTACATAAAGTACATTATTAGCTAATTATCAGGGCCAATTATATCCTACCAATAAAAAGGTAGAACAAAAATGCATCGGATTTGTGCTGTGTATGAAGATAATGTCTCCTGCGAGGAATTGCTTTTGAATTGGGTGATAATAACGCTAAAGGTTATGGTTAAACAGAGACGCTTTTGTTTGTGATGGGCTATTGTGAGTCTAAAACTATTATAATTGTATTTTTTTTGGTATTCAGTCCATATTTTAGCATTTCAATATAGTCTAAACTAGTTTTATTTCCATTAGTTGGAGACACATTTCTTCTTTAAGTTCTTACACTTGTTTTTCATACAATATTTCTAACTTGATTTAGGGTAAACTATATTATTTTTACTAAAACATTGCAACACAGTACCTTTAATCAATATAATATTCTATTGAATAATAAAAGCAATCATTTCTTCTTAAACAATATATAGAACTGACCCCATGCTTTTGAACTGTAGTATATAAACCATATATGCACGTATTAAACCACTCAATTATTACAAACTGATTATCAAGCTTTAACATAATCACTATTTTCACAAATACATAAAAAAAATAATGAAACCCTGCATGAAGAATTTAAAACATGACCAAACTGCAACATTCACGTCAATACTAAAAGGTTCGCTCACAAATATTTTGGCACATTTGATTTGTAAACATGAAATCTGCATATGCATGACAACGCCAACTGAAAGAGTTGTGTTTACCTGTCTGCTAAAATATAGTTACTCCCAGCATAAAAAAACTGCACAGCAGGGTTTGACGTTCATAAAGAGATATGATGTATGCTGGAGACCTTATGAGGCTTCTGTAAACAGCAGCATGCAGTGCGATTCATTGATTTTGTTCCCTTACAGTGAAGACGGCTTGTGTACTTACACTGCAATGCTTCGGATACTCGCTGTATGTGCACACGGCGTGCTGTGGGTTCACACACTGTATGCATTTTTTTTTTTAACATTTGTATCAATTTCTATTGCGATTATGATAGAGTCAGTCAGTATGCAGCACCATGCAGCCGGGTTTGTCATGCATATAAAGAGCCAGATTCAAATAACATGTCGCAGTTTACATTCAGTGAAATCTTCCACAGTATAAGCTTGTGACTGAGTGGTGCACTTGATCATTTTGAGATTATCAGCCGATAAGAATGCACGTTTGACTTGGTTGTTAATGAATGAATGATTTTTAAATAAAAACAGTCATTGATTTCATGTCAGCGATCTTATTTGAAGTCATTATTGTAGCACACGTGTATTTTAGCAATATATCGTCCACACTTTCTTCTAAATATCAACATCGGCTATTGAAAAATACACATTGTTTACACTAAAATTCAGGGTTAACATTAGATAATGTAGTTGTTATTCATGTCAGCTCAAGCATTTGTTAAACAGTTAATACTAATGTTAACATTAAATTATTCAATAATTAAGTATTATATTAATATTTAGATTTAATATTTTTTATGTATATATTAGTGCTGGGCACAGATTAATCGGAATTAATCACATCCAAAATCAAAGCTTATTTTGACATCTGTGTGTGTACTGTATATATTTATTATGTATATGTGATACACACACACATACATAAAAGCAAAACTATTTTGTTGTATAGATAATTCAATTTATATATAAATTGTATCATTTACAAAATAATATAATATATAATATCTACTTACATATGAGTGATATTGTTATTGTTATTAATGGCCCTGAGCTGACATGAACTATAGTGAATAGTTCTAACATTAAAATACTGTAACAAAAGAATTTGCTTGGAGTTAGATCCTTTTAACTAATGCATTAAGTAATGTTAACTAATCAGTTCTTATTGTCGCCATAATATTTAAATACTATAGTATTTATTATTATTTTATTTGGTTATTATACATTATATTGTCAGTTTTAAATATTTATATTTGTATTATTTCTGCTTTACTACTTTTGGTCCATTAAACGTATTTTAGTCTAATTAAATTAAATTTAATTATTTAGGTAAATTATAGCAATATCCATGTAATAGTTGGCACCATAGATATTTCAAACCTTACTGTGCGCATTTGTAATTTTAAAATATTTCTATTTTGCTTTAGGGGCAGCACGGTGGCGCAGTGAGTAACACAATCGCCTCACAACAAGAAGGTCACTGGTTCGAGCCCCGGCTGGGTCAGTTGGCGTTTCTGTGTAGAGTTTGCATGTTCTCCCCGTGTTTGCGTGGGTTTCCTCCTGGTGCTCCGGTTTCCCTCACAAGTCCAAAGACATGAGGTATAGGTGAATTGGGTAAGCTAAATTGTCCGTAGTGTATGTGTGTGAATGAGTGTGTAAGGATGTTTCCCAGTGATGGGTTGCAGCTGAAAGGGCATCCGCTGCGTAAAAGATATGATGGATAAGTTGCCGGTTCATTCCGCTGTGGCGACCCCAGATTAATGGGGGTCTTTACTTTAATTTCAGTTTTAGTTTTTAAGTATTTCCAACTTCACTTCTCTGTGAGGTTCTAAAAAACATTTGTTGAAGTAGTTCTCTTTCACCACAAGGCGGCGCTATAACACCAAGCCTGATCAGCATGCCTATGTGCAGTTTTGTTTCCTTGCCCATTTTACACAACCTGAGATATGATGTCGATCGCATGGAGCCTGTAGACGTTATACTGTGTGTGATTTACTAAACTGTATGAACCAGAGCAGTTGCGTTTAATCCTCCACTCAAACGACATTAAACATTCCAGTCTGAACATCATCAAACAAACAAACAAACTAAATAAATAACAAAAAAAAGAGAAAAATTCCAAAACCGAGTTTGTGGAATCAGCTGGTGACTTTGGTCCTCTTAAACTTTATTTTTCCGCTCCATTTATTTTCTCCCTTTGGTGAAACAATGCAACCTGAAGTTTGACACCAGAGCTGGGCAGCATTGAGGACCGGGAGCGCAGACATTAGAGGAACTCACTCTTCCTCCTCGTCGTCCTCCTCTTCCTCCTCCGTGTTAAGGAAGGGGTCGTATTTGAGGCAGTTGTGGAGGTAGTGAAGGATGGTGCGGTGCAGGTGCTGCTGGCTCCGCTCTTCCCTCAGAGTGTGGCCTTCGTCTGGGTAGAGCTGAAGGGTGTAGTTGGCCTCAACCTTCACCAGACGACTCAACAACTCAGCGCTGTGTTGGAAATGCACTCGTGCTAAACACACAAAAGAAACGGAACATGGCTGGGAATCCACAAATGATGTATCTAGAGGATTCAGCATTGTGTAATTGCGAACACTAACCATCTGCGGTCCCGTGTATGAGGAGGAAGTTTTCGTCTTTGAGCTTGTGGATGTCATCCAACAAAGATGCAGTCTGCAAAAAAAAAAACAGAACCGTTGAGCTAGCACTCTGGCAGAAGCGCGGCTTGTAGATTTTGACACCAATATGGTTGCAATTTTGTTTCTTATTACTTTGCCCACACGGAATCTATGCACATCTATTGTATTTAATTATGTAAATGTGTGCAAATATACATTTATTTGGTTTTTATGTTAATTTCAGTAATAATATTCAATAATATGGAAATGTTTATATGATTTATGTACAATTCTGTCTTTTAGTTGATATATTATATGAGAGGCTTGCTTTGTTTACCAGACGAGTGGTTCTTATTGGATTTGCATTGTAAACCTTAAATAAATCATTTTTATGTGTAAAGTTTTTAGTTACTATACTCCCAAATCTGCAGATTTTTTTTTTGTTTAACAAGATTTTGTGCAGAAATAATGCAAAAAAAAAAAGCCAAATATTCTGTCAGGCCCTGCTCAATACTACAATAAAAAAAGTCCATTTATGGCTTTGTTTCTCATAACTGTAACTCAATCTGACATAACATCTTACAGTTACAGTAACATAGTCTTCTATGAGTGTAATCTTGCAGTTGTGGCTTTGTTTCTTTTAATTGTAAGTAAATTTGTCACAAGGTACATTTATATAACATTATAGGCTAATATGTTACTATAGGACTATGTAACTGTTACATTGTGACTTAATTTCTCACAGTTATGAGTTATATTATGTAACGTCATTGTATGTTATATTATGTATACAACGTCATTGTAACTGCTACTAGTAATTTTAAATGTGGCAAATCTTAGAAATGATTAGAATTAATTTTGTCACAATGTAAACGAATCGATTCTTATAACTTTGTAGCAATATCAGGGTAACTGTTACTAGCAACTGTAATGATTCTAATGTAATGATTCTTTGTAAAACAATATCACTGTAGGGCGACATGGTGACTCAGTAGTTAGCACTGTCACCTTACAGCAAGAAGGTCGCTGGTTCGAGTCCCAGCTGGGTCAATTGGCGTTTCTGTGTGGAGTTTGCATGTTCTTCCCGTGTTGGCGTGGGTTTCCTCCGGTTGCTCAAGTTTCCCCCACAGTCCAAAGACATGCGTTATATTGAATTGAATAAACTAAAATTGGCCGTAGTGTATGTGTGTAAATGAGTGGGTATGGATGTTTCCCAGTACTGGGTTGCAGCTGGAAGGGCATCCGCTGTGTTAAACATATGCAGGATAAGTTGGGGGTTCATTCCGCTGTGGCGATCCCTGATGAATAAAGGGACTAAGCCGAAGGAAAATGAGTATCAGTGTAACTGTCACTAGTAACTGTAACTTTGGTACAATGTGGAAAATCTTAAGCGATTCTCATAACTTTATAACATTACAAGCCACAATCTGACTTTGTATTTCATACTTGTGACTGTTTTTCATAACTGTAATTATCACAATCTGACTAAATGCAATTATGATTTAGCCTGCGCCTCACGGTGGCACAGTGGGTAGCACGATCGCCTCACAGCAAGAAGGTCGCTGGTTCGAGCCTCGGCTGGTCAGTTGGCATTTCTGTGTGGAGTTTGCATGTTCTCCCCGTGTTGGTGTGGGTCCAGAGACATACGCTATAGGTGAATTGGGTAAGCTAAATTGTCCGTAGTGTATGTGTGTGAATGAGTGTGTGGATGTTTCCCAGTGATGGGTTGCAGCTGGAAGGGCATCCGCTGCGTAAAACATATGCTGGATAAGTTGGTGGTTCATTTCGCTGTGGCGACCCCAGATTAATAAAGGGACTAAGCCGAAATGAAAATGAATGAATGAATACTGCAACTTTGTGAATCTTTAAATCTCACAACTGTAACTTTATTTCTCTGTAACTTTAACTGCAACCTTTTCCCTTTAAATCGCAATTGCTTATAAGTCTTGAATGTGATTTTAAATCTTTTTCTTTTTTTCTTGTCACTTTACCTTTGTCACAGTCTAACAATAACCTTGTCACAAACTAATATTTTATTCCACTATTTAACTATATCACAAGTGTTACGTTTGTTTATCGCAACCATAACTGTTGTAATCTAACAATTTCGCACAACGTTAAGTTTATCTCTTGTTTTGACACAATCTTACAAATCATAGTTGCGTTCACATCCTTTTCATTAGCTCATAAGCTGCATAACATGGCTTTGTCTATTCTGTTTTACGTTTGCATCCCACTGAGTGCTCCTGCATAAATTATGTAAAGTGTGAGGGAATGGTCCAATGGACAGAAGGTCTAGTGAAATGTGAATGCATTTGAATAAAAATGATGTTTGCTGTTTGTTCAAACTATTTAAGTTTCCTTTGGATCAATCCACTTTAGCAAACTAATAATTGAACTTAATTCCTTCATGTTGTCCCAACACAAATCGATTGTGTGGAACCCAGCATTTTTTACAGTGTGTTAATATGAGGTGGAAATAGCAATGCACCTGACCACTTTTGATTGGATCTCTGAAAATGCATCTGTTTCAAACCATGGAAACAATGCCTCTGTGACTATACTTTACATAACAATTGCCATTTTGTAACTCTGACATGGACATGGGCAACATAACATACAGTAATGCTTGATAAAGCCTTAAAAAGTTGAAGACAAAAAGCCATACCATGTATGAATGCTCCTCTTTAGCTGGAAGGCCTAGATATCTCTCAGAGAAGGCTGCACCTGAAAAACAAAGTTGAATCCATTTTCACACATTAATATATAAAGAGGCAATACTGCACTGCATATTATACCATTTATCACTTTAAAAAAGTCATGTAAAAGTAATACAAGACTACATATATACCATGGGACTAAACAACAGCCATTTCACACGCCATGATTTTTTTTTTTAAGTAATAAAAGGCATGGCAGCCTCGGCTGGGTCAGTTGGCGTTTCTGTGTGGAGTTTGCATGTTCTCCCTGTGTTCGCGTGGGTTTCCTCTGGATGCTCCAGTTTCCCCCACAAGTCCAAAGACATGCGGTACTGGTGAATTGGGTAAGCTAAATTGTCCATAGTGTATGAGTGTGTATAAATGTTTCCCAGTGATGGGTTGCAGCTGGAAGGGCGTCCGCTGTGTAAAACATATGCTGGATAAGTTGGTGGTTCATTCTGCTGTGGCGACCCCAGATTAATGAAGGGACTAAGCCGAAAAGAAAATGAATAAATGAATGAATCAAAGGCACTTCAAAGAAGACACTTCACAGCATGCCCAAAAATAGTGTTTAACCATAGTGTTTTTTGCTAGTTTATGGAGCTGGAACTAGGGTGGCACGGTGGCTCAGTGGTTAGCACTGTCGCCTCACAGCAAGAAGGTCCCTGGTTCGAGTCCTGACTGGGCCAGTTGGCATTTCTGTGTGTAGTTTGCATGCTCTCCCCATGTTCATGTGGGTTTCCTCCGGGTGCTCCGGTTTCCCCCACAATTCAAAGACATGCTCTGTAGGTGAATTGGATGAACTAAAAATGGGTTATAGTGTATGAGTGTGTGTGTGAGTGTGAGATCGTATGGGTGTTTCCCAGTAATGGGTTGCGGCTGGCAAGACATCCGCTGCGTAAAACATATGCTGGAATAGTTGGCGGTTCATTCTGCTGTGACAACCCTTGATAAATAAGGGACTAAGCCGAAGGAAAATGAATGAATGGCGCTGGAACTCACTATAGAGCTTGAAGTCTGTAATGGGAGCCATAACAGCAGCGCATCTGAACATCTGATTGGTTCCCGTCAGCATCTTCAAACCTAAATAGCCACCGAATCCCTGTGAGGAGAACAAATGAAGGCTGATGTCAGAGCCCTGCAACTGAAGACTAATTTCAAAGTGCATATCGTATGTGAAAATATGATGCAAGTCTACAAAGGTATTCGTTTGGTAAAAAGATGTGTATTGAAGCAACAGGCCACATGAGGCGCATTAGCATTAGATCTCTGGACCGCTTTTAAGTGATGTAATGCAGAATCCCTTCAACCAGAGTCAAAATCAATGCTTGGGTGTTATTAATCGTAATTAAATTAATAATAGTAATCTCAACTATGTAGCTCCTCCTAAAGATTTTTAACA
Organism: Danio choprae; assembly: GCA_903798125.1. Lineage (NCBI taxonomy): Eukaryota > Metazoa > Chordata > Actinopteri > Cypriniformes > Danionidae > Danio > Danio choprae. The sequence goes on along the minus strand of CAIGQW010000298.1, from coordinate 4,184,121 downwards.
ATAACTGATAAACCTTTAAAGACAGACCTGTTTGTTTGCATGAATTTATTTTTAAAACTACCCAAAATAATTCGAACAGAGAACCGCAGTGAGAAAAGACAACAAAAATATTAGGGGCAGCACAGTGGCTCAGTGGTTAGCACTGTCGCCTCACAGCAAGAAGGTCACTGGTCCCCCCAGCAAAACCCAGTGTTTGCATGGGTTTTCTCCACAGTCCAAAGACATGCGCTATAGGTGAATTGGATTAACTAAATTGGCTGTAGCGTATGAGTGCATGTGTGAATGTGAGTGTATATAGGTGTTTCCCAGTACTGGGTTGGAGCTGGAAGGCATCCGCTACGTAAAACATGTGCTGGAATAGTTGGTGGTTCATTCCGCTGTGGCAACCTCTAATAAAAAAGGGACTAAGCCGAAGGAAAATTAATGAGATATATTAAGCTCCGCCCACTCCCATGAAATACCACAAATAGTATAAATTTGGTCTCACTACACTCTAAAAATACTTGTACTTTTAGGTGCTGTGGACACTAGTGCATTTTGTTTAGGCACTAGGAGCGTCCTCAATGTACATCATCAAAACTGAAATTTAAAAACAACAGCAGAACTAATAATATTCATATATTAATTTTACAAAGTTTTAAAAAGCACATTATAGTTAAATAATTTGATTGTTTCATATACAAGCAACATTTCAACCAATAAACAATTTAAAAATATTTGCTAGTTTTTTCCTAACCTACCTAGCTATGTTCGCTCATGGCAACAATAAGTAAATAACGAATTATTTTTAGAAAAGCGTCTCTCGTTTGTTCTTACATTTGGTGTTTTGGGTCACGTGATTCATACCAAACTTTCGTTAAGGGCGCATAGAGCTTATAGATGAAAGGCTACAGTGACGAACAAGTCTACGTTTGATCCTGTGGGCCACCCTAACCTCCCGCTGGTGCCCTACCCTCACCTGCAGCTTACACGATGGATGTCCAGCTTCTCCAGCCGGCGCCTAGACTGCAGCTCCACATAGGAAGTTTGGCCAGAGGAAAATGACTGTGCCTAACATAGCCTGGTTTCCCTCGAGGTTTTTTTTTCTTCACTTCGTCAATTGGTGAAGTTTTTTTCCTCGCCACTGTTGCCACTGGCCTGCTCAGATTGGGACTTGTGGAGCTGCGCTTCGGTGGATTTGCTCTTCAGTGTTTGAACTTTCAGCAGTGAAACTTAAGCCACACTGAACTGAACTAAACTCTAAAACCTGGACTTTACTTAAACTTGTTAAACTGCTTTGACACAATCTACATTGTAAAAAGCGCTATATAAATAAACTTGAATTGAATTAAATAGATGTGCTTGGATTTTCACGGTGCATATTTTTAAGGCACGAATATTTCAGTGCACTGGAAGAATGTTGCGATTGAAACAGCAATTATAATGGTTGATACCCTAATCAGTGCACTTACTACTAAACAAGGGTGCTGATTAAGACGCACTCTATGTGTGTGTGTGTGTGTGTGTGCAAATGCATATTTACAAATAAACCTGAAATATATAGTTTTTACAGATGTAGCCAAAAACATTTAATGATTTTTTGTATTTAACCCTTGTGTGTTGTTGGGGATGTTTTCATTCACTCTGGGATGATTTTGAGTCTTAATTCGGCCATCTCTGTGTTTCAGCAGATGGAATAATTTTTGGTGACAAATCTCATTTTGACACATATTTTAGTAAAATGCTTTGAATATTAAAAAAAAACTCAACCATAAACTCTGGGCAAACTGACTACCGTTTCATTATGTTAGTGGCTGGTTTGGCCCCATTGACTTCCATTATAACGACATTGTTTGATTGCAAAGCCATGACAGCATATAATCATGCATTCTTGACTGTTGCTGGTTTTCCCTGTAGGGAGGAGGTACAATTTGTCATTTATTACTGTGAAAATGGAAGTCCAAAACAGCAACAAACATAAAGGGTAGTAAATTTGAACAATACACAAGGGTTAAAAATCTGCTGTACACAATCAAAGTGGCTCATCTTATCACATTTCAGAGGATCAACTTTCATTTTATACAACATATATTTTACCTTTCCATAAACTGCAATTCTTTTGGCATCGATGTACGGCAGCTTCATTAACCACCTGCAACAAAACATGCAAATTTCACTGTGACATTTAGCAGTTATGATAAATGGCTGCTGTTTTATAAGCAGCCAATGCATTAACTCTGCAGAGACATAAACATTGCCTTTTTTTTGCCTCAAGCAAGAAGTAGGTTAAATTAAATTAGCCAAGCAAGCGTTCAACGAAATACCAAAGAATTCTCAGCACCTGCTTTAGAGCATAAAGCATTTCCTAATCAGTTTTTTTTACAACGTAATACACAAAATGACTTTTCTATTACATGTATTCTTCTTAATAACTGAAAACAGAAAATGACTCACTCCACGACTCCGAGCTTGTCTTTAATGCGGAGTGAACCCAGCTTGCGGGGGTCCAATGTGCTGCTTTTCTGTGTCTGCGAGATTCTGCTTCTGCTATCGATCCAAGCAAGCGCCACTCCGTGCATACTGGACAAAACCTCTGGCCAGCCCAGGGCAAACTCTTCTGTTACCGACTGCCTGCCTGGAATACTGTCACTACAAGTGCGGAGAAAGATAGATACTCATCAGGGTTGCGCAATATTGGAATAGATTTTATATAGATAATTGATATTTTTAATAGATATTTTGTCCTCATGATTTGTATTGTCTATTTTCTTTTTCAAAAATCCCATATTCCAATTTTGTTTCTTGCAACACATTTTTTAAAAAGTTACAGTAAAGCGTTTACCATTTTGTAATGTTGCTATTCCTTTTCACAACACTTAAAAGTTGTTTAGGGACTGAAGACACCAAGTGATTAAGTGTTTCAGGTATAATTTTGTCCCATTCGTCCTGCAAATAAGTCTTAAGGTGGGCAACAGTATGGGGTCTTTGTTGTCGCATTTTGCGCTTCAAACTGCGCCACACATTCTCTATTGGAGACAGGTTGGGACTGCAGGCAGGCCACTCTTCCTCTGCAGCCAGGACTTTGTAATGTGTGCAGAATGTGGTTTTGCATTGTCTTGCTGAAATATGTTGACGTCACCTGTTTCGAATCACATCATTATTTAACCAATTTACCTGATTACTAGCCCTAATTTGCTCCTGTCCCAACTTTTATTGAAATGTGTTGCAAAAATTAGAATACGTGTTTATTTTGAGGACGGCTCGGTGGCTCAGTGGTTAGCACTGTCGCCTCACAGCACGAAGGTTGCTGGTTAGAGCCCCGACTGGGTCAGTTGGTGTTTCTGTGTGGTGTTTTCATGTTCTCCCCATGTTGGCGTGGGTTTCCTCCGGGTGCTCCAATTTCCCCCACAGTCCAAAGACATGCGGTATAGGTGAATTGGATTAACTAAATTGTCCGTAGTGTATGTGTGTGGATGCGAGAGTGTATGGTGTTTCCCAGTGCTGGGTTGCAGCTGAAAAGGCATCTGCTGCCTAAAACATATGCTGGATAAGTTGGCGGTTTATTCCACTGTGGCGACCCCTGATAAATTAAGGGACTAAGCCGAAGGAAAATTAATGAATATTTATTTAAAGGAATACATTAAATAATGTTTGTTGTATTGTCTGCAATAAAATACAAGTCAAAGTAAATTTAGAAATCACTACTTTCTTTTTTTATTTGCGTTTTCCATACTGTCCCAACCTTTTCTGATTTGGGGTTGTACATATAGATGACTTCAATATCTCTATTTGGAAAGAATGGATCATTTTAGATTGATTTGGGGTGATTCTGCAGTGGGAATGCATCTGCATAAAATCAGGGTTTCTGTGGGTTTCATCCAGTAAAATATCTAATGTAAAAATATATATATAATGTTGTTATTTCTTATCCACATATTTTAAAATGGAAGATCATGCAAAGGGATATAGTGCTCTGTTATTATCCTAAGGAATTAAGTAATTGTTTTTAGGATTTCTTTCCCTGATTAGCTAATTTAATTTGGAGAATTTGCTGTAAAAATGTCTTGACAGCTGTTGTCAATTGTATTTCTTTGTAATCAATATTTTAAATATAAAAAAAAAATAGTTTTATTGATATGGATTGTCAGTGATTGGATGGATGTTGGCACGATTGGCTAGCTTTACTTGGACAGAGGAAAATTAAAACCTGTTTAAAATGATTTAAGACCTACAACACAATATTTGAATGAATTTAATACTTTTTAAGGCCTAAAATTTAGTTTTATAAGACATTTTAACACCCTGAAAATCCGAGTCTAACAGGTAAAGTAATTGAATAATAAAGATGAAAATTATTCAAAATTATTGAAGTGTTTCAGGTGTAATTTTGTCCCATTCTTCCTGCAAACAAGTCTTAAGGTGGACAACAGTATGGGGTCTTCATTGTCACATTTTGCGCTTCAAAATGCACCACACATTCTCTATTGGAGAGAGGTCGGGACTGCAGGCAGGCCAGTCAAGTACCTGTATCCTCTTCCTCCGCAGCCAGGACTTTGTAATGTGTTTTGCATTGTCTTGTTAAAATATGTTGACATCACCTGTTTCAAAGCACATCATTATTTAACCAATTTACCTGATTACTAGCCCTAAATTTATTATTAAAGTTACAAACGGTACCATTTTTAATGCCTGAATGCTTTTTAAATCATCATACAGTCACAGGCCTTAAAAACACATGCAAATGATAAATTATAATACAAAAGATATCATATATTATATTGCGATACATTGCGATCTTGATGCTGAAAACGATATATTGTGCAGCCCTATAACACACATAATTTCATGCTGTGGATTAAAAAGACATTAAGCACAGGGATCTTCATTCTGTAAATGTGTTCACACTTGCTAGACGCTTCTTGAATCTCAATCGAGCATGTGCATACTGCTTATTAATAACGCAGCATTCATAAATCATGTAGCCTAACCAACTGCGGCAAAGGGAGAGCATTAACTAGATTTGCATTTCCACAAGGAGTTACCAGCGCTTGCAAAGGAAGTTTTAAGTAATCTTGAAGTTTTAGGATTTGGTTTGGTGTATTAGAAATCATGGCTGCTTTATCACTGTCAAGACGCTCAGCACGCGTTTTGTTTCCGAATGCAACACCGGCTTATTACTTAGTAAGCAGCATAAGGTTTAAGCTGTAGCATGCTGTACTCTTGTCACATGACCTTCTAACACGGCATTAATGCAGTGCTCTTGCTCTAATTTAGTATAGAGTTTTAAAGGTGAATCTAATAATGAGTTAAAAGGATGTTTAAAAGTAGTAATTAGTATTAATTCTGGTTCATTCGTCACAAGTGTAAGGTCAAGCTGAGTGCGTTGCTGTATGGGATACATAATTTACCTTGAATAAATTCAGAAAGACAAGAACAATCATGTTTCATTATTAAGTGCAGCTTAATTAATTTCAGATGTTCTGGATTGTGAAATGAAGCATGTCTTCAGAGTAATAACATCTCTCAAACATTCTGTTTCATGTTTGAGAGATGTTGTTGCTAAGGATATATATGTTTAATTTCACAATCAAGTAAACAAGATTAAAGAAAATGATAATAAAAAAACATGGTTGCTAAATGGTGACAAATTTAAAAATGTAGCACAAGTTTATTTCTCAAATTTACTTTATATCTTACAAGTAAGACTTGTTCATATTAATGAAGGAAGCGTGCTTTAAATTGATTAAAAAAAAGGTGCTGTGGACACTAGTGCATTTTGTTTGGGCACTAGGAGCGTCCTCATTGTACATCATCAAAACTGAAATTTAAAAACAACAGAACTAATAATATTCATATATTAATTTTACTAAGTTTTTAAAAGTACTTTATAGTTAAATAATTTGATTGTTTCATATACAAGCAACATTTCAACCAATAAACAATTTAAAAATATTTGCTAGTTTTTTCCTAACCTACCTAGCTATGTTCGCTCATGGCAACAATAAGTAAATAACGAATTATTTTTAGAAAAGCGTCTCTCGTTTGTTATTACATTTGGTGTTTTGGGTCACGTGATTCATACCAAACTTCCGTTAAGGGCGCATAGAGCTTATAGATGTGCCTGGATTTTCACGGTGCATCTTTTTAAGGCACGAATATTTCAGTGCACTGGAAGAATGTTGCGATTGAGACAGCAATTATAATGGTTGATACCCTAATCAGTGCACTTACTACTAAACAAGGGTGCTGATTAAGACGCACTCTATGTGTGTGTGTGTGTGTGTGTGTGTGTGTGCAAATGCATATTTACCAATAAACCTGAAATATATAGTTTTTACAGATGTAGCCAAAAACATTTAATGATTTTTTGTATTTAACCCTTGTGTGTTGTTGGGGATATTTTCATTCACTCTGGGATGATTTTGAGTCTTAATTCGGCCATCTCTGTGTTTCAGCAGATGGAATGATTTTTGGTGACAAATCTCGATTTGACACATGACAATTTAATTTCACAATCAAGTAAACAAGATTAAAAAAAATTATAATAAAAAACATGGTTGCTAAATGGTGACAAATTTAAAAATGTTGCACAAATTTATTTCTCAAATTGACTGTATATCTTACAAGTAAGATTTGTTCATATTAATTAAGGAAGCGTGCATTAAATTGATTAAAAAAAGACAGTAAAGCATTTATAATGTTTATCCAGATTTCTAATTTAAATATCAACTATACACAGTAACAAATGCAGGGTTCGACACAATTCATGTTGTCCCAACACAAATCGATTAAGTTAACTTAACAAATTTAAGTGGATTGAACATAAAACAATTAAGTTGTCCCCCCCAAAAAAATCGCAATAATTGTTTTACTTCAGTTCATTTTAAAAAACAACTTTGAACAAACAAGAAAAAAATACATTTATATGAATGAATGAATTAAATATGCACTATCCACTTTTTAATTAAACATGAAATAAATGCACTCAAGTTTCTTAAAAAAAAATAAAAACTTTAAACAACTGTTTTCAGCACTAAAAGCTACGAGAATACTTTTGTGTGCACATAAAACAAAAATAACGATTTAATTCCACCGCTGTTTTGAGGATGTTTGAGGATGTGTTTTGGTATTTCTATGGACTTTGAAGAAGTCGGGAACCTTACTGTACATGGAGGAAGCATCTTTTCACCTAAAATATCTTAATTTGCGCTCCAAAGACAAACAAAGGTTTTAGGGGTTTGGAAGAACACTAGAGAGAGTAATTATTAACAGATATTTCATTTTTTGGGTGAACTAACCCTTTAAGCATCAATTCAGCCAATCAGAATTTCTGAAGAACCATGAAGAATGCTGATATTATACCTGTTATGAAAAATAAATAAACAGATTCCCCACTCTTATAGCCAAATGTAAACATTCCAGTCTTTTCCCTGAATAATGCTGACTGAAAAGCTGCATTTTCATGGCCCATGATGAATGGAAAAACAAGGCGCTGTTTTTTAATATTATGTGCTTAGCATAATATTCAATTTGTCAAGCCTGAATATTACTATCTAATATGAGAGCAGCAATCAATAACTTACCTCAGATTTTGATTGTAAATTAAAAGCCTGGTGACTGCTTTGACTTAAGTGATGGCCAATTTATGAGCGGGAAAGAAATAAAATGGCACTTTCCTTCAGCTTGGTCCCTTATTTATCAGCGGTCGCCACAGCTGAATGAACCGCCAACTATTCCGGCATATGTTTTACACAGCGGATGCCCTTCCAGCCGCAACCCAGTATTGGACAGTGTAAACACCCACACACTCTCACATTCACACACGCACTCATACACTACGGCCAATTTAGCTCATCCAATTCACATATAGAGCATGTCTTTGGACTGTGGGGGAAACCGGAGCACCCAGAGGAAACCCACACAAACACGGGGAGAACATGCAAACTCCACACAGAAATGCCGACTTGTCCAGCTGGGACTCGAACCAGCGACCTTCTTGCTGTGAAGCGACAGTGCTAACCACTGAGCCACCATGTCACCCATATATGATACAGTATAGAAAAATTATATTTTAATAAATGGAAACTAAAATTTAAAGCAACAAGCACAGGTCCTTGATATTCCAAGACTTGGACAAAAACATATTTATAAAATTCCCTGATTTTCAATGTCTGGAATAGACATTAGGGCTGCACGATATTGGAAAAATCTGATATTGCGATATTTAATTTTTTCTCCAATACAAGATACAAGATAGTTTGAATAGTACTATTTGACCGTTTTCTGAGCAGTCTAACAGTATTTAGTAGATACAAATATCTAAAAATTCTTAGATCAAGGAAAAATATTGTTTCATTTTCAACTTCATATAAGTCAAAATTATGAGTTTTTCTTTATAAAACAAGCAAAATGATCTGCCAGTGGGGAAATTAAATAATCTTGTTTTCGCTCTAAAGTGTAGATATTTGGACTAGAAACGAGACAAAAATTTAATTACGTTGTTTGTTGCATAAATTCCGTATAAATACAATAATTAAATACAATTCTGTAGCTCCTGGTCAACTATAATTCAGACTCAACATTGCATGTCTTGCAATGCAATTATTGTGTGTGTGCACATTGCGATATCAATGCTGAAACCATATATTGTGCAGTCCTAATAGACATGATATTTCAGAAATTCCATGACCCATGAGAACCTTATATAAATAACATTCTAAAATATATTTAAGTGTAAAAAATATATTATTTTAAATTTGAGGCAGCACGGTGGCGCAGTGGGTAGCACAATCGCCTCACAGCAAGAAGGTTGCTGGTTCGAGCCCCGGCTGGGTCAGTTGGCATTTCTGTGTGGAGTTTGCATGTTCTCCCCGTGTTTACGTGGGTTTCCTCCGGGTGCTCCGGTTTCCCCCACAAGTCCAAAGACATGCAGTATAGGTGAATTGGGTAAGCTAAAATTGGCCGCAGTGTATGTGTGTGAATGGGTATGTGTGGATGTTTCCCAGTGATGGGTTGTAGCTGGAAGGGCATCCGCTGTGTAAAACATATGCTGGATAAGTTGGTGGTTCATTCCGCTGTGGCGACCCCAGATTAATAAAGGGACTAAGCCGAAAAGAAAATGAATGAATGAATTATTAAATTGCAATCACTGTACATTTTACAAGACAAACATGACAAATGATGAAATACTGTGCTCTGATGGTTTTTACACTTTGTCAATACAAATTAAAATGTATTTGCCATGCTAGTGAATTTGTCACAGTATGTAACTCGGTTGAAAACCAAACCATAATTTGTACGTTTACATTTTGGGGTTTAGAATCCTCAGTAAAATATTTTCATCTCATAGCAATTATAAGCACAACACTACAATTTAAAAGCAGAAAACTTAAGGTGGTCATTCTTTAAAGCAAAAAAAAAAATGTTAATACCATTCATTCATTCATTCATTTTCATTTCGGCTTAGTCCCTTTATTAATCTGAGGTCGCCACAGCAGAATGAACGGCCAACTTATCCAGCATATGTTTTACGCAGTGGATGCCCTTCCAGCTGCAACCCATCTCTGGGAAACATCCATACACACCCATTCACACTCAGACACTACGGACAATTTAGCCTACCCAATTCACCTATACCGCATGTCTTTGGACTTGTGGGGGAAACCGGAGCACCCGGAGGAAACCCACGCCAACACGGGGAGAACATGCAAACTCCACACAGAAACGCCAACTGACCCAGCTGAGGCTCGAACCAGCGACCTTCTTGCTGTGAGGCGAACGTGCTATCCACTGCGCCACCGTGAGGCCCATAATGTTAATACCACGATAATTAATAAAGGGTCTATTCCGAATAATTAATTTGTGGTGGTGTGCTTTATTACTTCATAAAATTATACTTTGTCGTTGGCATAATAAGTTTGTGTATAATAAAATATGAATATAGTTGATGGCTTGACAGCTGTACCTGAGACTTTTTGTTTTAAGTGTCCCAGATTTGCCTGACCAGTGCAAATCTGGAACACCTTAAACATCTAAAACTGATTAATATCAATTTTGACTTTAGTTTTAATCATAAAAATGCAGCCCTGGTGACTCTTTTGAACATTAACATACCTCTACTTTTTATTTCATACGGTCCTATACAACATAATGTGAAGTGAATGGAGACACTCACATGATAATAAGCAGAGGATGCAGGTTTCCCTCATATCCAGGGGGCAGGGACATCTTCACATCTAGGTCTGTAATTATTCGCACAGGCAGTTAAAACAGAACAAACGGCCATTTCTACAGCACCATACAGCAAGAGAGCTCATCAATATTCTAACCGCTGGCAAATGAGCTCCCATGAGTCTGTTGGTTTTTTAAAGGCACTCAGCAACACACACACACACACACACACACACACACGTGCACAAACAAGCATAGTCAGGGGATCTGATGTACAATGTATCTGCAATTTATAAATGCAAATGAGCGCATGCAAAACCTTCCTTTACACCCCTAAATGTAAAATTAATGGTACATCCCTATACAGCTCTGAGGATCCAATTAGCGAAACCGAAACAATTACCTGATTGATTCTTAAATCAAGTTGGCTTGGTAAAAGGTTGAGATCAATTTATGCTGAAAGGAGGAATGTAATCAGTTACTTAAGAAATCTTTTACCGCTGTTGTCGGAGGAAAGTGTGTGGTAAAGCGTCTCAGAGAGCTGCTTGGTTTCGAGAGATGCGGCCAGGACGCTGTTGTCTTCCACCACCGTGTATCCTGCAAATGCAGCACAAAAATGTAATACATTTTTTGACATAAAAGCAGATAGGTTCACCACCTTGGAGGATTTCAACGGAAGCAGACAATAACAATAAAAAATCAAGAAGCCACCATTCAGCACTTTTAAATGTTACTACTTATTACTACAAACTCTACAATGACTCGCTAGGGTGCTTTCAAACTAAACCTATGTATTTTTGATAACTATACAGTTGAAGTCAAAATTATTAGCCCTCATGTGAATTTTCTTTTTTCAAATATTTCCCAAGTGATGTTTAACAGAGCAAGGAGTTTTTCCCAGTATTTCCTATAATATTTTCTTCTGGAGAAAGTCTTATTTGTTTTATTTCGGCTAGAATGAAATTTTTTTTTGATTGTCTACAGAACAAACCATCATTGTACAATGATTTGCCTAATTAACCTGGTTAAGCCTTTAAATTGTACTCTAAGCTGAATACTAGTATCTTGAAAATATCTAGTAAAATATTATGTACTGTCATCATGGCTAAGATAAAAGAAATCAGTTATTAGAAATGAGTTATTAAAACTATTATGTTTAGAAATGTGTTAAACAGAAATTGGGGAAATATGCAATATACTGTATATTGCAACATTTTTGTTGATGTTGTTTGCTATTTTAATATCATTTTTAAATGGTTTTTTTTTTACCAGTGATCTCAAAGCTGATTTTTCAGCATCTGAGCTTTCAGTGTCACGTGATCATTTTAGAAATCACTCTAATATGATCAGTTTCAGTTTCCTTTTTTTTTGTCAACATCACAGTAGATTCAATTATGTTACATAAACGGAAACCGGGGTGGCGCAGTGGGTAACGCTGTCGCCTCACAGCAAGAAGGTTGCTGGTTTGAGCCTTGGCTGGGTCAGTTTCTGCATTTCTGTGTGGAGTTTGCATGCTCTCCCCGTGTTCACGTGGGTTTCCTCCGGGTGCTCCGGTTTCCCCCACAAGTCCAAAGACATGTGCTATAGGTGAATTGGGTAAGCTAAATTGGCCGTAGTGTATGTGTGTGAATGAGAGTGTATGGGTGTTTCCCAGTGATAGGTTGCAGTTGGAAGGGCATCCGCTGTGTAAAACATATGCTGGATAAGTTGGCGGTTCATTTCACTGTGGCGACTCCTGATTAATAAAGGGACTAAGCTGAAAAGAAAATGAATGAATGAAACGGAAACAGGAGCACCCGGAGGAAACCCACACGAACACGGGGAGAACATGCAAACACCACACAGAAATACCAACTGGCCCAGCTGGGACTCGAACCAGCGACCTTCTTGCTGTGAGGCGACAGTGCTAATCACTGAGCCACCGTGCCACCCAGAGCAATGTTACGCTTGTTAAGAATTTTGTATGATTGTAAAAGGCTGCATTTCAATGTGTAAAAACTGAAAACAAAATAAAATGAAAACATTGTGGGAAAAAAGTGAAATTTACCAGGTAAATAAACTGAAACTGCAAACTGCAACATTTAAAAATATTAGTACAAAAAACTGACAATTTGCATTATAATAATAATAATAATGCAATTAAAAACGTCTCATATTAAATGCTTTATACTGTGCCATAAACATTTTTATGCTTTATACCAGGGGTGTCAAGCGTACGGCTCGTTTCTTTTATTTCAAATGGGTTTAATCCGGCCCGCGTGATGATTTTGTAAAGTATAAAAATGAGCTGCAACTTTTCAATAAAAGAAACTGCTGTTCCAATTGTGTCCACTGAATGGCGCAATAGCAAATTGTTAATTTCATCCAGTCCAGAAGCCTGAATCAGCATCAGTTTGACAGCCTCTTCAGACAGAATGACCACATATATGCCCTGCCATAACACACCGAGGTGTTCTCACAAGGAAACGTAACTATTTTACGTTTTGTCAGTTTAGTGGCTAATTCTTACGAGTTCAGTCGTGTGAAAATGTACGATATAAAAAAGGAGGCGTGGCACCCAACCACACCCCTAAACCCAACCATCATTGGTGGATAAGCAAATCTTACTAAATTGTATGAATGAGATCGTATGACTTCATATGAATTAACCACTAATCAAAAAGTTACCAATTGCCGTGAGATCGTGTTGTGCTCAGGCTCCAGCTTTATGATTTATGTTGATCGTATTAAAACAAAGAAAACAATCTGAAGTTGTTGTTTTTAAGTTATATATATCATGATTTTACCGGTCCGGCCCACTTGGGAATAGATTTTCCTCCATGTGGCCCCCGAGCTAAAATGAGTTTGACACCCCTGTTTTATACACTGAAATATAACGATGTTCAGCAGGGTGTATTTATAGGAAAAACATGCTTTTTTTGACAGACTGCTTTAGCAATTAAAATCTTTCTTTCATACAGCTACACATGGCTGCCTACATAACAGCTTGTAATGAGAAAATATTGATTCCACTCACTGAAAGGGTCACTCGTGCTGTGAATGGTCACCTTTGGGACACCGGGGCCTGCAAAATATGACAGGGATGAGAAATGTGCATCTGTACGCAGCAGCCGAAGTGTGTGTGTGTTCTCATCGGTGGGGGAGAGACTGAATGATCTTACCCAAGCAATAGAGAGTGAAGTATGTCTGATTGGGGCTGAAGTCTGCTCTGAAGAAGCTGCAGCGCTCAAACAGGTTACACGTCAGACACTGGCGATGAAATACTCCTCCAAGCTCCACGCTATAGGCAACAACAATGCATTTTATTATTTCATACACTATTATTAATTTTAATGCCAGCAGTAACATTAAAACTTTAAAAATCGCACTATTTACTCAAGTGCTGAGATGATTGAAAAGATGCTTACTTTTCATTACATTTAACTTTGTTGAAAAGACGCGCATATATTTCTCATTCATTTTCATATATATGTGGTGGTACTGGTGCGCATCTTGGGACAAAACAATGGCATTGACGTGTTTTCAAAAGTTATTTTCAGCTAAAACCGCTCAAACTTGCAATTTAGTCTGAAATTAGTATTAAGTGCTATTTTAAATTGCAATTTAAGTCTTTTATTTAGTTTTCCAACAATAGGTTTATTCATTCATTCATTCATTTTCATTTCGGCTTAGTCCCTTTATTAATCTGGGGTCGCCACAGCGGAATGAACCGCCAACTTATCCAGCATATGTTTTACACAGCGGATGGCCTTCCAGCTGCAACCCATCTCTGGGAAACATCCATACACACCAATTCACACTCATACACTAGGGACAATTTAGCTTACCCAATTCACCTATACCGCATGTCTTTGGACTTGTGGGGGAAACCGGAGCACCCGGAGGAAACCCACGCCAACACAGGGAGAACATGCAAACTCCACACAGAAACGCCAACTGACCCAGCCGAGGCTCGAACCAGCGACCTTCTTGCTGTTAGGCGAACGTGCTACCCACTGCGCCACTGTGAGGCCCACAATAGGTTTAGACGCAAACAAACATAGATGACTAAGAGAAGTGAAACTGCAATTGCTGAGGACTTTTAATGCGTCTTATGCACATTAAGACTACATTTATTGGCTGAAAAACATAGTAAAACAGTAATACTGTCCAATAGTATTACAATTTAAAATAACCTTTTTCTATTTTAATATATTTTAACATACTTTAAACATATTATAACATTATTATTGTTATTATTATAATTCATTCATTCATTCATTTTTTTTTCGGCTTAGTCCCTTTATTATTTAAGGGTCGCCACAGAGGAATGAACTGCCAACTTATCCAGCATATGTTTTACGCGGCGGATGGCCTTCCAGCCGCAACCCATAACTAGGAAACACCCATAGACTCTCATTCACACTCATACACTACAGACAATTTAGTTTATCCAATTCACCTATAGCGCATGTCTTTGGACTTGTGGGAGAAACCGGAGCACCCGGAGGAAACCCACGCGAACACGGGGAGAACAACTCCACACAGAAATGCCAACTGACCCAGCCAAGGCTCGAACTAGTGACCTTCTTGCTATGAGACAGCGCTACTATTATTAAATGCTGAAAAATAATGCTGGTTGCTGTTTTTGTGGAATCCATGACACTTTTTCAGGATTCTCTTAAGAACATAAAACTCAAAAACGGTTAAAAACAAATCTAAACAAAACAGAATTATATATATTTTTAGTGCTGGGCAAAGATTAATCGTTAATCACATCCAAAATAAGTTTTTAAGTTGTTAAAAATGAGTTTGCTTTGACATAATAGAAATGTCTATGTATTATATATATATGCAATATGTATATATGAAACACGCACATACATAACCAAACAATTTTGTTACATAGAGATTTCATTCATTCATTCATTTTCATTTCGGCTTAGTCCCTTTATTAATCTGGGGTCGCCACAGCGGAATGAACCGCCAACTTATCCAGCACATGTTTTACGCAGCGGATGCCCTTCCAGCTGCAACCCATCTCTGGGAAACATCCATACACACTCATTCAAACACATACACTACGGACAATTTAGTCTACCCAATTCACCTATACCGCATGTCTTTGGACTTGTGGGGGAAACCGGAGCACCCGGAGGAAACCCACGCCAACACAGGGAGAACATGCAAACTCCACACAGAAACGCCAACTGACCCAGGCGAGGCTCGAACCAGCGACCTTCTTGCTGTGAGGCGAACATGCTATCCACTGCGCCACTGTGAGGCCCCATAGAGATTTCAATTTATATATAATTTGTATCATATACACATATATTTTTTATCTAAATATAAATAAACATTTTCTCAAATATATGCATGCAGGTGTGTATTCATATATACACTGTAAATAACGCTGGGCTCCACACGATTCCTTCATGTTGTCCCAACACAAATCGATCAAGGTAATTTTTGTAATGTTTTTACAAATTGAAGTGGATTGAACATAAAACAATTAAGTTACCCTCTAAAACACCCAAGAATTGTGTTGATTCAACTTATTTCAAATAGTAGCTTGAAAGAGCAGGAAAAATGATTTTTTTGAGTGTACATTATAAATATACATTTAATATACGTATAAACATTCATTCATTCATTCATTCATTCATTTTCTTTTCGGCTTTATTAATCTGGGGTCGCCACAGCGGAATGAACCGCCAACTTATCCAGCATATGTATCACGCAGCGGATGCCCTTCCAGCCGCAACCCATCTCTGGGAAACATCCACACACACTCACTCATTCACACACACACACTCATACACTACGGACAATTTAGCTTACCCAATTCACCTGTACTGCATGTCTTTGGAATTATGGGGGAAACCGGAGCACCTGGAGGAAACCCACGCAAACAAAGGGGAGAACATGCAAACTCCACACAGAAACGCCAACTGACCCAGCCGGGGCTCGAACCAGCAACCTTCTTGCTGTGAGGCGAATGTGCTATCCACTCCGCCACCGTGCTGCCCCATAAACTTTCATATATATAAATATTACAAATTAATATATTTTTATAATATATAAAAAGGGCCTCACAGTGGCGCAGTGGGTAGCACGTTCGCCTCACAGCAAGAAGGTCGCTGGTTCGAGCCTTGGCTGGGTCAGTTGGCGTTTCTGTGTGGAGTTTGCATGTTCTCCCTGTGTTGGCGTGGGTTTCCTCCGGGTGCTCCGGTTTCCCCCACAAGTCCAAAGACATGCAGTACAGGTGAATTGGGTAAGCTAAATTGTCCGTAGTGTATGAGTGTGAATGGGTGTGTATGGATGTTTCCCAGAGATGGGTTGCAGCTGGAAGGGCATCCGCTGCGTAAAACATATGCTGGATAAGTTGGCGGTTCATTCCGCTGTGGCGACCCCAGATTAATAAAGGGACTAAGCCGAAATGAAAATGAATGAATGAATATATAAAAAATATAAGTTTTTTTTTCTTTTACAAATGTCAACTGGACAATTTCATGACAAAAACCCCACTTATGATAGCCTAACATAAATCTTTATTTTTACCTTTAAAATTATAATAAAAGTTATATAGCCTATTGAGTTGTTAACTTGTTGAGTTGTTGAGTTGAGTGTTATCCATGGTAATAATGGTAATAACTGTGAATAGGTAGACAGTTTTTTGCTACACTAATGCCTTAAAATGTAACAAATTTAGCTACTATTTAAAAAAAATGACATTAGATTGTAACATGTAACTTTTTGCTAACACTGATATTGGTTGGGTAATAAAGCGTGATGACTCTGTTATGCTGATTTCACTATACTTATTTACCGGTTATATGAACAGTGGGTTAGCTTGCATGTGTGGTCATAGTTTGATGTCTTTACCTAAAACTGTAAACATTTGTATTTTTTGAAATAAAACGAAAAGGAATAAGGAGAATAAAATATAATTTAAACCACTCGTTTGGCACTGAAGCCATGATCCGTCTGCGTTCATGTAAACGGTATCGTTGCATAACCTTCATTGATAAAATCAACAATAGCGAAACTGCATATTACTATTACTATAAAAAGTATATCACTGCCTTAAGTCAGTAACTTAGGCAGTAATGCAAAGAAATAAATAAGTGAATAGCCTAAATGAAAGGAATAAGAGGGACCAAAATCAGTCACCAAGTCTAGTGCCCCCTTATGGGATTAAAATGCCCCCTCAGTTATGACATCCTGGCGCCCGGGCCTGTACACAGCACACACACACACACACACATAAAATTTACTTTTATTTTGGATGCGATATCCCAGCACTAATATTTTTGTAACACACTGTAAAAAGTGATTAGTTGACTTCACTTTAGAGTAATGTGTTTACTTTTTTCAAGTAAAGTAAATTAACTATGACAATAATTATGAAAATTAAGTCAACTTAACAGTTAAATCAACACAGTTACAAGCTACAACAGATACAGTATCCATTATACACATCTTTGCTATCATTTAAATTGGCATCCTTAATGAATAAGAATACATTTCTATTAACAAAAAAGGCTTTTGAATGACTTTTGGACTTTAAACGATACACACATGCTGAGGTGCTTTTCCATTATCCGCTTACTTTAAGCCCAGCGCTGGACCTCTGCACTTTTGCTATATTGCTGGGATATTCGCAATAAAAAAAATCTATGAGAACTTGTGGCCCACGGAGAGAAAGCGAGAGGCTTAACGCATTAATCAAAGGTTAGAGAACACCCTTTAAATGGTTGTGAGTCGCAGCGCCGTCTCCTTTTCAACCTCCTCTATCTCTCTCTGCCTCTCGCTCTCCTCTCTAAGCTGCCGTTCCTGTTAAATGAATTAGCTGGGCTTCTCGCCTAGAGCTCACTAGAGGGGAAAAAAACTCGATTGGATTTTCACCAATGTCCCCGAAACGGACCTCAAATGGAGACTGGCGGGATTTAATTGATTGCAGCACAAGTCGTTGATGAACATACATCAAAAAGTGAAATGTCAATACAGATACAGGACATCAACATGTGATGAGAACACAGATGTCTCAAAATCCACAAACATATCAAAAGTGAAACATCTTGTAGGCAGTTAGGGCTGTGCAATATGACAATATATATATTATATGGACAAACGTCATTTCATATTATGCCAAAATACATTGTTTATGGTAATACTTTTTCCTACTTTACATTATGAGCGCAATATTACATGCCATTATGAAGATGCAGACAGAAACATGAATAACAGCATTGTGAGAAAGTTACAAATCTTGAAAGTATAATGTTTACATTTCGCATTTTATTTAGCAATTTTTTACTTTTATATTGGACCTGTTATCATTATTGTTTCATATTTTATTCATATTTGTTTTATATTTCTACATTTTTATCAAAACATTTGCCTTGAAGTTCTAAAATTGCTTGGTTCCACACAATTCCTTTATTTTATCCCAACACAAATTGATTAATTTGTGAATATTGACTTAATTGTTTTTTTACAAATTTAAGTGGATTGAACATAAAACAATTAAGTTGTCCCAAAAATAGTCAAGAAGTGTGTTAATTTGGCTAGAAGATTTGAACAAGCAGCAAAAATCTTTTTTGAGTGTAAGGGCAACCCAGGCTCATTATTGATATGTACGCCTATATATATTTCTGGAGATCGCGAAATACATCCCAGTAGGTAAATTTTTTTGCAGTTTTTGTTTTCGCAAATCCACTAGAGGTTGCTGTGTAGGCTTTTTCAGATGTCAAATTTCTATCGCGAGTGCTGTTCTTGTGTAAATCCACCAGAGGCCGCTGTGACTGACTGACTGAATGATTGACTGACTGACCGGATTCCCCCCATCCACCTCCTTCCCTAAACCCAACCGACAGTGTTTTTAAAAGCAATCCAGAAAAAGAAAAGCACTCATGGCCGCCTGATTTTTACCTTGTTTTAGATTGTTACCACATTCTCACCCTGTTATTTACTATTTAAATTTTTGCCTTTTGTTTTACCTGCTTTCTGGAAACGTTTTTCGCTGGACTTCACCTCCTCTCTTAATCTCAAGCCCGCCAATGTACATGGCGAGCTACTGGACAAACTGGTAACAGCGGTAAAGCCGTCCACACAGAGGTAAGCGGTCAGCTAGTAGCACGAAAAGAAACAGAAGCCGTCGACGGGCATCGTACTGCCACCTAGCATTCGTTTTAAAGACAAAATGCAGCCATACGTAGCTCTGGCTACATAATTCTCGCTCTCCAGAAATTTAACAATGAGCCTGTGTTGGTAAAGTGAGAAATATAATTACATATGAACAAGCAAATGTCTAAGTATATACTTTAAAATGTAAAAAATAAATAGTTATTTACGTGGCCAATATATATATAAACTATTAACTGAAATATTAAATGACATACAATGTTCAGCATATATGAGTACACATCTCACAATTCTCATTTAAATTAATATTTTCTATAGGAAGCTTTGTGCATATACGTTAGTTTAGTCAGTACTGAAGCCAAATCTGGAGCTAATCTAACAAAATAACTTACGATAATGTGTTCACTTTTCATGTTCACTGAGAAATGAATAAAAATATTCAAAATGGGGTGTACTCGTTTATGTTAAGCACTCTATATCGTTATCAGGATATGACATGACTTCTATCGTGATATGAGACTTTTGTCATATCGCCCAGCCCTAGTAACAGGGTGTGCAAATGCAGTCAGATTGATTTAGATGCAAATGCACAGCACAGCAAGAAAGGTGCCGAATTTCTAGACAGTGATGATAAAATACTCAATTACAGCGTTAAAGACGTATCGTTTGGGACAGAACCCACCTGTATAAGTGTCTGCTCTGCTGCGACTCCTCAGCACTCAGAAAATAGCTACGGGGGAAAGACACATTAAGGAAACCTGAAAAGGATTTTGAGTTACTATTTGTAGTCAGTCATTTATCCTCTAATAATAGAGTCTACCTCCACATACTTGCTTTCTACAGCTGCATACTAAGCAGGTTTGCGTCTTACGATACACATGCAAAGTAGGGAAGCCTGTGACAAGAATTCATTTCTTTCAGGAGCGAATTAATTGTAACCCATTGATTTGTGGGTCTAAATGTTGAGTTGAGCAACAGATCTGACCATTTAGAAATATGTATGTACACGGGTTTTTTTGACAATGGAACTACTACAATCCTATAACTATAGCAGTCATTCTGACCATTCATATTAAACTGGACTGAATCAGAGTTTTGTAACATCATATTTACATTTGAAGCTTCTATTGAGATTTTAGAATTATCTTTGAATGTCTGTTGTCATTGTTTATGAAGTCATTACCATAAAAAATATAATATTTTTGTAATATATCCTCCCAGCAGGCCACTTTATGTCAAAAGTACATCAAAAACATGTCAAACAAGCAAATCGATTTGATGTCAATTGACTACCTTGATTATCATTTTAACATCCAGCTAGTTTATATGCATTGTAGAGATACAAAACCCTGTGTAAGTTGGTCATTTGAAAGCTTTCATATGAATAAAGTTATTCTTATATTGTAATACGTAATGTGTTGTTATTTTGGTGGTCAAAAGGGAATCAATGTATGGATGTCAAATAGACATCAAGATTTTGACATCAAACCAATTTGCATTTTTGACATATTATTTTTGCCCACTAGGATATAGAGAATGGCAATGTATTATAACAGCGCAATGTATTCTAGAAATTTGGGACATGGAAGTGTGGATCCCATTGATCTCTATAGCATGTCAAGATTTTGCCAAGATTTTTTAACATCTATGTTGATCCTGGAACATAATTTTTGCTCAAAAATGTAATCCATAGCTATTCCCTACCCCTAAATCCAACCATAACTGTAAATTATTCTCAAAATCAGAGGGGAATAATAGTTGTATAACAATCATGCAGAAGTGCATAAACCTAACCGTAAGCCTAAACTTAACATAAATGGTAAACCTATCCCTTAATTCTGATTGGCTGACTGGAATGTTGTTCCAGGATCAACATAGATGTTAATCCAGGAACATGTCCTACTTGGTGAAATCAGGTTGGCGATCTCTTTAGGTTTATTTGATCATAAATACAATGATTTACAATAAACTGTAAGCACTCACACCACAAATGAAGAAAATCATATACGGAAATATTTTCTTGCAGCAGCTCTTTTATGCTCTGTCACTTACAGATAAGCTGGTTCATTTACTTCATCGGCTGCCTCTAAATCTGTGCTTGTCTTCTCTACTTTCACTTTCATTGATTGACTATTATGAAATGCATATTTTCAGCTTCTCAAACACACATAGAGTGCTTGTGCTATGTTTCTCTAAAAAGTATTATTATAAAAGAGTCTACTTTTCTGTGGTGATTTGCAATGGTTTACGTCAGTGGTCTTAAACTCAATTCCTGGAGGGCTGCAGTTCTGCATAGTTTAGCTCCAGCCACCTCCAAATCACACCTGCTTAATAGTCTCCAGTAGTTTTGAACACCTTGATTAGTTGGATCATCTGTGTTTGATAAAGGTTGGAGCAAAACCGTGCAGGGCTGCGGCCCTTCAGGAATCGAGTTTGAAACCCATGGTTTTCATTGAGTGCTCCTAAGGGTGTCTGAAATCATGAATGAACGCAACTCACCATGACATGGATTTCCATTCTCTATTATTGTGTTTGAGCTACTGGACCATTTGGCATCAAAAAGAGTTATGTTTTTGTTATCAGAACAACATAGGCACAGTAGCGGACACTAAAATACTTGGGGTTAATTTGATTGTTACAGACACCCAAAGTAGAACTCTTTTGTGTATCTTTGTAATTTTAATTAAAATAAAAATGTTAGGATTAAATATACACACATTTTGGAAAGGTCAGGGTACTATAGTTATACGGGATTTATGTTAAGAAAGGTATCAAAGGGATAATTCACCCAAAATTGAACATTTATTTGACTATTTATTAATCCTCAAGTGGTTCCAAACCTTTATGAGTTTCTTTATTCTGTTTATCACAAAAGAAGATATTTTGAAGAATGCTGTAACCACCACTTCCATAGTAGGAAAAATAAATACTATGTAAGTCAATGGTTACAGGTTACCAACATTTTCAATTCAAAACTCAAGCAGGTTTGAAACAAGTAAAGAAAGGGTGTCAAACTTAGTTCCTGGAGGGCAGCAGCTCTCCACAGTTTAGTTACAACTCCAATTAAACACACCTGATTGTACTAATTGAGTACTTCAGGCTTGCTTGAAACCTACAGGTAAGTGTGTTGAAGCAGGGTTGGAACTAAACTGCGTAGGGCTGCGACCCTCCAGGAACTGAGTTTGACACCCCTAAAGTAAAGGGTGAGTAAATAATGACAGAATTTACATTTTTGGGTGAGCTGTCCCTTTAAATGACTGATTTAAAAAAGAAATGGTAGTTTAAGTATTTAATCAGAAAAAAAAAAACTATCACTTCTGGGATGGTTTATTTAAGAGTTTGTTTTATGCGGGAGCAATTAGAGAACAAAGCCAGAGAGAAACTGACTGAGTCATTACAGCTGATTCAACATTTAATTGCTGTATTCATTTTAATTAAGTGCCATCTACGTTGATTCAGTGGGCTAAATGGGATCACTTGGCGTAAATAATTCAATAATTACTCATGGTAGGTAGTTGAGTTGACTATGAGATGCTTTACTACACAGACTTCAAGTCAAATGATTTGCCAGTAAATTCGAGCTGTCATACATTTTATCATTCTCCTCGTCAAGGGCGCACAGTGAGATTACATCCCAGTTCCCTGATGTTAGAAAGCGAGGAGAAACTGAAGGAGTGGAAGCCTGAAGAGAAAAGAGAAAGAGACAGATAAAGCTTAAGAGTTTTAAAGAGAAGGTGAGTTATGATGAAATGATATAAAAGGAAGACAAGGAAACATTAAATTTAAGTGTTCAGAGTTTAATAACAGATCAAAATAAAATACTTTTTTATTCATTTATTTGGCCATTTTATAAATAGTATATGTAATATTTTTTGCTTTATTAAGATGCAGCATATACTGTATACAAATTACAAAGCTGAAGAAAAGAAAAATTAAAATGTATTTATGTAATATTTGTATAAAGCTAAATGTAAATGCAAATAAATGCAAAAATATATATTTTATTTTATTTATTAGATTTTATATAAATAATTTGTATAAATAATATATAATAATGTTAAAATATATATTAATACAAGTTTTTAGCAATGAAAAATAAAAAGACTTAAAAAAATAACAAAAAGATTTAATTAATTTATTATTATTATTATTATTATTATTATTAAAAGAAGTGTTATCATTATTTTATTATAAATAAATAAATAAGTAAATAAATAAATAAGTAAATAAACAAATAAATAAATACGAACAGATCATTTCAGAACTGTCTAAACTTCCAAAGCATATCAGAAATCTAAATCAACAGCTAGTGCAACTAAAAACCCAAATCAAAAGTCTAGCACTTCAATAAAAAGAAACATTTTACAACCCAATCGAGAGAAACGCTTTACAATACACCAAGGTTCGATGTCGGCCCCCCACACGTTCATAAAAAAAGTCACATATACGTCTTGGTATACTTCAGGTTTCTAATCACAAAGTTTATGAGTGCGTCTAATTTGATTGTGCATAGTGCGAGTATGAAATTATTCCACCCACAGACCTGAGCGGGGAGGCTGGCGATGTGGAGAAACTCCCCACGGGCCCCTTGCTTGGCAGGCAGGATGAGGTAAAACAGGGAACCATCTGCCGTGAACAGCGGCTCCTCCTGCAGGACAAGCCACCATCAATACACATTCCTCCTGCACTGTTTTGATGCAATTCATTTTAAGTCCAAGGTGGATCCGGCTCTAATAGAAGCGACTAGCAGGAATTGATTGCATGCATCCCCGGAGAGGCTGAACTTTACCTGCCGCTGGTTGTTGTGCCAGAAGTCCATCGCCATTTGGTGTCTCTGAAGATTAAAGATGTTTTAAAAGGATCAGACGTGTCATATATTAGAAGTAAAATATGTGGTGAAATCGTTTGTTCTCTTCCGCCTGCCAGGGAGAGTTGTAGATCATAACAAACTCCGCGGCTAACGCAGAGTCGCAGTCAATCCATCACTCTCGTTTGGCATCGCATTAAGGAAGCGAGTGTTTCATTTTTATCTGCAGTTTAGATGTGCTGTCTTGAACATTTAGAGTCCCACGTCTGGTCCATTAAAATGCTCTAGTTGAACTTTATTAAAGATATATTCAGTTACAGTTGACTACAAAATGACGAGCACTCTTATAAAATTGTAATTCATTTTAAAATACTTCAAGAGTGCTGTTTAATGGAGACGGTTTTTATTTAACACATTTTTAAACTTAATAGATTTAATAAGTAATTTCTAATAAGTAAATTCTTTTGTCTTTGTCATGATAGCAGTGCGTAATATTTTACTTCTTATTTTGCAAGATGCTAGTATTTGGTGTACAGTTCAACATAAAGGCTTAATGGGGTTAATTGGGTTAAGATAATTGAGCAAGTCATTGGACAACAATGGTTTGTTCTGTAACCAATTGAAAAAAAAAATTTCTTAGGGAGGCTAATAATAATGACCTTAAAGAGCCCCTATTATGGGTTTTTGAAAATGACCTTCCATGTAGTGTGTATCACAGCACTAAGTGAATGAAAACATCCAGCTGAGGTTTAAATCTGAAAGTGCACCGTGTTTAAAACTATTGATTCTTTAACGAAATAGTCGACTCAGAGTCGAATGAATGGATCATGTTGGGTTCGGATCTTTTGCCTGAACGCATCGATGTCGACACGGTACATCACCAAATATGTAGTACCGGATCCAGTAAAATGTGAACGCACCTTTCACTTTAGACACTAGCGGAGCACGGGGGATCACGGGACTGATGTCAGACACGAAGATGACGACCACTGACAGATGGAGATTTGGCTGCGGGGAATAAACGGTTAAAGTATATTTTCACAATACCACAGTATAGCCAACCTAATGTTGTGTTTGTTCCTGTCATTTTTCGGATTTTTGATACAATAACCTACGCTGCAGCGCAGGGGTATGCCTGCCGTTCGCTATTAAAGGAAGGAGCAGCAGAGACATTTGACAAAGACTTTGTCAGACTTTGACAGGGACTTTGTCAGTAACTGTTGCAGTTCATATGGACCACTTTCTTCTTCCTCCGTATCATAACATGTAAGTGAAATTTAAATTGTTGCCTCATTTTGTGTAGTTGTAAATATGTATAACAATATGTGTTATTTGTGTTGTAAGTTGTAATCGCCGGCGCAGCTTGTAATCACTTTGTAATTGTAATCTTTTATAGATCTTTTTATAGATCAGTGCTTATACTGTATCTCTCAGGTTAAATTTGTATGGGGCTATTCACATATTGCGTCCAAAACCATGTTGAAAACACGACGCATGCTTCTTCCTTTACCGATTTAAATGCGTTTCTGAACCTGCGATCCTCTGCCGTTTGTCTTTGCTATGGCCACTATCGGCTGTTCCTAAACATGCACGGCACGGTCAATTTTCATAATAGTTCAACATTTGCCACTATGTGGATTAATACTGAATGTGTGTCATTATTATTACTTGGGGTTAGCTTTAAGAGTAGAGTACAGGTATGTGCCAAAAAATTTGAATATTAAGGGAAAGTCCATTTATAAGTCAATAATTTGTTTCAAAAAGTGAAATGTGTATTTTATATTAGTTCACTACTGTACTAGTACACTACTAGTACAGACAAAGTGAAATATTTCAAGCCTTTAGTTGTTTAAATTTTAACGATTATGGATTGAAGATTAAAAAAAACAAATCCAGTATTTCACAAAGTTTGAGTATTTCATGTGACCAATAAAAAAAAGGATCTTAAACACATGTTGGCCTTCTGAAAAGTCTGTTAATGTACTGTATTGTGTCCTCAGTACTTTGTTGGGCCTCCTTTTGCACTAATTATAGCATCAAGGTGGCGTGGCATGGAGGCGATCAGCCTTTGACACAGTTGCGGTGTTGTGGTAGCCCAAGTTGCTTTGATATTAGCCTTCAGTTCGTCTGCATTTCAGGGTTCTCAATACCCATATATTTTTTAATGGGGTTTAAATCAGGCGAGTTTTCCGGCCAATCAAGTACAGTTATTCCATAGCTATTAAACCAGGTACTGGTAGTTTTGGCTTTGTGGGCAGGTGCCAAATCTTGCTGGAAAATAAAATCATCATCTCCAAAAAGCTTGTCGGGAGCAAGAAGCATGAAGTGCTCTAAAACGTCCTGGTAAACAGCTGCGTTGACTGTGGACTTGATAAAAGACAATGGACCCACACCAGCAGATGACATGGCTCTCCAAACCATCACTGACTGTGGAAATTTCACACTGGACTTTAAGCAGCTTGACTTTTGTGCCTCTCCATTCTTCCTCCAGACTTTATGACATTGATTTTCAAATTAAATACAATATTTGCTTTCATCTGAAAAGAGGACTTGAGACCACTGGGCAACAGACTTTTTTTCTCTTTAGCCCAGCACAGATGCTTCTGACATTGTTTTTGGTTCAGGAGTGGCTTGACGCATGGAATTCTAGAGCTGTAGCCCATGTCATGCAGACATCTGTATGTGGTGGTTCTTGGAGCACTGACATCAGCCTCAGTCCACTCTTTATGAAGCTCCCCCAGATTTCTGAATCACACTTGCTTGACAATCCTCTCAAGGCTGCGGTTATCCCTGTCACTTGTGCACCTTTTCTGGCCACATTTTTCTATTAATGTGCTTAGATACTGCAGTTTGTGAGCATCCAGCTTCTTTTGCAATTGCCTTTTGAGGCTTTTCCTCCTTATGGAGGGTGTCAATAATAGTCTTCTGCACAACCGTCGAGTCAGCAGCCTTCCATGATTCTGAAGCCTACTAAGCCAGTCCCAGACAATTTTAAGGCTGAGGAAACTTTTGCATGTGTTTTGCCTTAATTACCTGACTAGATTGGGACAGAGAGAGCCTACAATGTTGAACTTTGTCATGATATTCTAATTTTGTGAAATACTGGATTTGGGTTTTTTGTATCTTTAATCCATAATCATTAATATTGAAACAAATAAAGGCAAATAAAGGCAAAATTTCACTTTGTGTGTAGTGAACTAACATAACATGCACTTTTTGAAACAAATTATTGAAATAAATGGACCCCCTTTCCCAAGATATAAATTTCCCAAGATATAACTGTAATATGCTGGTGTTTAACTGCATTGCTTTTTTGTGTTCCTGCATTGGGCTCACACATACTCTCTGCTACTTCATAGCTGTGGTGGGCATTTCTCTCTGTCTCACGCTGAACCCAGTCGACCAATCATAACAGACTGGGTCATCGAACCAATCACAGCAGATTAGCCTCATGCAAAGGAGGGGTTTGGGAACAAATTAATCGCTGAACAAATCATATGGGAGTCGTTGGGATAATTAGGTAAAAATAAATGCATATTATAAGACAATGACAGTATTTTTTGACCTTGCATGCATATCAGCCTGTTGTTGGAGACTCCCAAAACCAAAATATGACCTTTTATAATGTAAAATAGGGGCTCTTTAAAATAAAAAAATAACTAAATAAAAAACTGCTTTTATTTCAGCCAAATTAAAAGAAATAAGAGTTTCTCCAGAAGAAACAATATTATAGGAAATACTGTGGAAAAAGTCCTTGCTCATCACTTGGGAAATATTTTCTTTTTATAAAAAGCACAGGAGGGCTAATAATTTTGCATTCAACTGTATATGTAATCTACATATATGTAATCTATGTATAACTGTATATGTAATCTTTAGTCTCAATGTGTTACTTGCCATTCCTTTGTAATTATTAGCAAAATTTACAAGCCATTTCTTAGAGAAAACGGATTCTAAGACAATCTTTTTAACATTTAAGCTACATACATATTTCCTCTATTTTTATACTCTAATTATGCAAGTACGTTATATAGCGTCAAATGTAACGTTAATTATTATTCTAGCCCCAACATCTAACCCCTATGTTACTTATTACATAATTGTCAGATATACTGGTTAACCTAGGATGTTTTTATATTCTTACATTTTCTGTTAGTTATTTCTTTGGGTCATGAACATGCCTGCTAAGTTTTAGATGTATCGTATTATGTCAGGTTCTCTACTCTCAACTCTCTAAAGATAAACGTTATTGTAAAATATATCCACGTATAATCCACAAAATAAAACTTTCTTTCCCCCTTAATATTTGTATACACTTCACTATTAAGCAGTTTCTATAAAGACTGTTCCCATTAAAATGAAGGTAAAGGTATCATTTAATAAAAGATTAATAGCACCTACAAAAACATCTATCATTGCTTAATAATCTCAGGGCTCACCGTCTTGAGAGGTTTATGCATTATTTAAAAAAAAAATCAATTTCCCTATGGAGAAAATGAATGGGATTTCTCCTTCAGACTGTTGCGCTCTGTTGTGTATTTCAACACAGCTCCCATTGCCTCCAATTATAAAACTGTTGACAGATTTCTCAACATATACAGTGTGCAGAAATCAAACAAAAACCGCAGACGCTCCTGTGTGTGTGTGCATGCATTCAATCACACACTTACATAAAGAGAGAGTGACCTTTAGGCGTTAAGACAGGCTGCGCATTTAAACCGAGGCTTAAAAGTAAAAGCTGATTTAAGCCTTTCGCGCATTCACAAGGAAATTAGGCTGAGCCTGCAGAAGAGAAGCAAGAGATTCTGTGCATGTTCTGAGCAGAATAAGGAATGAGAGGCAGATCGATGGACACTTTACAAGTAAAGATACCCAACGGGCAGCAGTGGATGAGCTGGTAACCTCTCACCTCTGAACAGGCTCCAGTCGTGGCCTCGCATACACACAGAACAGACTGATTCTGGACCCGGTTCAACCAGCGCACCGTCAGGCGGGTGCTGCTGATCCAGCTCACCATAGAGATGTAGCTGTCTCTAGAGAAACAGAGTGTTGGGCATTCAGAATTACCATGTTATTGGATTATTTCTTCCCATATTTTGCTGTGTTACAATTGTTGTGCCTTAAAGGGGACCTATTACAGTATGCCCCTTTTTACAAGATGTAAAATAAGTCTCTGATGTCCCTAGAGTGTGTATATGACGTTTCAGATCAAAATCCAGCACAAATAATGTTTTGTGACTCTTTAAACGCCCCCTTTAAGGCTTTGATCTAAATTTTGCCTTTTTGGTGACTGTCGTTTCAAATTCAAATGAGATTGGGCTCTTTTCAAAAGAGGGCGGAGCTACAAATGCCTACGTGTCAGCATAGCAGCAGATTTAAAACAGAATTTTCATAGGACGGCTGCTTCTCACTCAGGGCTGTTTATGCTAAGGAGGGAGAGTTCATCACTAATGGGCGTGGCTTTTCCCCTCTGATGGCATGTACAAAGGGAGAATGTCAAAGTGTTTTTATCAAGTGTGATTATAAATTATTTTATTAATTAACCTTAACTATTAGAGGTTGGCTATATTCACACACTGTTGCCAGAACTCAGTTTAAACCCCCTATAAAAGTGATTTTTGAACAATAGGTACCCTTTGAATTGAAGTATGACAATAAGAAGGATTAGTTATGTTTCATCTATTGTTTTTATGTCAAATAATCACTTTGATATTTTAATATGCTGTTCAGTTTTAAAAACAAAATTCCTCTGATGCTTGGCGCTATTGAGAGCATGACTGTAACTATAGCAACTAACTCAGTGTGTGCGGAGTTCGCTCCTGTTTTCAGTGTACGACAAGAAACTTCAGTAAACAGTTAGTTTCAACCAAATCCGGGTTGCCAGTTTTCATTATTTGCTGCTAAGGGGAATAGACAGAACAATTATAGATTTGCATCCACCCAAGCTATAAAAACACACTTTAATTTACTCATGATATACACTGCAGCATCACTACTTTTCTCACAGTATCAGAAATTCTGTCCTTTTTAAGTCTCTCCCTTCAGAGAACCTACTCTGCTCTGATTGGCAGATGACCAAGTCTGTTGTATTTGGTCGACTGCTTCTAGAAACAAAATCTTGCCTCTGAGACTTCATTTTGTAAACACAGCAATAGGAAAATAAACTGGCATTTTATCATATTAAAGGGATAGTTTACCCAAAAAATAACATTGTCATCCACTGCCATTACATAAATCACCAAGGACCACTGATTCAGCTCAAAATTTCCTTTAGTGTTCTACTGAATAAAAAAATTGACCTACATCTTGGATGACCTGTGGGTGAGTAATTAACTTTTCATTTTTGGGTAAACTATTCCTTGAATATAAGCTTGAGTCCTCATCCTCTGTTCTTTGCTAACTTTGCTTTTCAGGCAGACCAAATCAGATTCGATTTTTGAAGTTCTTACAACTTTTATTCATCTTTGTTAATGTTAATTAATAAAAATGCAAGTATACAATGTTTATTTAAGTCAAAGCAAGGTCCAAAAAATGTTAAAAGATACCACTGTAATTAAAAAAGTTAACATTAAGATTAATGGATAAATTTTCATGATCATTTATAAAACTTATTGTAAACTTATTACTATTTATTACTATACTATATAGCAAACTAAATTCTAAATACAGTTCTATACAGTTCATGAATGTTTTTTGAAAAAAAAACATCCCTGTACAGTTATCTGAGTATTGTGCTAATATTAATTTTATCATAAATTTTTCTTCGGCTTAGTCCCTTTATTCATCAGGGGTCACCACAGCAGAATGAACCGCCAACTTATCCAAGATATGTTTTACGCAGCGGATGCCCTTCCAGCTGCAACCCAGTACTGGTAAACACCCATACACTCACATGCACACACATACACTACAGCGGGGAGAACATGCAAACTCCACACAGAAATGCCAACTGGCCCAGCCAGGACTCGAACCAGTAACCTTCTTGCTGTGAGACAACAGTGCTAACAACTGAGCCACCGTGCCACCTATTGAGTTAATATCATTTTATTTAAATAACGTATTAATTTTGAGTAAATATATTTAATTATTATTTATTATATTTATTTCTTATATATTATATTTATTTTCTAAATAACATACTAAGAATTTTGATACTGTACATTTCCTCAGTTTTTTGCCGGCTAAATACATTTTCCTTTCATATTTACATTTAGTCATGTAGCAGGTGCTTTTATCCAGAGCTACTTGCAAACTGGGAACATTAAAACATATATTAATACCTTGATTTATGTTTGTTAGCTTGTTAAAATGTTTAATGCTGCTATTTTAGCCAGGTCTCTCTAGCAAAATAAAGTTAATCTAAAGGGACTAACCTTGTGAAATAAAGGTTCAATTAAATCCAGCTCTGGGGGTGATTTTTCACACAAAAGACCTGCAAAGCTGCTTGCCATCAAGGACGAAAATCAGCCTGAAAAAGCTATGTTTAGACCGAAGATTCATTTTCCAGCAGGACAAAGACTCAATGCACACAGCAAAAAAACGAATGAAGAATGGCTTAAATACAGAAGGTTGGTATTCTGGAGAGGCATAGCCTGAGCCCAGACTTGAATCCAATTGAAAATCAGCCGTAAGACCTGAAATTGCTGTCCACCGGCATTCTCCATCTAATCTGGCAGGGCAGGAGCATATTTGTGCTGAAAAATGGTCAATAATTCCACAATCTAAATGCGGAAAAGCTCGCACCGGCAAACCTAGGATGATGCAAGCTGTATTTTGCAACTATGGGGGTTGGGGACGACATAAAAAAATAGAAAGTTTAAATATTAACTTGCTAACAGTAACAACGATATTTCTTTCATTGCAAATATAATCAAATCTTCAGTTTCAGTGAGTAACCGCTCTCAATCTATTGTACAATGTTGCCTCAAGGCAACAAACCCATTTTCTGTAGTTTGCAAATGCATAATGCATTTAAATTAGCAATAAAACTAATAATAATGAAGGAATTATTTTAAATAAACAACTGTAAACTTCCACTGCACTCATTTTGAAGTCAGTATGCAAAATGCAGAGAAAGTTCTCCCTTATAAAGGAATTATTCACCCATTAAAAACCCTATTCACATTTTGTTAGAACGTAAACTTGGTTTTAAAACATTCAGAGTCATCAAAATTGAATGGAGGATTGCTGAAATATGTTTGGTGCCTAAAAGCAACAGTAAAACAGATACAATTCATTTTTGCATTAGGCACGAAAGCTTTTGTTTAATAATAAGCCCAACAGACATACTTGACAATGTTTTTAAATGGATATTAAAAATGAACAGCTTAGTATCCACAGTTGTGGACACATGGTAATGAAAGATAAACTTCACCTGCTGTTCTGGGAGTCTGGAGGAATCATCTCTAATGTGTGCGCTGGACCGTATAAATTCACCACAAACAGACTTGCTGATGGGATTCTGGATCCCGCCTGTAAAGAGCAAATACTTTTAACTTTACCAAATCAAACACTATAGGCTTCCGTCCTCTGTAAATAGTGCATAGTTTGCATTCATTATTCAAAACGTTCCTGTGATATCAGATTCATTATGAGGTTATTCAACACAATCTCACGGCAATTCGTAACTTTTTGACTTAGTGGCTAATTCGTATGAATTCGTATAATCTCATTCGTACAATTTAGTATGATTTGCTTATCCCCCAATGACGGTTGGGTTTAGGGGTCAGGTTGGGTGCCATGCCTCCTTTTAAAAATCTTACATTTTCTTACAACTGAACTCGTACGAATTCATACAAATTATAGCCACTAAACTGACAAAACGTCAAATAATTTTTTGATAAATATTTTTTTGTTACAGAGAACTGTTGTACAGACATTCTTCAATATAAATAAAGTACAAAACAGCTAACATTTCACATTTTAAATGACATCCCATAACAAAAACGTCCCACTCAAATTGATAGAAATGCAGTTCTGTATACTTAAAACAAAAAGTTGAAATAATTAAAATCAGGACTACCTAGGAGTAAAATACATCCTGCTGACCATTTAGTAGTGAATTCACTGAAAATGTAATCAAATCTTATATTTAAAAAATCAGCAGTTCTGTATACTTACAACAAAGTGTCAATATTATTTTAACAGTGTAACCAAAATAATTACATTAAAATTTTACCTGATAAGCACAGTGAGAACACGTTGAAAACATTTTATTACTGTATAAAAAGTCCTTAATTTGACATATTTCAATTATGCATGATGAATTTGTTTACTTCTTTTCTGATAGCTTCGTGTTTGCAATATGCAGCAAAGAGTGTATCCAGTGTTTCCAAGCTAAAGAGTGTGTGGAGGCTGCCAATGCAGGGCTAGCATTTTCTTAGCTGCACTTAGATCAGAGAATAACTTTTTTTTCTGAGATAGAGAGAAACTGAAAGAAGAGTCATCGTTCAAAATCAAAAGCTTAGGACAGCATGATATATTGGCCTCCAGTATGTCCTTCAGAGTTATAGATAGTCATAGACAGTTAACTTGGGGACTATCCCAAAACATATGTATGTAGGTGCCTATAGAGTCTCCTGAGCAGAAATTACAATTAGTAGATCAAGACAGAACCATTATATATAGTAAGATACATCCTGTGAACCATTTAGTAGTGAATTAATTGATTAGTAGGACTTCTTGAAACAAATTTAAGATTGTCCCAACAATCCACACTATCAACTGTATTTGTACCATATATCTACAAGATGTCAAAAATCGATAATTGATTATAGAAGGATTCCAGAGACAATAAATGACTAAATTCTAGAATTGTGGGTACATATCTAATATATTATTTGTCAAAAACAATTTAATGAAACATTAATGAAATGAAACAGTTTTGAATAATGACACATTATATAACGTTATCTCTAAAAATACATTTGCGTGTGTAGATAGGGACATTTTGGCTTAAAATATATTATATTATTATTATTATTATTATTACATATTTATATAATAATTAATAATATAATATAATACATTATTAATTATTATATATTTATAATATATAATAATTAATATTCTATTATGTTATTATCATAT
>CAIGQW010000298.1:4109766-4137104 GCA_903798125.1 Danio choprae | reverse complement strand
TAATGTAACAGCAAAGCATTTATAAATTGTATTAAAAAAGGCTTTATTGATGGAAAACGCCATTTTGCCTCATGCAATCAAACAGACTGCAACACTATCATATGCTTTGAGACAAATCCACAAAACAGAACGCATGTAAATGAGTGACAAAAAGCAATATACACAAGAGACATATAGAGAGAAAGGAAGAGAGCGAAAGAGAGAGAAACAGAGACAGAGAGAGAGAACAAGTGCAGGAGAGAAAGTGTGGATTATACTGTCAGTGTTTCAACTGCCTGTTTTTCCTTTTTATCCTGTCTTTTTTTCTCTCTCCTTGTGTCTACGCCCTGCACCGTGGTTCTCCTTTGAGAAGAGCGAACACAACTGCAGAGATGATTATTTTCTGAAGTGGAGCTTCGGCGGGGGGATAAGAACTACAGATTGCTGTGGTTGCTCAAACAAATAGCCTACAAGTTGTTTATTTGCTGGCTGTTACTAAACCTTCTGTAATCACAAAGGCTTGCCCCTGTGTGATGCTCATTACCATTCAGAGCCAAACAGCTCCTCTCCTCCCTTTCCATCTCTCCCTTTTCCTGTCTCTAACCCTCCTTCTTTCCTTCAACACAGCTCAGCTCCTCTGTGTTTCAATATTCAATTCCTGCCACGTCTGCTGTTCATCATAGCTGTGTTCGGTGTTGAACAGGCTGCAGAAATTATAGACGACTTAAGTGTTCTCTCTTGTTGGTGTGAAAGCGTTTTTGTTCGGTCTGATAGATAAAAGCTGTAGTTCACTCTTCTAACACCGACACAAAAAAAATGCTTGTGCCATCAATACATGCATGACGTGTCTGATAGATGTTGCTGTCGGTGTAGGGAAACAAATATGCTACATAGTGGACCTATATTTTCTTAATTCTACAAAGAAAATGATAGCTAAATAATAATAACTTATTCAGTAATGTAAAAACTATAGTCTTTATATAAAGGGAGGGTATGGGTGATTTGGTTGAAATACATTGTTTGTCACGCTAGTTGAAAGTCTCTTCACATCTCAATAGCACTCATTAAATTAAGGGGATAGTTTATTTAAAATTTGTATTCTGTCATCATTTACTTATGCTTTACTTGTTTTAAACATTTATGAGTTTCTTTCTTCTGTTGAACAAAATCTATTTTGAAAAAACTGTAAACCATATAGTATTTGTTTTTCCTACTGTGAAAGTCAATGGAAGGTTTACAGCTTACTTCATAATATCTTCTGGTCAATAGAAGAAAGACATAAAGCTTTGGAAGCACTTGAGGGTGACTAAATAAGAAGTAAATTATTATTATAACTTTTTAGGGGGTTGAACTGTCCCTTTAAGCGTATTTTTATCATCTGTGGAAGGTGTATGTACAAGTCGAAATGTTTGGTCTGACTTCGTACATTACTACAGGCTGTCCTACCTGCCTGTCAACACGTGGATTTCATCACATGCAGAGAGTTCACATCATCAGTGCATTCCCACTGTGCTGACTGACAGGGCGCGTGTCCATCGAAGCAGCTGAAAATATCTCAGCCCTTCCAAAAAGGCTAAGCTGAGCATTAGAGAACTCTTTTACAGCTCTGCCTTTAAAGGTGCAGTATGTAGGATTGGCACCTAGTGGTTGAACTAGTTTTTTTTTTGCAATGCAAATTCAAAATATTGGAGGGTATTTTTTTTTTATTCTGTCCCTCTGACTAAATATGCTGTGTTTTCCACCAAGGAAACACGGGGGGCCGAAATATAATTGCCATTGAGCAGAGTTACACAGACCAAAACAAAGACAGACTTGCTGACATGAAGCACACATTTTCAAAGGAGAATAACTGACTTTAGCATTGTTTTTCTGATAAGCAAGTATGTTGACTTCGGATGTTTCTTAAATATCTGCAAACATATTATGGTTTATTTATGATTTAGATGAGTCAAAAACTTACATACAGCACCTTTAACTCAGAGTTGAACATTCTTGAACTACCAGTGCAATTAAAAAAAATTAAAACCCAAACGTAGAAGCAAATGGTTTGACTGATTGAAGATTACCAAAACAAATAATTATCTTAAGTGGATTAACATGCATGGATTAACTGTTCTCCAAAAGAATAACAATGTGCACAAAGGGCTAAGGTATATTTTGAAATTTCACTTCTTAAGTTATACAAAAAAACTGCAATAATAGCTTGTTCAGCATTTAAAAACAATAAAGGGTCATGTGTGGACCCCACTATGCTAAGATGTGTTTGTGAATTTGTGCACATAAATTAGTATCTAGAACAATATAAAAATTATCCTAAATGTATAACTAAGATCACAGCTCATTTGTGTTTCTCTGTTCATATTACTCACATGCTGGATATTATACGCCATCAAGATGAACCTCTTGTCCGCAGAAACCTGGAACTTCATCGACTTCAGATCCTAAAACAGGAAAACAAAACAACATTTAGGATCTTAAAAGGCCATTTTTTCCCCTTATCCATCTGTTTGGGAAAAAAAGCAATGTACGAAACAATGTATGAATATAATGTACAATGTACTTCCAAATGAAATTTTCTATTATACATTTTATATTCTATGTTAGCTTCCTACATATTGGCATTTTAACATTTATATTTGTTCAATGCCTTATTCCATTGTAATTTTCCAACACTTATTTTAATAAAAAAATATATATTTTGCAATATAGTACATTCATTCATTCATTCATTTTCATTTCGGCTTAGTCCCTTTATTAATCTGGGGTCGCCACAGCGGAATGAACCGCCAACTTATCCAGCATATGTTTTACGCAGCGGATGCCCTTCCAGCTGCAACCCATCTCTGGGAAACATCCATACACACCCATTCAGAATCATGCACTATGGACAATTTAGCTTACCCAATTCACCTGTACCGCATGTCTTTGGACTTGTGGGGGAAACCGGAGCACCCGGAGGAAACCCACGCCAACACAGGGAGAACATGCAAACTCCACACAGAAACGCCAACTGACCCAGCCGAGGCTCGAACCAGTGATCAGCGACCTTCTTGCTGTGAGGCGAACGTGCTACCCACTGCGCCACTGTGAGGCCCATATAGTACATTATTGGAGCTTATTTATTTTGAAATTAAGTCAATTATTTTACTGTTTACTCTGGTGCAAGGTTTTATTCCTTTAAAGGGATAGTTCAACCAAAAATGGAAATTATCTCACTATTTACTCACACCCAAGTGGTGAGCTATATGATGGGTGAAATGTGGTCTTCAAATGACAGGTTGCTATCAAACATCACCCCCAAAGTTTTTGATTGATTACAAGGATTTAACAGAACATCCATTAAGGGTTAGGCAATATTGTAGGTTTTTGAGCAAGTGTTTTTTAGTCCATTAAGCAAGCAATTTTCTCAGAATTTAATAATAGAAAGTTATTTGTCAACTTTTTATATTAGCTATACAATCTGTTAGTTTCAGTTGGCATTTCTGTGCGGAGTTTGCATGTTCTCCCCGTGTTTGTGTGGGTTTCATTCGGGTGCTCCGGTTTCCCCCACAATTCCAAAGACATGCGGTAAAGGTGAATTGGGTAAGCTAAATTGTCCATAGTGTATGAGTGTGTGTGTGTGCGTGTGAATGAGTGAGTGTGTATGGATGTTTCCCAGAGATGGGTTGCGGCTGGAAGGGCATCCGCTGCGTAATACATATGCTAAATAAGTTGGCGGTTCATTCTGCTGTGGCGACTACAGATTAATAAAGGGACTAAGCCGAAATGAAAATGAATGAATGAATCTGTTAGTTTTGTGAATTCGTAATTGTCAGGCTGTGAGGAGATATAGAGTTGTGCATCATTGACATAACAGTGGAAACTAACTCCAAGGTTTTTTTTTTTAATGATTTATAGCTGTAGCATAATGTAAAAAGCAAGGGACCAAGTACTGTGCCTGGTGGTACCCCACAGTGTACTTTTACATCCATATTATATAATTCCACAACTTGAATTCTTCCTTCTCAAACCCCATCATTTACAAACCAAGACTGCAGAAAGTGCATTTTGGTAAATAAATGCTGTTGTGGCATTAATTCAATAAGACAAGAGTAACACTGTTGACAGTGTAGGAGGAGCTGTAGAGCAAAAGTATCTGCCATCTCGACAACATTGCATTAAGCATCCGAGGCAATGACCCATATATGTTTCTCACTGTCACCGTTCAAAGGGTGGCCCTGCTGAAACAGTCTCTTTGAACACACATGCTATGGGATCAACTGGGGAGAAAGCTAGAATAAAAGACGCAGCATTAACTGTCAGAGCCTCGGAAGCCGAAACGCTATTTGAGAATTCTCTTTGCTCATTTTTAGCTATGCTTTCTTTAAAGACGCCTGTCTACCAGTGCGTAGCCTTGCTCTACGGACTGACCCATTTGTCAGGCTCCATGAAAATGGAGCTAATGGAGTTGTATGTCTTGTCCTGCTCACATGCCTCAAGGGGGTTGTAATTCTCCAGAGAGCTGCTCTACGATGGTGGCTTGGGACGAAGATGAGACTGTGTGTGTCTGCATGGCCATTATTTACTATGTTACTGGTTTTTATGTGAGTGCATGCATGTGTAAGTGTGCACTCACCAGTGTGCTGTTGTCCAATAGCGTGGTGGTAAGATTGGTGCTGAGATTGTGAATTAAAACATGACCTTCCTGGGTGCACAGTGACACTTCATGCTCTGTAAAACAAAAACAAAACAAAAAATCAGCATTCAATAGCTGAGCTTCAGACTGACCTGAACATAGACCAGTGTTGGGTCAGTTACTCAAAATGAATGTATTATTTGTTGTACTACTTTTACAAGAACTATTATTAATTCGCAAGCTGCAAGCAGTAATTTGTTTCACTATTTGTTATTTTAGTTTTATGCTACAGCTCACAAAATTGATAATTGACATTTACATTCAATTATTTAGCAGATGCTTTTGTCCAAAGCTTACAATTGAGGAGGCATTCAGCGATTCAACAAGAAGAGGCAAAACATACAAGAAGTGCTAATTACACAAAGGAACTGTTAGTGCTCAGAACATTAAGTGCTAGATTAAGGAGGGGGAAGTGTTTTTTTTTTCAGAAAAAGAAGAGTGTTTCTACAGGTGGTTTGTCAAGCCCACTCACCTGTGTGAAACACACTTCATAAATTTAGTGGGGTTTTTTTGTTTGTTTTTTTGATATGGAGTGATTGTAAGTGCAAAGTGCAAAACTGGTGCAAGTATGGGTTAAAGTGTCAATGAGCGAGATGAAATAGTGTTTTCTACAGGTGGTTTGTACGTAAACAAATACGGAACAGAGACTGGCAGTACCTATAGACATGTTGACACTGGAGCAGCAGACCGAAGCGGATCATGAGGCGATTATAATGTCCATAAGTATGTCAAAATGTCAAATGTATAGACACACACACACAGGGGAGAGGTGCGCCAGTCACAGAATCCAGCATAGTGGTTCTCAACTGTCCGCCGCATTATGTCTTATATTATGCACTGTGTTTGTCATAAAGTTATCTGTGGCTCAAGTGACGACATTTTGTATTTTGCCATTTGCTTGTACGGTGACTCTGAACTGTCAAAACACCTCTCAAAGCACTTTTTCGGATGCGAAAAATGCAAAAAATTAAACCATGTTTGAATTTTTTTATGACGGACAAAAATTTCTGATTCAGTGCAATAACCTTTACCCTAACTTGCCTAATTAACCTAGTTAAGCCTTTAAATGTCACTTTAAGCTGAATACTAGTATCTTGAAAAATATCACAGTCATCGTGGCAAAGATAAAAGAAATCAGTTATTATAAATTTGTTATTAAACTATTAAATTTAGAAAATGTGTTAAAAAAATCTTCTTTCTGTAAAAACAGAAATTGGGGAAAAATATACAAAGGGGGCTAATAATTCTGACTTACGTATATATAAAATAGGGATGAACCAATGTCTTAGATGCCAATACTTATTGGCTGATATTGGATTAATTTAAAGCTATTGGCAATTAAATGAAAGCTGAGTTGCACGTGTTATAATACTTGCAAAAAACAACATTTTATCTATTCTGTACAAAATTAGACCTGCATCTAAAATGTACAAAATATCAGATGTGCATCAGAAAAGCAGATGGTGTGCTCAAGCATCCAATCCATGAGAAAAAAAACAAACTTGTACTGTATAGTACTTTATGCAACTGACGTGACCGAAATCGACCGAAAGTTTTTTTGAGATGTTGAAATCAGTATCGGCCAAAAATATCCTAATAAAGTTGGGTTGCACTGAATCAAAACTGAAAAAATTAAAATGATGTCCGACCTTAATCCTTAATATCATTTTTCTTATATTTTACACTTTACGCTGTTAGATTTTTTTATTTAAACACGGCCTCACATTCCCAAGTAAAAAATATATATTTATAGAAAGAGATATTACCTTTTTGAAATAGTACTTCATATCGTACTCTCTCTTCCAGCTAAATGTAATGGGCAATATTAGACCAAAAAAATCATGAAGAGACTTTAAAACTTGAATTATTTTACCATCCAGGCACCGCTTTAAAACTACATTTTCAATATATTAGGATGCTCTAATCTTAATCTTGCATGCTGTACAATTAAAAGTGAATGCAAATTGAAATGCAGCCTGAATTAACACTACATTTATTGAAGAGTAAAATTTATATTTTAACTATTAGCAGAAAAACACAGCTCCCCTGTTGCATTTCACCCCACTGAATTGTTGCACTCCAGGAGCTTTCATGTCCAAATCAATGAAGCTAAAGCATTCACTTAAACCCTCTTTATACGATTTGAGTTCTCACCATTTAGCCATGTTGCACAGGGGTCGTGAATTTGGAAATCCTCGCTCTCCAGGTTCTCCAGAGTGAGACGAGACAACCGCAGGAGATGAGACTCGTCTGAAATACAAGATCAGGCAGGCGGTTGAGAACAAACACAGCACCCGAGAAAAAATATCTGCAACATGAAAAATCATCTAACAAAATCTAATCTTGATGTTCCTAATGCAAATATAATAATAAAAATAAAATAATGTGCATTTCTTAAAGATGCACTCAGTCATTCTTCTTTCATAACATTTTTACACAGAGAATAGATTAGTAAATAGATTTATAGATTCTTTACAATTAGCCAAGTGTTTCTTATTTTCTGAACATGCAGTTGAAGTCAAAATTATTTGTAAAAATATTTCCCAAGTGACGTTTAATGAAGAGATTTTTTAAACACATTTCTAAACATAATAGTTTTAATAACTAATTTCTGATCACGAATTTCTTTTGTCTTTGCCATGATGACAGTACATGATATTTCACTAGCTATTTTGCAAGATACTAGTATTCAGCTTAAAGTGCAATTTAAAGGTTTAACTAGGTTAATTAGGCATATCAGGTTAATTAAGCAACAGGATTTCTGCAGGTTTCAAAAAGTCAAATTTAAGACTTTTTAAGACCTTTTTATGACCATTATTAATGAAATTTCAGACTTATATGGGGTTAAACACTGTAAGGATTTTTTTCTAATGGGAAAGGAAAAGATTTATTACTATTCTCATCTAAAAAAATCTCATTTAGTTATTTCTTAGCCACATGTGTTCAATAATGGGTAGAAACAAGCAAACTCGGGTTTTATAAATGCACTTTTCTTAACATTTTACAAAAAGTTAAATACATGGACAACTGTCTGTCCAGGTCAGTGTCCTCACCATAAATAAATGGAGAACTTTGAAATGAATGTTATTGTAAGTTGTAATGTTATTGCGATAATTCAATTTTATTGGTAAATAGTTAAAAATGAAACTCTTGTTAAACGTTCTATTGAGATGGATTGCTGGTGATGGAAGGTTTCGGCCTGAATGAGTAGCTTTTCATAGACATAGGAAAATTAACACACATCTAAACGATTTAGGACC
The DNA here is from genome assembly GCA_903798125.1 of Danio choprae. Lineage (NCBI taxonomy): Eukaryota > Metazoa > Chordata > Actinopteri > Cypriniformes > Danionidae > Danio > Danio choprae. Next base: position 4,129,190 of record CAIGQW010000298.1, on the reverse strand, counting down.
TACAACACAATATCTCTGTAAGTTAAAGACTTTTTAAGGCTTAAAATTTTGTTTTAGCAATTTAAGACCCCGCGGACACCCTGAAGAAAGTTATTGGACAACAGTGGTTTGTTCTGTAGCCAATTGAAAAAAAAATAATAATCTTAAGGAGGCTAATAATATTGACCTTAATTTTTTTATTATTATTATTTAAACTGCTTTTATTACAGCCAACATAAAGGAAAAAATATTATAGGAAATACTGTGAAAGATTCCTTGGTCTGATAAACATCACTTGTGAAAACATTTGAAAAAGTCATTTCAATTGTAAGTTTTAAAAAGAAAATCACATTAATGTTTAATGTTCTGCTATGCTGGGATTAGAAGAGCTTCTGTTATGGTGTTTGTGTGTCCAAAATGAACCCTTGCCAAGAGCCAAAAGCGGATGTAACTTGGCTTTGTCCAGTTGCCCGCTCACAATATTGCATAAACTCCTCTCTATTCCAACATAACAGATCATTACAAACACTCCCTTTACTCGTCTTACTCAGAAACACAGAAAATAATTACACATAAATTCAACATTTACACTCCCTATTCAGCTTCACACAAAGCATACAGGGAAATAAAAAGGGCTCAATGAACAAAACAAAGACAAATTATGAATGAAGTCCCAATGCAAACGGATTAAGTTATAGAAATTTATGTTGACTGCACGCAAAACAAAAACACAAGCTCTTTTAAGAGCTAAACTGAGAATCCTTTTTTTCGTGTGTGTGTGTGTGTGTGTGTGTGTGTGTGTGTGTGTGTGTGTTGCTCGCTTTGTTTCCTCTTGTCTTTTTGTGTTTTTGTTTGAGAATGGATGTCTTGTATATGAGCTCTCTGGCGCTCACGTAAACCCTCTATAATCTTCTGTTGTTTTTCCTCCCATCTCTTTCTCCTATTACTGTAGCTGATCTCTCTTTGTATGCTTGGTTCCCATTTCATTCAATTTATATTTATTTACTGCTTACGTCTCCATCTTACCGGGGGTGAGGAGAAAAATTGAAAGGGTCACAAGAGACATGACCCCCAGGATGACCACCATGGCGATACCAATTCCCTTCCAATTTCGAGGAGGTCCTCCTGTGCTGCCAAGATCCTGCTCAAAAAACAAAATAGCTGCATTAAATTTGTTGCCTCTTCTATGCATATGTTCCCCAGTAAACTGATCAAGTGACAGTGTTTATATGCATTGTAAGAAAAAAAAAAAACTTACTTCAAATGAACACTGTTTATTTACACATCAAAGAATCCTCCACATCACAGTTTCCACAAAGTATTAAAGAGGTGGTCTAATGCTATTTCATGCATTAAGAGTTATTTGCACTGTTAAAGAGTTGGAGTCAAGCAGGGGTCAAGTTTCACAAAATATTTAGACACAATATTTAACACACTTTTTACATTTTGTATCCCAAAATCTTGGTCATAACTAGTTTTAAAATTGTGTTCAAGCCTGGCTGGGTGGAAATCCTTTGGCCACAAGAATTGGCTGGGAATAGGTCCAATAAAATGTGCTTTTGGATTTGAAGGAAAAAAAGTTCTTATTTAGCCATAGTTAATTTAGCCCTATTACATGCACGTTTAATTACTTCTGCATTACTTAGTTACTTTAGAATGCATCACTTTTATATTTCTATGGGGACGCATCTGGTTTATGACATGGCACGCCGTAGCCACATGCACTGCAGAAGAGATTGGAGCTGCTGGATTTACAACACGTCAATTCATCAACTTCTCCTAATCAGCAGCATATTAGAATTATTTCTGAAGGATCATCTGACACTGCAGCCTGAAGTAAAGTTTAATCAAATATTCAGCTTTGACATAAAAGAAAACAAAACATTTTCCAAAAATCTTTAAATGCAACTTTGAAAAATCATTTTTACAGAGCAGTTGTAAGGGTTTGTTGCCACAAATTACACACTTCAACTTGTTATTGCTATAGGCAACTTATTGTTATAGGCAACTTCAACCTCACAGTCCCTGCTATTTTTCTACAAACTGTTAAAAAAGATCCTGATGAACTTCTCTTTCATAGAGCAAAGCGTCATTTTTTGCATAAAATTTTGTCTCACATTCCTTTCCATTTCACTACATAAAGGCAAGGTCTCTTACACAGAGCAAAGTGTCTTGGGTAATATTAGCCTAAAAAAAATCAATACCAACTTCTGCCCCACGTATATTGCTATTTTATAACAAAGTTAAAAGGCAACCAAAACAAACAACATCTTTTCCTTGGAGCTAAGCATGATGAGCTACACTAGCCCAAAAACATGCCATACCAATTTCTCCCTCACATTCCTTGCTATTTTACTAGAAAAAGTCAAACAAAGCAAAAAAATAACCCACAAAGACATCTCCTCTTCCTCAGAGAAAAGTGTCATTGGGTGACGTTATCCCAGAAACAATGCAAAACTAACTTTGTCTGCACATTCCTTGCTATTTTACCACAAAAATTGAAAGGAGAACAACAAACTTCTCCGTTTCCTTAGAGCAAAGCACCACTGGGCGATATTAGCCCAAAAACCATTGTGATACCAACTTTGGCCTTGAATTCCTTGCTATTTTAGTGTAAAAACAAAAAGTCAAAAGAGAACCAACAAAGACATCTCCTCTTTCTTTGAGCAAAGTGAAATTGGGTAATATTAATCCAAAAAAATATTCAAGACAAATTTCTCCTGCATATTCCTTGCTATTTTACCACAAAAAACAAAAGAGAACTAAATTCTACTTGTCATTAGATCAAAACAATATAGGTAATTTTAACCCAAAAACCATTGCGATACCAAATTTGGCCTCACATTTCTTGATATTTCACACAAAAAGTCAAGAAAACCAACAGACATCTCCTCATCCTCTGAGCGAAGTGTAATTGGGTATTAATAATAAAATAAAATAAAAACATCCAAGACAAACTTCTGCCACACATTCCTTGCTATTTTACCACTAAAAAGAAAACAACAACAATCCCTTTTCCTATAGCAAACCATCATGGGTAGTATTAGCCCAAAAACCATTGTGATACCAACTTTGCCAATGCATTTCTTGCTACCACAAGAGTCAAAAGAGAACAACCAACTTCTCCTTTTTCTTAGAGCAAAGCATCATGGGCAATATTAGCCCAAAAACCATTGCAATACCACATTTAACCTCGCATTCCTTGCTATTTTACTACAAAAACAAAAAGTCAAAAGAGAGCCAACAAAGACATCTCCTCTTTCTTTGAGCAAAGTGAAATCTGGTAATATTAATGCAAAAAAATATCCAAGACAAATTTCTCCAGCAAATTCCTTGCTATTTTACCACAAAAAACGAAAGAGAACAAAATTCTACTTGTCATTAGATCAAAACAATATAAGTAATATTAACCCAAAAACCAGGGCAGCACAGTGGCGCAGTGGGTAGCACAATCGCCTCACAGCAAGAAGGTCACTGGTTCGAGCCCCGGCTGGGTCAGTTGGCGTTTCTGTGTGGAGTTTGCATGTTCTCCCCGTGTTTGCGTCGGTTTCCTCCACAAGTCCAAAGACATGCGGTATAGGTGAATTGGGTAAGCTAAATTGTCTGTAGTTTATGAGTGTGAATAGGTGTGTATGGATGTTTCTCAGTGATGGGTTGCAGCTGGAAGGGCATCCGCTGCGTAAAACATATGCTGGATAAGTTGGCGGTTCATTCCGCTGTGGCGACCCCAGATTAATAAAAGGACTAAGCCAAAAAGAAAATGAATGAATGAATAACCCAAAAACCAATGCGATACCAAATTTGGCCTCACATTTCTTGATATTTCACACAAAAAGTCAAAACAGAACCAACAAAGACATCTCCTCTTCCTCTGAGCAAAGTGAAATTGGGTAATAATAATCCAAAAAAATATCCAAGACAAATTTCTCCTGCATATTCCTTGTTATTTTACCACAAGAAAAAAAATCAAAAGAGGGCAAACTTCTACTTTTCCTTGGATCAAAGCAATATGGTTAATATTAACCCAAAAACCATTGCGATAGCAAATCTGCCCTCACATTTCAAGAGAACCAACAAAGAGATCTCCTCTTCCTCTGAGCGTTGTGTAATTGGGTATTAATATTAAACATCCAGGACAAACTTCAGCCACACATTCCTTGCTATTTTACCACAAAAGTCAAAAGAAAACAACAACAATCCCTTTTCCTATAGCAAACCAACATTAACCTCTTCTTACAGCATAATGTCATGACCCGTGTTAGCCAAAGAAAAACACGCAATACCAATTCCGAGGAGGTTCTGACATGCTGCCGAGGTCCTGCTAAAAAAAAAAACAGAAGTAGCTGCATTAACTTTTCCCCTCATACACACAGTCTCCCCACCGCCAAGGGAGAATGTATTAGTGCTGCCTCATTTGCACTGCCTCAGAGCAGGGATTTCATGTGAGACGTGTGTATCAGCGCAGCAACCCTCCGGGGGAGAACCAAAGGAACTCGCTATGACAGAAATCTGTGTCATTTAGAGCAATCCTTCACAAAACCAGCTAGAAAAGAATTCCTTGAGTGAAAAACGAAAAGCTAATTGAGTCTCGTATTTCTGTCGTGTCTTAATTTTCACCGAATGGTGCCTCATTTCACCTATAACAGCTGTAATGGGGCTTATGTACGATAAAGTGTGCGTGGGGTGTCGCTTTCCAGCATGCAGGGGGCGAGGTTAGCGCTGGAAGCTTGCAGAGACACGTTCTTGACTGTTTTTTCCAAGCCGAATCCGCTGCAAGAAAGCCGTGTGGATGAGACAAGCTAGGCTTCACTTATGAAACACTGTTTTCAGCTCCCAGAATGTGTCGGTGACAGCCAAGGCTGAAGTAAAAAGCTTTAGCGCTGCGTCTGACGGGCAGCTTGGGATGGTTACGAGACCATCAGTCATAATCAGGAGCAATAAACAGCCACTCCAAGGCTAGAAGAAAATCACTACTGGTGGCAGAGGGGAGGGACCGCCGAGTGAGTGTTTACTCATTGACTGTCCATAAAACTTAGTCTTCATTATCTCGGTGTCTTATGTTTGTGGTTTCAAAGGGAGAAAGCTAAGCCACCTCTTCTCACCTTCCCTCAGGGGTAGAGGTGAATGAGAGATGGGCTAGTAGAGAGGGGGATGAAACTCATAACTTTACCAGCTGGCATCCTGGCAGACTCCTTAACCTCAACTGTCTGAGGACAAAACGAGAGCCAACGACCCGCAGTTTCTCACATAAACACCTTCTGACGGTGGGGTAGTAGGGCTGCACAATTTATTGTTTCAGCAATCGATTTTGAAATGTGCGAATCCACAGTAGTCACAGCTCACAGGATTATACAATAGCTATATTTCCATCCTTCTATTTTTATGCACAAATGCCAAAATGTGCATGCACTTTGAAAATGTGCATATAAAATTGCACACAACTGAGTAGGATAAACATTTATCCAATAAGAAAAAGTGTGCATAAACTACAATGGAAACACATTTAACTATAAAAATCCAGCATGTGCATCAAAAAAGTAATGGGATTTTGTTTTAACAGATCATGTGGTAAAAAAAAAACAGACACGATGGGTCAGAATTAATGGACAAACCAGTAGACTGACCACATTGTAAGACATCTAAAATGTTTAGCCAAAGTCTGTCATCAAAGCGGTTTAGTATTATTACCACCCAAAATTGTCTTGAGCAGCTGCATTACCAAAGACTGTCTTACGCCTCTAAAAGCCACTGTGCATTCATTGTGTTTCGACTTTCTCTTCTATTATATAAGAAATAAGGTGCACAGTAGCTCCTCATATCTCTGCAAATGCCATTTTTCTTGTTTCAGTGCTTTACTTGCAAATGTTTATTTGATAATTCAGTTTTTAGATTCAATATTCGCATCTTTGGATGAAAACGTGTCATGTTGGGATTATAGGTGAACAAGTACCTCAGTTCAAAACATTGTGGAGTCACAGCAAAGTTTAACCTTTTAATTTGCATTTCTTTAAAGCCTGTGACTGTGAGATTTCAAGCTAATTTAAACCATTTGGGCTCAACAAAGATTAACTGTACTTAATTATTTATACAACAAAAACTACACAGTGTTGTTTTACATCGGTTTACTCAATTTCTGTACCTGAATACTGTTAGACTAAAAATATAAAGCGCTGTTTGTTTCTTTTGTATCTTTGCTCTATTTCAGAGATGCCCAATTTTTTATTACTAAACAGATTTTGTTTAAATGTACATACTATCACAAGGGAACAAATCAAGTCATAGGCAGATTCTGCTTGACTAATGTATTCAGTATTGAACTCCACTGTGCGATAAATGTGATTGTTTATGTTTTTATTACAATTATTCTATACCTATATTTAATTTTTTCTAATAAATTAGTAATATGAGTCGTGACCCCACTATCCTTTGAACACAACGGCTCACACACACCAACAGGACCTATATAAACACAAGCATATTGACAACACAAAAAAGTGCAACAGTCTAATGAACATATAATTTTTTTACAGTCATCACTCATTTACTTTAATACTAACCTAACTTAACGAGAATGGTGTGCACAATGTCTACAGCCCAAGACTATTCTTGGTTTAATTTTGGATACCGCCACTTGGAGATCATCCTCTATGTTTAGTCGTGGCCTTTATTTTTAATGTATGTAAGTGCCGTAAAGGTGTCAAAGTTGAACATTGTGTCGTAAAATCAATCTGCTGCCACTAATCCTATTGCTGTGTTCTTAATAATAACCCCAGGGGTCGTAATCCAGTGGTTGATTTTTTTATGTAACTATTAAATACTATTTTTATCTTCTGTAGGTTATGGATAAAATATGGTAATTCTAATAGTTTAATAACATATATGAGATTTTTGGAAATCACTAAGCGACCCCCTCTTATTGTCTCGTGACCCCCCCACTTTGTAAACCACTGATATAGGTTAGCCCACAGCTCTCAGTGGTATTTTTGGCCCTTTATATGAAATAGTTTGAGCACCCCTGCTCTATTGCATTCATCTATGCTTGTAATTTTTTTATTATATTTTATACAGGCTGCACGGTGGCGCAGTGGGTAGAACAATCACCTCACAGCAAGAAGGTCGCTGGTTCGAGCCTCGGCTGGGTCAGTTGGCATTTCTGTGTGGAGTTTGCATGTTCTCCCCGTGTTGGCGTGGGTTTCCTCCGGGTGCTCCGGTTTCCCCCACAAGTCCAAAGACATGCGCTATAGGTGAATTGGGTAGGCTAAATTGTCCATAGTGAATGAATGTGTGTGGATGTTTTCCAGTGATGGGTTGCAGCTGGAAGGGCATCCGCTGTGTAAAACATATGCTGGATAAGTTGGTGGTTGATTCCACTGTGGCGACCCCAGATTAATAAAGGGACTATGCCAAAAAGAAAATGAATGAATGAATGAATGAATGAATATTTTATACAAATGCACTGCCTTACAAAATCATCCAAATCAGTGTAAAATTACCGCTTCTTTAGCTATTAATGTCATCTGATGATATATTAATCATATCACAATATATATTGCAGAAAAACAAACATTTTTTTCAATATCAAGCCGTCCTATCTGGTAGCTCAGTGGACATCACAGTATACATATTAAGAGTGATTAAAACTGCAAATAAAAGTTGATATGATAGTTTCTGACATGATAACTAATGATGCTTAATTAAGGCTCTGCTAATGCACAGATAATAAGAGTTAATGTATGATTCATGCATAAATGATTATAAATATAACTAATAAATATTCAATCTGAGTAATAGATTAAGTAATATTGATAATTAAACTTGTCATATATTAATTGCTTACCATTAAATATAGTATTAACTAATTAATGTGGTAATTACACAGAAGGTCAGATCATTTCATCCTCCAAGTAGCTGCTATAATTAATCATTAGCTAATGATTTGCAAAGATATCATTATGTTATGACTTGATGGGACACGATTATTAACTTATTAAGTAATTTGTCATGATTTTAAGTTCTGGGACCCTCACTAAAGATTGAACATGCAATGACTCTAATATCACAGTGTTTGAATGATGTGTAACACATAAATATTAGTGTCTAAACCAGACGTGTCTGTTATCATGCCACAACCGAGCACTGTAAAATCCAATAAAAAGTTGTATGTTATATTTTGACAATAATTAACATACGATGACACATTGTGGGCATCACGGTGGCGCAGTGGTTCGAGCCCCAGCTGGGTCAGTTCAATCATTCATCATTCATTTACTCAGCAACTTTGCTCATCATTAAGGAAATATTAACTCTTGATTGTCTGTGCATTAGTTATAAATTATTAAATGCATATTAAATTATTAAATGCATATTAAATATTAAATGCACCCATATTGTAAAGTTTTACACTAATAATACGTTGTTGTTGTTGTCGTTGTTGTTGTTGTTGTTTTTTAATAATATCATATTTGAGATATCAGGCTTTCATGGCTAATGATATAATATAGAGCTCACACTGAAAATGCAAGAAAAAAAAACAGAAAAACAGGGGCGGATTTAACCAATAAGCATAGTAAGCAGCCGCTTAGGGCCCCAGGAAATTTGGGGCCCTCAATAAATACCTATATAGCTATAATTTATATATAAAATTGTTGTCTATCATATTTTGTATGGTGAGGGTGGCAAACAAATTAAATGATCTAATTAATACATTCGTGAAAATTTGTCCCCCCACCCCAATCATGGAGCAGTCCAATCAGATCAAGATTTAGTTATTTAGTTAACAACTTATTTATTATTTTATTTGGAAAAGGATATTGAGTGACATAAGAAAAAGACAGCACAATAAATAAACAAACAAACAAGCTCAATAAATAAATACAAAGGGTGTATATTAGAGTGGGTATATTACCCAAATCACCAAATCCGCTCCTGGTAATGTGGAATTCTGAGAGCTTGCAATGTAAATCACTAGCTAGGTTTTCATAACTCTGTGTTTATGCGCATTTTGAAGTACTGCATGAAAAATTAGTAATAAAAAAATAAAAAAGAAAACTCACTCCCTTGAGGTGGTTTTGAACTTGTGTGTAAAAGGGTTTATGCGAATAATGAGAGATGAAAACATGTTTGTAAGTAAAATCACACCTATGTGACTCTATTCTGCTTGCCTTGTTTACTGTTGGTTACCAATACTACAGTGAGTGACTCTAACAACTTGATGAAAGCACAGCTAATTCGCATTTGGGACTTTTTCTATTTTTGCGAACTTCAAAAAGCTTTGTGGGTGGCATGGTGGCTCAGTGGTTGGCACTGTCGCCTCCCAACAAGAAGGTCGCTGGTTCGAGTCCCGACTTGTGTTGTTGTGTTGTGTTAATCAGTTAAGATTTCACATCAAAAAGATACTCGTCACAACATGATGATGGATATTTTTTAAATGCTAAAAGGTCTTTTACTTACAGAAAGTGGTATAAACCATACATCAGATGATCAATTTGTATAAATATAATATTGTGTATCTTTATGATTCAAATTCAACATACATACTGTGAACCGAGTATCAAAATACTGAAGTAATATGTTGCTTGGAAGATGGTCTATGGGGGTTTTTTATAGGGAGTATTACACTGTATATATGCAGTATGCAGTAAGCACGCTTGGATTACCATGTTTGGAAACAATTATAATTGTTGCAAGAGAGACAAACATAGCTTACACCAACTTTAATATTGAAGTGCTGACAATCGTAAATATTTTCAGACATACACAAAGGAAATTAGCAGATCTGTTTCTGTGGCCTAAATTCACAAAGTCTAATTAGAGTCCCGGAGTTCTTGGATGCTGTTCATTGTTGTGAAACAAAAAGATAACTTCAAAAGCTTCAGAGGTTGCCAGCATGGATTCCTGCCAGAGGCTCATTATTAATAGATCTCGCTGGCTGCTTCACACAATTAAAACAGCGGCAGATAGTGTCTGATAAATCTATCTGGACTCATGCAGCAGAAATAAAGCAGGTTCACACAACTGGCCTCTTTTTAGATTCCAGAGATCTATAGTGCTTGCAGTTCATAAGTTTAAGTCACTGCCTTACATCAGGCAGATCCACAATCAGCTCAATATTCAATTCAAGTTTATCTGTATATCGCTTTTTACAATAATTATTGTTTCAAAGCAGTTTTACAAAAGATGCATTACCTTTATTGCATTACAATCAAAATCAGGAAAGTTAAGGTTATTAGTTACCATAAATGTATTAGTTACTAATAACTTTAACTAATTACCTAGTAACTAATAGCTTTTAACAGTTAGTTATTATATACATAAACATAGTGAACCTACAGTTAAATAGTATATAGGTGATGTCCAGTGTTGGGTAAGTTACTTTAAAAAAGTAACAGATTACAAAAAACTGACTACTACTGAAAATTTTTTATCTGATTACATTACTAATTACTTAATGTAAAAGTAATCAGATTTCTAATTAGTTGACTTTTAAGTTACTTTTAAAACATAAAATATACCTATAAAAATACAAAATAAACTGCAGCTCTTTTTAGTAATTTAATATTCACTGAAAAACATTACGATGGGTTGATCACAGCAGCTTGACATATTCAAAAGACTTAAAGAGTTTGTCCAATACTGTAATTCTCTCATCATTCACTTGTTCCAAACTTTTTGTTTTTGTTTTTGTTTGAACACAAGGAAAGACACGAAGAAAACTGGATACCTGTAACCATTGACATCCATAGTATGCAAAAGCTCTGCAGTGTTTGGGTGTTCTGTGTTTGTCTGAGGTAATTAGTCTAACGAAATGTGTATATTTCATACAAAGCATGAAGCTAATCGGTCAGTTCTTGTTGCGTGCGCCTGGAAAATGCAAGCGCATGCAATATGCGCTCCGAATATGTGTGCGCAAGCCGCGTGCCTCCATTGAAAATAACTTGCACGCAAAAAGACGCAATATGTGAATGGCCCCATAAGCAGCTGCGCTTCTCTTCACATTCAGAAGATACCTTCACTCCCGATCCTGCACAAAAATTCTATTTAGCCTGTTTAGGCTGAGTTGGGCCACCATGTTTTTGGGCACCGGTGTCCTCCTTGGTGACGAGTATTGTCATAGAATGCTTTCTATTGAAGTGCTTGAACAAGTTGCTGGTCGAGTTAAAAGCAGTCGAAAGTTCTTTAGTGACTGGACATAGACTGCATTTCACAGCAATATTTTAGTTTTTACGCTCAATGAAATCAAAGTAATGTCTGTATTTCCACTTGAAGAAGCAGCTGCACTCGTCAGCAACCATTTCAGCTCACGTTCTCCAGCAATTTAAAAGTGCATGCTCATTAACTGACATTGCAGCAGAAAACGTGATTTAAAAGAAGCATTTTTTTCTTCTAAAAACTATATTAGTAATGTAAATAACGCAATTACATTGACTTAGCAACTGTAATCAAATTACACAAATGTAAAATGTAATTCGTTACATTACTGCGTTCCCCAAAAATGTCATTAGAATACAGTAACGCGTTACTGTGGAACTCATTACACCCAATTCTGGTGATGTCTATGTGTACATGTTCAATGATGTTAATTTGTGTATTAAGTGTATGTGTTGTCCTAGAAGTATTCGATGGTTGGCATCATTTCTTCAATTTCTGAACCTCCTCATTATGAAATCAGTATTTTTATTTCATTTTGTACAAAAATCTGTATTTTTAAAAATCTTAATCGGCAATTGTCTTGTTTTCCAAAGAAAATCAGTTCCGATACCAAAAAATAATCAATTTACATAAAAAATAAGCAGCACAACTGATTTCAGCATTGATAATAACAAGAAAAATGTTATACACAAAATCAGCATATTAGAATGATATCAGGAAGGATCAGAACGTAACAATGCTGATAATCCAGTAAACTACATATCAAATTATATTCAAACAGAATAAAATTATTTAATTGTAAGCAAAAGAGACTACAAAATTATTTTTTTTTATGTAAAAAAACCAAGAGATCAAAAACATTACAAAAATGTAAAAAAAAAATTATTATTTGCCATTTTGAAAAGCAAAATGACAATTAAAGATTTTCAAGAGTTCACACTTAGCTGATGATTGGTTATAAAGCTTGTTTGGCATGCTGTCCCGGGAGAGCCATGAGCTCATAGATCCTAGAGCCCGGGGCTCCCTCCCATGTGCAAGGCGAGAGAGGAGTTTGAGCTCAGGTAGATCTCAAGAACTCCTCTGCTGTAGTAGCTAATGAACAGATAGTGACTACTATCTGTAGATAACTACTTACTAGGAGCACGTCTATGATGCCGATTTGGATTAGTCAATTATCTTAAGTTGCTTGTTTTTGGACGGTGAGAGGAAACCGGGGAACCCGGTGGAAACCCACGTGAGCACGGGGAGAACGTGTAAACTCCACACAGAAACGTCGGCTGGCTTGGTAAGGACTAGAACCAGTGACGTACTTGCTGTGAGGCAACAGTGCTAACCACTGGGCCACCGTGCCACCCATCTAGGAAAGGAGGAGTAAGGGTGAAAGGGGGATTCTTCAAAATGAAGATGGCTGTGATATGAAACTTAGGGTATTTATAGTGGCTTAGGAATCGTCTGATTGGTGAATCATGAATTGGATAATGCGGGACCAGCCGCAGCAATCATAAGCACGTGATCCTCTCGAAATTCATTTATAAATAAACTTCACTTCAGAAACATTTATCCTGAATTAAGCCTAATATGAATTCATTTAAAATACTTTACTTGTATTAAGCATACATGTAACGTTAATTAGTGAAGTCTATAATTAAGAAATAAATGATAAAACAAGACAAAATAGTTCTTAAGATGATCCTCTTTTGCAGGATGAACTGGTGACCCACTCAGGCTTCCCCTATAGTTACAGTGGCAGCCATGACAACACAATTAATGTAATTTGTTCACACTGTTGAATATAAGACTGACACTGTTTTCATTTCAAAGGCGTCTCTCTCATTATGGGCTGAGAGCCCAGTACTTTCTGTGTTAAAGCTTCATCAGCTCTGCTTCTACGAGTCCCCTGAGCCCTGAAATGATACTAGACTCCTAATTAGAATGACTGTTTTGGCAAACAGGGGAGAACCCTGCATCATAAATGAGAGGATCATCAAACACGCATGTTATATTGCGAGTGAATTACAGTTATGAGGAATGCAGTGCTGTCTTCAATATACTTTAATATAAAACTTGAATATAAATTAATAAAAGTTCGGCTCCAGCTATCATCACTCTTATCATAAGTCATTCAATATCAGGGTTTTTCATACTTGGTTTCATTTAAACAAATTGTGGTGTGATCGCTCTATGTTAGTATGGTTCATTTTAACACAGGCATCCAAACAATCAGACTGAGATGACTGAACAAGCAGGCCGATACTGATAAAAAATGGCTTTTGGTCTGCTTCCAAACAAACTCTATTGCGTTTTTTTTCTTGCCAATTAATCAAAGGTGATTTATTTGTATGCCAATTTTGTCAGTAAAGTCAGTTCTAGTAAACCTCCAGCACCTACTTTCAGACGGAGCATGCAGAATCATAGTACGCTGACAAGCTACGCATAATCAAGCTTAATATTGAAATCAATCGAAGTGGAGAATTATGACATTGGGATAATTATTCTGCTGTTTGTGTAGCTTCTCAGAGGACTGCGTCTCTCTGTAGAAAAAGCTGCATGTAAAAATAGCACATTTAATAAACTTCAGTCGAGTGTTTGAAATAAATTGTTGCACACAAGAGCACCCTCTGGCGTTCAGAAGAGATTTAATGATCACACAACTGTGGTTCCCTGACAAGATGTGCATGACAGCTGCAGCTTTCATCAATTGCATTTGCAATTTCCTTTTGATTGATTGCTCAGCCTTAGAATGCAACATGGACCAAAGACATCTAAATCGACCATAAACAGGATGTGCTGTCATGAGATGATACCTCCTTTACCTTGCTATAATCATAATGTTGCTCATTAAAGTTCAATTCAGGATTAATCCATCTCATATCCGAAGATTTTGAACTGTAACAACTAGATTTTGATAGCATTCTCCAAACAGACACGGACTTGCGCACTAACAATCGGGCAATGGTTTAATTCAAGCTAGTCTGGAAATACTAACATCAGGAGCTCGATGAACATACTATAGCTATTAGCTGATTATGTTTATTAGCAATTCTTTATCATTCAGGGTAAAAAAGGGCACCATATTAGCATGCAACATTGTTTCCGAATTGAGTTTTGAACATTTGAACGTGCGCTAACCTTTAACAACACACATGCCCTAATGCAAAGTGAATATAACAAGATGATATCTATTTAAGTTTGATTATGCAACCATACCATTCAGATGTCTCAGAAGTTAAAGTTTGTTGGTTTACATACCCAAAAGATATCCACAAATAGGTCTTGGTTAAATCTGATTTTCAGAATGTGTCAACTGTTAATTTCAGAGCAGTCACATCCGTAACAATAGTTTTTCCTCATTAATGCAAAAATGAAAAACTAAATAAAATGAATTATGTATGTTCCATGGAGAGCCAACCCTTATCCTTTTGACTGTTATAATGTTTTTTGGTTTCTGTTTTTTGGTTTCTGTTTAATATTGTAAACTCTAATATTTACTCTCAATAAAGACTTAAACTCTTAATATTAAACTCTAATATTAACTGAGTGTTAATATTAACTCTCATTAATATTAACACATTAATATTGCCATCATTTTAAATGTAAAACACATGTATAGACTTGTAACACTCGATGCTGGACATGACGAAACGGGAACACGGTATTAAACAAAAGGACGGATTTATTAACACAACACTTACAGGATACAAGCACGGGGATGAAACAGGACACTCAGACAGGACATCGACGTAGAGACAATACAATACCGGACCACGAAGGACACAGAGAGGAGGGTATAAGTATACAGAGAAATGTTTAAACTAATGAGACACAGGGGATGAACGCAGGTGAAACAAATGAATGCTGACGGTGGCGGGAAAAGGACAAAGGGATCACATGACGATAACAGAGGACGTGGACAGAACACTGACAAGACTGATATTTTTTATGCCTGAACTCCAGGGTTAAGGGGTAAGAAAAAGTAAACAGATATTTCAATACACTGATAACATATACATTCTCTGAGTATATATGTTTCATTTTTTACTGCAAATGTCACATCCATAACGCTGGAATCAGCCAAATACATGGCTACAGGTTTCCACCATTTGTCAAAATATCTTCTACAGAGGAAAGAAACTCATAAAAGCTTGTAAACAACTAAAGCGTGAGGAATTGATGGCAGAATTGTAATTTTTGGGTGAACTATCCCTTTAATGCCAAATGAACCAGACTCAAATGAATATTTATTTTGGTCCAGATTCCCAGACCACACAAACAAACAGAAGCGAAACACAACCCACCCATAGATGCTGTCCTTAAAAACCCACATTAGCCGATCACTATTCCAGATCAAATGAATTGTAACAATTCCAAGAGCTGTTTAGAAAAGAGATCTGACAAATAGAGCCATGGAGAAAGAAAGTGACAAAGGCTGGCCTTCAAAAACCCTGGCACTGGTGTCAAAGTGACACATTTTCGTCTGGGCAGAGTCCCAAACAGACAGATTTCTCATTGTATTCCACTCAAGTGCTCAGTTCACAGAGCAGCGCCTCTACAAAGCTGTCAGTCACATATATTGTGCCACTCCTGCATTGCAGAAAGCAATGCTCCGCGTGGGCGACAATCTCATCAAAGATGCTCCCATGCTATAGGAGGGAGAGAAACATGTTTAAAGGTCTGATAATGTACATTATGTTAGAAATTTCTTAACATACCAAACCACAGAACTAGCAGAGGAGATCGATATCATGGGAAGTGAGGAGAACTCCTGTGGGAAATAATTAAAAAAAACAGCAGGGAGCTAATGCGAACACTCTGAGACAAATGTTGTCATGTGTGCGTATTTTCTGAGAGAAACCAAAACACTTCTGCAATATGGTGACCTGTGACCTCCTTTGAGATTAAATGCTTTGGTCAACCAGTATTGATTTATCAATGGAAGAAATTGATTGGCTTTTTATTGCCAATGATTGAACAGCCTGTAACAAAAGACCTTTCAATCACCGTGTTAATGCGCATTTAGAAGTATTGTATGAGAACCGAGTGGTGGAAGTGCCAAATTTATGATAAAAAGTGTTTATGCTTACTTGAGGTGGTTTTGGACATGCGAATAATAGGGATTGGAAACACATTTGCCAAATAAACTCTGAAGTGGTACGTTTTACATCAATGTGACTCCCTTAGGCTTGCCTTGTTTACTGTTGGTTACTAGGTTACCAATACTACAATCAGCTGCTCTAAGAACTTGATGGAATCTTGATGGACAGATGCTTCTTCGATGCTCAGGACAAGAGCTATATTCTGTACTGTAATGGATTAAAGGGATCAGCAAAGATTTATTCATTCATTCATTTTCATTTCGGCTTAGTCCCTTTATTAATCTGGGGTCACCACAGCGGAATGAACCGCCAACTTATCCAGCATATGTTTTACGCAACGGATGCCCTTCCAGCTGCAACCCATCACTGGGAAACATCCATACACACCCATTCACACTCATACACTACGGACAATTTAGCTTACCCAATTCACCTATACCGCATGTCTTTGGACTTGTGGGGGAGACCGGAGCACCCGGAGGAAACCCACGAACATGCAAACTCCACACAGAAATGCCAACTGACCCAGCCGAGGCTCGAACCAGCGACCTTCTTGCTGTGAGGCGAACGTGCTATCCACTGCGCCACCGTGAGGCCCCAGCAAAGATTTAAATAAATAAAAAAACACAGCTTGTCACAATGTTATTTTTGGAAATTGGGTATTAACATTACTTTATGACGACATGTTTAAATGAATCCAAAGAAACAGATCGTTTTTTTGTTTAACATCAAGCATGTCACACTTATTACAAATCTGTCATAAGTATATAAATAAATACATTGTAAGGTTATAAGTAAATGCCTTTATAAATGACACTTGATCAGTGGCAAAAAAGAAAGAAGAATTTGAGGAAAAATGTGGTGAAAAGAAAGACGAATTTGAGAAATTCAAAATTTTTCATTCATTCATTCATTTTCCTTAGGCTTAGTCTCTGATTATCAGAGGTTACCACAGCAGAATGAATCATCAACTATTTCAGCATATGTTTTACGCAGCGGATGCCCTTCATTACTTTCTCCTTGTGTCATTTCACTGCTTTTACACATAACACATTTTTCAGATTTTTTTGTTTTACTTTTATGTTTGTATTGTTTGGGTTTTTACCAAACTCTGGTTCGATTCTCTGTCAACAGCTCCTTTAGAAATACTATTCTCAGGAAATAATATGATGTGTTTAATACTTATTTCCCTGCTGTACGTATCGCAGAAAAACAAAATATCGCAATGTCAGTTTTTTCCAATATTGTGCAGCCCCAATTCTAACATTAACAATAAACATCCAATTTGCCATTTGAAAAAAAAGTTATATTAGCTGAATGTGTATTATTTTTATTATTCAAAGGAAAATGTACATATTCATCAAAAAGCTGTTCAGGTAAACACATACATGCAAAATAAACACATACATCTCACTGACGTCTGAGTGTCTCACTTTACTGATGGTTGCCATTCCAGCTGGAAAACATTAACTGAAGCAACAGTGCAATTTTTCACTTTTTTTCTCTCTCTCTCTCTTGGGAGTCCGGCTGCTCTTGGGGATGGAGCAATTCATAAATATGACTCATGGGAACTACTGAACTTCAGTGTTTGGCCATGATGAAAAATCACTTTGAGCCAAATCACAGAACTAATGAGGCGTATTTGAGATTTGCATATTTCTGAAACATATGGTGGAGTCCTGTTAAGTAAACACGTCTTTCAAAGCTCAGAAAGCAAACAAATTACCTGCAATCCACATTTTAAAATACTATAGTCATTTAAGGTAAACATTATAGAGTTTTTGAACCATACTATAGTAAAGTGTATATTACACTGTAGGCCTATACCATATTTACAACTTGTTAATGAATGCTGTAGTGAACATTCATTCAATCATTCTCCTTCGGCTTAGTCCCTTTATTCATCAGGGGCCGCCAGACCAGAATGAACAGCCAACTTATCCAGCATATGTTTTACACAGCGGATGCCCTTCCAGCTGCAACCCAGTACTGGGAAACCCATACAGTCTCACATTCACATTCACATACACACATACTCTACGGTCAATTTAGTTTACCCAATTCACCTATAGCACATGTCTTTGGAATGTGGGGGAAACCAGAGGAAACCCACGCAAATACTGGGAGAACATGCAAACTCTACACAGAAATGCCAACTGACTCAGCCGGGACTCGAACCAGTGACCTTCTTGCTGTGAGGCGATAGTGCTAACCACTGAGCCACTGTGTCGCCCTGTAGTGAACATAGTAGTATTTAGTTTTTACAGAGTATTTACATAGTATTTAGTAGTAAAAACTTAGTACAGTATTGGGTAATTTGTTTATATTACTATAGTAGTTGTTGTATAGCAACTATAGTTACCACAAGATATTAATTCAAGTACTTTACTATAGCATGATTCAGAAACACTATATTATTTACTATTTTTGTGATGTAGGAATACAGTAAATATCAGCTACGACTAGTAAATGGACGCATATGAAACGAATATTGACAAATTCATTATACTGAAGCCACACCGAGTGTAATTGTGATGATGGATGTTGACTGAATGGATGGAGCCATAGCCTATTTCCATAAGATATGTTATTCTGTCAGCGTGTTGGCTATTGATAAACGAGGGACATTAAATTGTAGGTGTTCAAAATAGTTTGACAAACACCATTTACGTATAGTCGCGCTGAGTGATAGCGAGCACTGAAGGCAAATTATTTGTTTTGGTGAACAAGGCTGTTTCAATTAGAGAACATCTCCAGGGGCAAAGGATAAAAAGTGCATCCAAATTTCTGACAGCAACTCTTCCTGCTTTCAAAGATGATTTTTTTTAAAGAACCCACATTAAAGCACACATAATTTAATCAACAGCACTACACTGATTGCTGCAGGGAAATAATTGCTGTCATTTTGCCAAACATCACACACACGCATACGCAGACACATTAAAAACAGCTTACCAGAAGTTGAGGAAGATTGAGAAAAAATGATGTCCTTGATTAATATTCGATATTAACGTATAATTGATATTTGAATAGTCATTCCGCTGCCGCCATGTTCGGATAGTACGTTAACCGAAAATGTGAGCTTGTGAATTGCATTTGTGACAAAATAAAATCTATGGTCAAATCCCTTATTTATGTATTACTTCGCGTAGATGCGTAGATATTATATTATATTATATTATATTATATTATATTATATTATAT
>CAIGQW010000298.1:4099316-4109366 GCA_903798125.1 Danio choprae | reverse complement strand
TTATATTATATTATATTATATTATATTATATTATATTATATTATATAATTATTGCATATATTGTAAAGATTTTATACTGTGGTTGATTTTTTTTAAACTCTGAAATACATAGTCCTGGATACATAAATAATATCAAACATATATATTAAAACTTTATATATATTAAAACAGAATTATTTTCCATTCCTTCTGAGAAACTGTGAATTATGAAATCAACCATAGTTGTCAGCATATTTAAAAGTAAAATAACCTTCTACTGTATATTAAACAACAAAACAGAGCAGCTGTACATTCATAATGACTTGCTCTTGATGTGAGTTCAAAACACTGGTGCCAACCATATGGTGAAGTCCATATGCTCAGCTTCTGTGACTTTATCCAAACTGAAAACACTATTTCCGGGAGAGACTACATACTGTAACCCCCCACATGCAACTTCTTGACATGGAAATGCAGTGTACCACCATTTCTTCTCTAAATCACATTATCTTGATATTGAATTCTTACATTTTAATGTCGTTATTGATAGACTTACTGTAAAAAAAAGCAATTAATTGACTTTAATAAAAAAGTGAGTAATCCCATTGCCTTTAAATTATTAAGTAAATAAACTTTGTGCATAATTATAAAACTTGATTTAAGCCAAAGGGCCTCACAGTGGCGCAGTGGGTAGCACGTTCGCCTCACAGCAAGAAGTCGCTGGTTCGAGCCTCGGCTGGGTCAGTTGGCGTTTCTGTGTGGAGTTTGCATGTTCTCCCTGTGTTGGCGTGGGTTTCCTCCGGGTGCTCCGGTTTCCCCCACAAGTCCAAAGACATGCGGTACAGGTGAATTGGGTAAGCTAAATTGTCCGTAGTGTATGAGTGTGAATGGGTGTGTATGGATGTTTCCCAGAGATGGGTTGCAGCTGGAAGGGCATCCGCTGCGTAAAACATATGCTGGATAAGTTGGCGGTTCGTTCCGCTGTGGCGACCCCAGATTAATAAAGGGACTAAGCCGAAATGAAAATGAATGAATGAATTTAAGCCAACTTACAATGGGTTTACTCACTTTTTTAAAGTAAAGTCAACTTTGTCACTTTTAAAGCAATGGGTTTACTCATTTTTTAAGTATCTAACTGCTTTTTTACATTGTATATAGTTTCTGATATCTGGGAAAGAAGTTTTTATCTTTTATTTTATTTTATTTTAAAATTTTCTTTAAATAAGATTGTATAATTTCAAAACGTAAAAAAAAGTAAAAAAAAAATATTTTACTTCAGCTCTGTGGTATTACACTACATAAAATAACTGTGCAAAACATAAACAGTAGACAGGCTGAATAAAAATGCGAATGCACTCTCTGCCAGTAGGTGGCGCCTTAATAGACCTGCAGGAATAAATGTATTTTCTAAGTTAGTGCTGGAAACAAATCAGATGTGCCGGTATTTTATATTCATTATACAGAGATTGTAATAAAGAATTTTAAGTTTTAGGTAATTTTAGAAACCTACCGATGTTTTAGAAACTTACAGTATTTCTAGCATAAGGAACAGGTTATATGGGTGCTTTTTTCCAACATTCTTCAGAATACAGGCTCATACTGAAAACGTACCACTATATCCATATCTGGAGAGCGCCAAATACATCCCAGGAGGTGCGTTTTTTTTTGCAGTTTTTGTTTTTCGTTAATCCACCAGAGGCCGCTGTGTATGCTTTTTTGAGATCTTAAAATTCTCTCGCGAGTGTCATTCACGCCTGCTCTTCTCACGTAAATCCACCAGAGGCCGCAGTCAACTGACTTACTGACCGATCGACTGACCCACCCTCCTCCTTCCCTAAGCTAAACAGTGTTTTGAAAAGCAATCCAGAAAAAGAAAAGCCCTCGCCTGATTTTTACCACGTTTTTAGATTTTACCACATTCTCACCCTGTTATTTACTCCGTTCTTTACTGGACTCGAACCCCGTCATCATCGGTGTACGCAGATAGTGGGAAAGCCATCTATATAGAGGTAAGCGGTCAGCTGGTAAGCGCGAAAAGGAATGGCGTTATACTGCCCCGTAGCTTTCGTTTTAAAGACGAAATGCAGCCATACGTACTTCTGGCTACATAATTTGCGTCCTCCAGAAATGTATATAGGGCTACATTTTCAAAATGAGCCTATGTTGATTTGTGTTCAACAGAAGAAAGAAATTCATCAAAATTCAGATTCAGGACCACTTGAGTGTGAGTAAATGATGAGGAAAATTTTAATTCTTGAGTGAACTGTCCCTTTAATGTTAAAGGAATAGTTCGCCCAAAATGAAAATATACTCCATTTACTCTCTCTGAAGTGTTTTCAAACTTTTACGAGTACATTTTGAAGCACACTGAAACCTGTAACCATTGACTCCCATAGCAGGAAAAGCAAATACTATGGAAGTCAATGGTTACAGGTTTCCAACATTTTTTTGAAAGTATCTACTTTTGTGTTCAGCAGAAGAGAGAAACTTGTAAAGCAAAAACAAGTAAAGCTAGTAAATTATACCAGAATTTTCATTTTTTGGGTGAACTAGCCTTTTAAAGACACCACAGGAGCATAAAAAGACGGAAGGTCAAAGTTTAAAAAAAAACAACACATCAACAAAGAAGCAACAACAAAAAATCTGTCTGGCTGATCGCTGCACGTCTAATACTGAGTTCCACTATGGTGTTGCTCTGGCACTGGTTTATATTGCTTGCACAGAATCTGTCACTGTCCGGATGGGGAAGGTGTCATAACATGAGGAGGTGGAGAGAAGCACCAGCAGACCTTTCATTATCCATCCGCGAATCCAAAGTCCTGACAGTGTCGTCAGTGCCGCCTCGGTATGCTCAGAGAGTCTCGGCGCCCTCCCTCCCTCGCTCCTCAAACAGCCCACAGCTCCACGGCTTCACAAAGAACCCCGCAGATGGAGCACAGCGGCCCCCACAAAACCTGTCTACCTCATTCACAATACAGACAGAAAAACAACTCAGAGATGCTGTTCAGCCCAGCACTGGGTGAATCATACATGACACATATGAGCAAGTAAGCGCAACATGAGATCTTAAAGTCTGACTAATAATGAAATAAATTAAGGTACAAAAGAAACAGTTCTCCAAAACTTGGTAAAGATATACAGTTGAAGTCAGAATTATTAGCCCTCCTGAATTATCAGTCCTGTTTATTCTCTCCTCAATTTTTGTTTAACGGGAAGAATGATGTTTTCTGTTAAACATCACTTGGGAAATATTTGAACAAAAAAATTCACTAATAATTTTACCTTAAACTTTATATTTATATATACAATACATATGCAGACAAAATTATGAGCCCTCCTTAGAAATAGAAATGATTTTTTAATATTTCCCAAGTGATGTTTAACAGTGCAAGGCCATTTTTTTCACAGTCTTATATTTGGCTGTAGTTTTTCATTTATTTTCTTTTCGGCTTAGTCCCTTTATTAATTTGGGGTCGCCACAGCGGAATGAACCGCCAACTTATCCAGCATATATTTTACGCAGCGGATGCCCTTCCAGCTGCAACCCATCACTGGGAAACATCCATACACACTCATTCACACACATACACTACGGACAATTTAGTTTACCCAATTCACCTGTACCGCATGTCTTTGGACTTGTGGGGGGAAACGGAGCACCCGGAGAAAACCCACGCGAACACGGGGAGAACATACGAACTCCACACAGAAATGCCAACTGACCCAGGCTAGGCTCGAACCAGCGACCTTCTTGCTGTGAGGCAAACGTGCTATCCACTGCGCCACTGTGAAATGACGGGCACAAACTGTTGAAAAAGGAGCCTGGGCATGCGCAGAAGATCCCAAATGGAGCCACGGTATCAAACTTCCGGCCAAACGTTCAAATCAACAACGCCCCCTGAACTTCTCATCTGACCACCCATATCTGCACTGCAACAAAGGCTCGCTAAAATAAATATAAGCACTTCAAAAACACGCCATAATATATGATTTATTGAAAAAAACATGCAGTGTGATGTAAGCTGTTTTTAGTAATTTTATATAAACAACATATGTTGGACTGCAAAATGAACGATCTTTCATACAGTCTAGTCTACTTTAAGTTAGGCTAAGCTATGGTGAGCACAAAATATTTGTTCACTGTGCACCAGAACAGCCAGATACAGGAACGGTTTCTTCCCTCAAGCAATCCATCTCATGAACATTTGATCATAACTGAGGAACAAACACTATTTATACACACACATCTATTTATTTTTATTAACAGCACACATAGTAAACATTTAATTTGCACATAATATAGCTATACATAAAATATTGTATATTATTATATACTGTACATACATTTGTCAAAATTGTATGTTGTTATTTTTATTTTTTTTATTCCTTTCTTATTTGTGTCTTTGTCCTGTCACTGTCATTTTGTGCACTGTCGTATGTGTAAACATACCTGGCAGTAAAGCTCTTTTTGATCCTGATTCTGATTATAGCCTCTGCATATTAAGCCTAAATATGGGGTATTTAAAATGGATAGATCTCCCAAAAATTCAAATGTCATCATCATTTGCTCATGTGTATCCTTCTTCTGTTGAACTTTTTTTTTAAATAAGATATTTTGAAGAATGTTTGAAGAATGAAAAGCAGCCATTTACATCCATAGTTGAAACAAGAATGATTATGGAAGTCAGTGGCAGTTTTTTTGTTAAGTTTTTTTTTTTTTAAAGGTGCCGCATGTAAGTTTTTGACTCTTCTAAAGCGCAAAAATAGATATTAAAGACACATGCTAAGTGAACATTCTTGTTTATCCGAAAAACAATGCTGAAGTCAGATATTCTGCTTTGAAAATGTGCGTTATGTGCTGGAACGGCTGTCTTTGTTTTGGTTCTTTTAACCCGCCCACTGCCACTTTAGCCAATTATCTTTCAGCACCCCGGGTTGCCTTGATGGAAAACCACGCATTTCATTCATTCAGTCATGAAGGCTCTCAAAGCATGCGTCCGTGACCGAAATTACCGTAGCAGCCTCCGAAATGAGATGCAGATTCAGAGTTCCACATTAGGTGGTTATTAATTGGCAAATTATATAAATAGTACGAACGTAAACATTAGGTGAGCAGGTTACATTGTAACGCCATGTCCTAACAACACGCTACGTGACAAGATTTGCAGTGATAAGCAATTTGGCTGTTTGCACCAGACGCAACATGACAGAAATTTACAAACAGCCATTCAGAAGCACAGAATAGAGCACTTACTGGATTCCAACAAAATGGTAAGGTTTATAATCTAATTAATACATATTAAACCTCTTTAACATTATTCAATGAACATGCTGAATCACTGATATGTGTTGGTTTGTCACAGTTCTAAAGTTCAATTTCAAAGGGTTAATTTTATTTTCAAGATCTGAGTTAAACTCTGCTGCTGCATTCAGTATGACAATAAATGTCAGGTAAAGTGCCATTCAAACTCACATTATTAGCATTCAACACTGAATAAACCACATGAGGTATACCTGAGGTAAACATTGTCAGATTATCTTGTTGTTCAGCTGCAAGAAATAGAAGCCGTTTCTAAAATATAAATTTCAGTTGTTGGTTAGGACAAAAACTGTATAGAAAATATTTCTTCTATTGCGTGCTGTTGCTTTTATTTAGAGCACCACTTAAATGAGCCTTAAATCAGCCTTTAGGCTCGATAGTTAGGCACACTCCTGTTGATGTCGTCAATCTGGCAACCTGCGCTTGCGTGTGTTTTGAACCAGGCCTGCAATACCTAGTCTAACCACTGGGTGTCAAACTTACGTACTGCACCTTTAAACATAATTCAATATATTTGTGTTCAACTAAAAAAAGAAAGGGGCGACGTGGTGGCGCAGTGGGTAGCACAATCGCCTCACAGCAAGAAGGTCGCTGATTTGAGCCTCGGCTGGGTCAGTTGGCATTTCTGTGTGGAGTTTGCAAGTTCTCCCCGTGTTCGCGTGGGTTTTCCTCCGGGTGCTCCGGTTTCCCCCACAAGTCCAAAGACATGCGCTATAGGTGAATTGGGTAAGCTAAATTGTCCATATTGTATGAGTGTGTATGGATGTTTCCCAGTGATGGGTTGCAGCTGGAAGGGCATCCGCTGCGTAAAATATATGCTGGATAAGTTGGCGGTTCATTCCGCTGTGGCGACCCCAGATTAATAAAGGGACTAAGTCGAAAAGAAAATGAATGAATGAATAAAAAAAGAAAGTCAAACAGGTTTGAAACAAGTGAAGGGTGAATAAATCTTGGCAGAATTTTCATTTTTGAGTGAACTATCCCTTTAAATATTATGAAAGAAATCTCACAGTTCACCTTTAAATAACTGTAATTCATTTCACACAGCATACTTGCTTACATAATTACATTTCAGCACTATGATGTAAAGTGTGGCTCGCTTCTCAGCAGACAATTGGATGATTTAGAGAAGTCATCAGACGACACGAGCGAGAGCTGGTTTGTGACAGGCCTCTACGTTTCGCCTTTACTGTGGTAATGAGAGGAAGCTAATTCCCACACTTCATTTTGAAAGATGTCACTGCACGCAAATTGTCTGACTAATCGCTGCAATTTAAGCAGCAACCCGTTGAATACAAATGCAAATGGGCCTCAGATGTTTTCTAATACAGTCACATTTGTTGATGGACTTTGGAGTGTTTTTCTCATTGCCTCGGCCTTTGACTTTATAAAGTTGACGAGTTTCCCTCTTGACTTTTTTCCTCAGCTCGAGCATAGTCGTAACATTAAAAAATAATGAAGACGCGGTCCAATAGAGCCATTGAGGAAAGAAGTAGAGTTCTTCGTTGTTAGAGAAACACAGATTCAAATTTCTTTACAGATATTTACACATTTATAGAATTATTATTTATAGATTCTTTACTTACATTTATTTAAGTGGTCTCTGAATAATAACACTCAAAAGCGCTCAGTAATTATTTAATAACGTGGCATTTGAATAAATTACTAAATTATTAATAACTTACAAAATTAATAATAATTAATTAATAATAAATTAACCACTTCCACTCATTACCGTCCTCAAAATATTTAAAAAGCTTATTATTTAATCATTATTGTGTAAATATTATAAAATTAAAAATGCAGTTAAAATTACTACTAAAATAATTAATCAAGGCCTCATGGTGGCGCAGTGGATAGCACGTTCGCCTCACAGCAAGAAGGTCGCTGGTTCGAGCCTCGGCTGGCTCAGTTGGCGTTTCTGTGTGGAGTTTGCATGTTCTCCCCGTGTTGGCGTGGGTTTCCTCCGGGTGCTCCGGTTTCCCCCACAAGTCCAAAGACATGCGGTATAGGTGAATTGGGTAAGCTAAATTGTCCGTAGTGTATGAGTGTGAATGGGTGTGTATGGATGTTTCCCAGAGATGGGTTGCAGCTGGAAGGGCATCCGCTGCGTAAAACATATGCTGGATAAGTTGGCGGTTCATTCCGCTGTGGCGACCCCAGATTAATAAAGGGACTAAGCCGAAAGGAAAATGAATTAATTAATTAATTAATAAATCATAAAATAGTGTATCCCTCCGCAGACTACAGCGAATAGTCTGGACACCTGAACGAATCACTGGCACTACTCTTCCTACACTTCAAGAACTGTACTCTTCAAGAGTAAGTAAAAGGGCTTACAAAATCACTCTGGACCCCTCACACCCAGCGCACTTCCTGTTTGAACTGTTACCGTCTGCTCAGCGCTACAGAGCACCAGTCACAAAAACAGCCAGACACAGGAAAAGTTTCTTTCCTCAGGCCATCTACCTCATGAACAATAATTAAATATTCCCCTACTGTGCAATAAACGTGCAATACTTTCTTATACGCACTCGTACACAGCACCTTAAAACAATTTACAGTGCAATATTTTTTCTACGCAGTTGTACACAGCACCTTATAACTTGTATATTTATAACAAATCTGTACATACAATTCATCATCCAGAGCTTTTTGACTGATTGCATCTCTGTTTAATGTTTGTCGTCTTTTTCATATTTATTTCGTGTTGTCACTTGTCACTTTATGTACAATGGAAGCTTCTGTAGCCAAAACAAATTCCTTGTGTGTGTGTGTGTGTGTGTGTGTGTGTAAGCACACTTGGCAATAAAACCCATTCTGATTCTGATTAATATTATAATGTAAGAAAAATATTAATAATAGTAATAATAATTATTATTAATAATATTATTTAAAATAATATTAAATATACAAATCAATGTTGTATTTGTTAAATAATTACATTTAAATAGGCAATATGTATGAGATAATAATAATAATGATAATAATAAAAGTATTAAGACATTATCATTATTATACAGTCCAAAAAATTACAAATCAGTTTTTGCAATAATAATAATAATAATAATAATTATTATTATTATTATTATTATTAAAATAAAGAAATTAAACTGCATATTGGTTAAATAATCAGATTTAAATAACCTACATTAAATAATAAATGTTACAAATAAAATAAAACTATTGAACGATTAAGAGCTATACATTCTCATAGACATAGCTATTTTATAATAATTATTAAAATAAATAATTTGCAAATCAACTCTGCCTTTAAGATGAAAAAATATAATCAACATTTTTAAAAACATTTCTGAACAATATCTAATAGCTACAGGCTGTCTCATGATATAAACAAGAGCTATAACTTTTATTCAATGTACAAATCACTTCTGTTTTCAGAAATAAAATAAAAACTATTTGAACTATAGTTCCCTCTTGGAAATTTTGAACACGATTATAAAATTAAAATGAATCTAAATGGACCCTTTTCACAAGGCTGTAATGACGTGTTTAACATTCATCAGCATCTTAAATCCTTGAAAGTTTTTAATATTTAGATTTTTTTTTAAACGTATATTTATATGTATTTATGTTTGTATTATATCATCCTTGCATCAAATTACAAAAAACAAACTACCGCTTATGCGAGGTGTTTGTAATGAAGTGTGTTAACATTATTCTCTCTTCTGGCTCCCATTATCAGTCTTACACTATTTATTCCTTTTTCTGAAAGCTTTGATAACACAATCGTGGAGTTTTTCTTTTATTATTTCAGCAAATAGGATTGTTAAAAAATGATTTGCTGT
This sequence comes from Danio choprae, assembly GCA_903798125.1. Lineage (NCBI taxonomy): Eukaryota > Metazoa > Chordata > Actinopteri > Cypriniformes > Danionidae > Danio > Danio choprae. The sequence continues at coordinate 4,100,258 of CAIGQW010000298.1, read as the reverse complement.
ACTCTCCCATTCATTGCGATCTAAGTTTACCCAACTATGATGACTTCTGCTACTGAGAAACCCAGAAATGTGAAAAGGGTCCATGAACAAATCACTTCTGGACATCAGTTTAATTAATAACATAAAAAAAAATTCCAATTAAAATCTTTAACAACTACAAACTGTCTTATGGATATTAAGAGAGTACAAGTGCGCATAAAGTGAAAAGCAAAAACTTTGATGAATACAAAGTGCTGCCATCAGCATAACACACGCTTAAGGGATGAATCATTTACAGCTGTCAGGCAAGACTGTCTAAGAAATATGACTCATATTTAATTGGCATCTGGCTGGATTTATGACAATAAGAAGACACTAAGCCTTACTCGCAAAGATATTAGACACCAGAATGCTTTATTAAGGATCTTTGCAGCAAACAGAAAGGCCGCTCAATCATGATCAGTCTAGAGGGAAACTGTCAGGCTCTGCTTCCAGGATCTGCCTAAAGCCGATTGCACAAAGTCAGCGCAAAATCACGCTTTTCCTCTGAAGCTAATGACATGTATTGGCTTCGCTGAGGTTTAGGATAGGAAATATTGCCATCAGGAAGCAAATCTGCATTTGGAATAAATAACGCAATACAGGTTTATTGGAAATACGTGCTTCAGCATACATTTCTGTGACACCGCAAAAACGTACTTGAACATATGTTTGACTATAGTTTCTACATAAAATGAATGCTGCAGGACAGTATGATGCCAACAAATTTTGTTCCTTTTCACACTAATGATATTTGCAGGGACATATTATTGACAAATAAAAGATTCTTTGCACAACAATAAATAAATACCACAAAACAAATTTACAGTGTCTATGATTTGTCATCAAAAATGATTGCATCATCTATCTATCTATCATCTATCTATCTATCTATCTATCTATCTATCTATCTATCTATCTATC
>CAIGQW010000298.1:4087708-4099306 GCA_903798125.1 Danio choprae | reverse complement strand
ATCTATCTATCTATCTATCTATCTATCTATCTATCTATCTATCTATCTATCTATCTATCTATCTATCTATCTATCTATCTATCTATAAGAAGCACGGTTCCACAAACAAGATAAAAGCAATGTAAAGATTTAAGTAAAACTACACTGAAAAAAATTAATCATTGGATTTACTAAATTCTTTTAAGGTAAAAGGGTTGCAGTCAATTTCTATGGGATGAATTTAAACACAAATTAAACTGAACATTACTTAATTTAATTTGTTTGTTTGAGTCCAAACCCAAAGTAACCAATTTCATATTGACAAAACTATAGACAAGGCCCTTTAGTGGTTTTGTCATCTGAAACGTGCAACAAAACATACCCGGAGCAACGTATTTTACGCAAAAATGTAGGCTGCTGCTTCATGGCTACATCTGAGAAAACTTATCAAAGTCAATCGTTTTCTGACAAACTAAAATAATGTGATCAGAAAGGACCAGAAAGGACCAGATTATTGATGAACTTGAAAGTGCAAAAATGAACCATGCTAACAAATCTCCAACAGAGAACAAAGTGAACAAATCAAGTACATAAGTAAAAACACAGATAAAAAATCTTATTAACTAAAGCGATTAGTTACTTTTAGAAAGGTGAGTAAACCCAGTGCCGTAAAATCGATAAGTTAACTTTAACTTTAAAAAAGGGAGTAAACCTCTTGTAACTTAGAAGAGTTAAGTCAACTTAACTTAATTTTTTATTATTATGCACATGGTTAATTTTTTATTAATAATTTTAAGGCAATGATTAACTCACTTTTTTAAAAGTAAAGTCAACGAATCGTTTTTTACAGTGTAAAAGTACAAAGTTATTTTCAATTCATTCAATTTTCAATTCATTATTTTTTACTCAAGATAAAGTATAAAAGTGCTTGATTTTTTATTGAAATATGAAAAATAAAATGTACTTACTGATAAATGATCATTTATGTAGCAAGCAAAGTTTTCAGTTTATTACATAACCGATTCCGATACTGAATGATAATTTAAGTGCGCAAACAAGTGAAAATAACAAAATATGCCATGTAACCCAGTTCATAACAAAAAAATAAGCACAAAATGTGTGTAAATGTGAGCTTACAAATATCAACATACAATATAGAAGTGACATAACATAGGGCTAAATGCAGGCCCGTAGCCAGGGGGGTTTGGGTGGTTCAAAAGACCCGCCCCTCGCTGACAAAGGTCCAGAATTTGTCCCATACATGAGCTCATTTGTCTTATTTTGACTGCTATGCCATTGTAAATAGTGTAAATAATCCATTGAAAAAGGCTTTAAAACTAAACAGAATTCACTGTTGGCTGTCGCTTCAATGTGACTTTAGCTAATCAGTTTTGGCCAATGCAAACAGTTATTTTTCATGAGTCCAACATCCAGCTGTGCAAGAAAACATACAATCTGACTTAAGCTTGTTATTTGCCTAATAAATGACAATAGGTTACAGTATTTAATATAAATCTTTAACAGATTTTTTTTCTTCTTCTAATATATATGATGTAATGAATTTGTATTTTAAAAATAAGTATTTTTTTATATTGCTTTATTGTAAATCTTTAGGAAATATTTTTGGTACATCAAAAAGTGTGGTTATGATAACCACCCGACAAGCTAATTCAGTGAAAAATAGTGCTTAAAATGGTACTAAAATACAGTATTTAAATCTCATATTTAAATAGAAAATGAGGTGTATAAGTGCAAAAAGGTCTACTTTTGAAGAAAAAAACCCACCCTTTTGATCAGGCTGGCTACGGGCCTAAAATGTGGTAATATTTTAAGAAGAATGCTATTTAACTGTACTAGCTTTATATCTTTTATGTGCATTAATTTGTGTTATTTTTCCATTATGTTCAGGTTTACAATTAAAACCTATCCAGAAATAAACAAGTCCTATCCAGAAATAAACCTATCCAGAAATAAACAAGTCCACATTCAAGCATTTCATACACTAACTTTTGGCAGCATTTCATACACTAACCTATTGCAGCATATTTACTTCACAAACTAACTATGATTCTTCAAATATGAAGCCCATTCATTCATTAATTTTCTTTTCAGCTTAGTCCCTTTATTAATCTGGGGTCCCCACAGCAGAATGAACCGCCAACTTATCCAGTACATCTTTTACGCAGCGGATGCCCTTCCAGCTGCAACCCATCAATATGAAGCCCATCATTTACAAAAATAAATCCTAAAATTCAGTATCACTTACATAAAGTCCCATCAGTTCCAGCACTCAAGTTGCATGGGAGGATCTCTTGTTTTTGAATGTTTGTGAATTAGTTGTGAGCGTTCCAAATGGGATGTATTGCCCTCTGAAGGGCCCTTAAGAGTGAAAACAATCATGGCTGCCATACTGAATTGTCATTCCAAGCCTAAATGCTCAATTCTGTTCAGGTTTTTTGAAGGATACAACTGATGGACACTTCGGGCTCCCATGATCCTTCGCGATGGGAAGTTGATTGATGCCGCACACTGTGTACTATTCAGAAGGGCTCATCCCTATGCCCTAATCCCTTGGAAGCTGTCACTCCGGAGGGTAAACTTCTCAAAGAGATTAAGGCATGAGGATGAGCTCTTCCGTACACTGTAAAAAATGCTGAGTTCCACACAATCAATTTAACTTATTAGTGTTTTTACAGATTTAAGTGGATTGAACATAAAACAGTTAAGTTGTCCCCCTGTAGACTCGCTCCTACTGTAGACTCGCTCAGAGGTACGTTTCCCAAACAACAACATAACTCGTGGCTGAACTATCATAGTACGATGCATCGTTTAGGCAAAGAACGATGTAGTGACGAGTGTTTCCCAAAACCGTAGCTGCTTTGTCGCAGATCCATCGTTTGAACCACATTACATTATAACATAAAACGTCCATAATGATGCTCTAAACTACTTCTTTAGAGAAAAAACCCACACTTTTTTTGTGCAAATTATATTGTTTTACATGCACACCCATTTTAATATTCATTAATATACCCAATATTAGTTTATCATATATAATCTCATATATAAATCATATAAATTGTTAGGCTAATGGTTGTAATTTATAGTAGGCCAATTATTAAGAGAAGAAAAAAACTTCTACTTAATAATATTAATAAATATTATTATTAATTTATTATTGTTATTATTAAGTATTGTTATTATTAAACAATATTAAGTAGGATATTGTTTATTTATTTTTTTTAAGTCTACTTTTACAATTTGACGCAGAAATGTTCTAACCAACAGGTCTATGTCATATAGGCCTACAGTACAGATACATTTCTTAATAAATAACCTACTATAAATTAAAAGCATTAACGTATGCTATATATTTTTGTTTTCACAAGCTTTGGAGATGTAAATCCCGCTTTTAAATAATAGGTCACCTATAGCTTTCGTCATGAGCCACGGCTGTGTTCAAAATGGCATTAATGTTTTCAAAGTGCACTGCGAAGGGAGCGCAATTGTCAATATGAAGATCGTTGAAACTGAACTGTAAAAATACTTTGAGAGCAAATGACACCTAAGAGATGACTTTAATTATTAGAACGTTCTAAATGAATAGGGCATAGGGGGGATAACAGGAAATAGGACACAACCAGGAACTATGCTTCTAACTACAGCTTTGGAGGTCTAGTTGGAAACGTTCAAGTTTGCCACGCAGTTTGCGAATGTTTATTGGAACGATGGATTTGGAAAACGCCAAATCAACGAACTTTGTTTGTAACGATGGAACTTGCAACCTCAGTTGGCTAACAATGGTTTTTGGAAACGCACCCCTGAATGGATCATCTGAATCAGTGAGTCATTTACTGGAGACTTGCACTCAAAAATAATTTTTGCTGCTTGTTCAAACTACTCATTAAAAATGAGCTGAAACAACACAATTCTGGAGATTTTTGGGGGGAAACTTAATTGTTTTTATTTTCAATCTACTTAATTTAGTTACATTACCTTAATGAACATGGATGAATTGTGTGGAAGCCTGCATTTTTTTGTGTGTGCTTTCCATTCGGATGAGCTTATCCGTATGAGCTTAGAATATCTTGTTTTAAGTTCAATTGAGTTATGAAAGAAATTCATAAACGTTTACAATTGCTTGAGTCTGAGGGAATGATGAGGAAATGTTCATTTTTTGGGTGAACTGTCCCTTTAAGTACAGTAGTGAAGTAAAAATCCTTGCTATCCACAACTGAAAACTCACAAAGCATAAATATTCTGATCCTAAAGAGGGAAAACTAAATTATAGCTGCCCTTGAAAATGCAAAAAGCAACACAGGCTAACAAATCTCCCACCAGCACTGACTGTTTGATCCTAAAAAGTAAACGCCTGCAAAACAGCTCCTCCTGAATAGAGTAAAGGCTATAAGGAAAGCTTGGGAAGATTGTTCTGCGGTTTAAATCGATGACACCGAGTACGGTTTCATAATTAATGAGCGTCCTGCAGAGTCTCATTCACATCAACATTTCAAGCTGTGACAAAGTGGACACTCCATCAGGAGAAACTCCCCCGTCAATAATCCTGGAGGGGGAAAAAAAGATAAGCTTCGAAATATCACTTCCTCATATGTGTCTCAAAATGGATTATTGGGGGTTTTGATGGATAACACATCCAGGTGGATCAATGGGTTTTACTCCAGGTTTTCGCTCCATATATACACTTTTTTGAACTGCAAAAAGGAAGTTGCCACCAGGATATTGCATGTACGATATATTTTATATAACAGTAATTATCATTTTGGGGGCATGGTGGCTCAGTGGTTAGCACTGTCACCTCACAGCAAGATGGTCGCTGGTTCGAGATCCGGCTGGGCCATTTGTCGTTTCTGTGTGGAGTTTGCAAGTTCTCCCCGTGTTCGCATGGGCTTCCTCCGGGTGCTCCGTTTTCCCCCACAGTCCAAAGATGCGCTATAAGTGAATTGGGTAAATAAAATTGCCCATAGTGTACGAGTGCGTGTGTGAATGTGAGTGTGAATGGGTGTTTCCTAGTACTGGGTTTAGGCTGGAAGGGCATCCGCTGTATAAAACATATGCTGGAATAATTTGCGGTTCATTCCGCTGTGGCAACCCCTGATAAATAAGGGACTAAGCCGAAGGAAATTGAATGAATGAATAAATAATTATAATTTTCTATGAGTGTATTCTATGGGTGTTGTTGTCTCTGTTATTTTATCACCAAGACACAAAATTGCTTGTCCACATTATCAATAATGTTTTTGCAATAATGTATTTTAGCCAGAATGCTTATGCTAATGCACTAGATGAGGCAGATCTTGACAAATTTTCTTGCTGAGGTCAGCAATCATAAGTTGACCTGACATGAGGAAAGAGTCGATTTGAATCTTCCAATCATGTCAACAGATAATTTCCTGTCACTCATCATTATTATGACGAATCGTCATTTTAAAAAGGTACACTCAAGGTCATTTTTGCTTCATTAGAAATGTTTTACACATGATCAACACATGATACTTTTCCAGCTGCAACCCAGTACAGGGAAACATCGCATTCACACACACACTCATATACTACGGCCAATTTAGTTCATCCAATTCACCTATAGCGCAAACAGAGAGTAAGCCGAAGGAAAATGAATGAACATATAAATATCTGTTGTCTTGTCATTACATTTTTTACACTGTCGCTTTATGGCAATAATCATTATTTTTGCTTGTAAATAAATTATTTGTGGCTAGCACAAATGCATTTCCAGCAAACTTTTTTTTTAATCTACACTCTATCTACATCTACACTCAAAAGAAGATTTTGCTGCTTGTTCAAACTACTTATTTAAAATGAGCTGAACCAACGCAATTCTTTAGTTTTTTTTAGGACAACTTAATTGTTATTACAAATTTAACTGGTCAATTGGTAATGTGTGTAGTCATTGGTAATCAATGACTACACACATGTAAAGTCTGTCTAATCTGTCTATCTGATGACTAGCCCAATTCTGGACTATTGTTTTAGATTTTCACTGACAGACCAAACATGCACAAAATATCTGTAAATTGACAGTTTTAGGTATTTTGTGATTCACGGTTCACTTATTTAGGCTTTTGAATTGCATTATGGACCCTTGACCTTTCCTCCAAAAGCTTTTGATAATGAAAAGTTTGAAAAATGTACCTTCATTGAGATTTGTTTAATAGTTTGAAGTGATATATTGTCTGGGTTGGTTTGTATATCATGGTACAAAAACCTTTTAATAAGCTGCCAGTACATCCTCTGTTATTTTACAAACTTAGTTCTCTATGTATTATTTCTTGAAAAAATTCTTGTCTCAAACTACTAATATGTCAACAAAAGTCACTCTGCTAAAACTGCAGAGTTGAATTTTCAACACCAAAAGTGGACAAAGCAGAGATTAACGTCCCATAATGTAATTCACAACCATGAATAAACCACATCATGATTTTGCCCAGTACGATGCGATCCTGGATTAACATCTATGTTGATCCTGGAACATCATTTTTGTTTGCAAAATGTAATCCATACCTATCCCCTAAACCCAACCATAACTGTAAATTATTCCCAAAATTAGAGGTGAATAATAGTTGAAAAACAATCATGTAGAAGTGCATTTAAATCTGATTATTGGTGTCCATGTAAACGTACTCAATGTTTTGATGTCTATTAAACATCTTTTAAACACAAAATTCTTTGGTGGGTTGTTATCATTGAGGAAAACAAATTAAAAAAACACCAAAAATCGATTTTTAATTGAATAAAATTCCTGCGCATACTAACTGCAAGTTGATTTTCATCAGGTCACTATAGTTATATTAAAAATGAATTACATGAATAGCTTAGAATATTAGTTTTCAGATGCGAAGGGGGAAACACAATGCGAAAGAATCTAATTACTCTGTGTGTGTTTTATCTGCTGGAAACAGTGCACGGTCCCATTCAGTCATGATGATAGTCTAATAAATTATAATGAAGACGGTGAGTACTAGATTAATTGAAATTGCACATTGCATTTTGTCTTTGATATCCTGCGTTTTGCATCACAGCCACAGCTTTCTGCAGCTTTCTGCGCTTAACAGTTGATGGTTTTTCTACCCTTTTTGTTCTCAAATACAAATGCAAAAACAATAACATTTTGTCCCGGTGACACTTCTGACACGTCAGCAGTTCTCTGGCCGTTTATCCCCATCAGTCTCGCACGCAGCGCGCTCTTAATGGCCGTGGCAGCAGGCGGAATATATGCAAATGAGCTGGAGACTACAAAGAGAGGGAGTGATTTGATTATGTTTCAGCTAAAGATGCATCACATGAGTCGTGTGCAGACCATAGAGGAGAAACACTGCTCCTTCACACTTCCTTACACTCTAACAACCGTCTAGAATGGGCTCTTACATAAACATTTTACAAAATAAGCGCCATTTGCTTGGTGATCATCTTTATCACTGAGCTCATGAATTACTGTGCAAACACTGACGTGCTACTGTGAGATCTAGGCAATTTACTGTAAAGTGCAGATAAAGGATTGTTAAAATAATATTTTTATGGGTAAATCCTGTCTGACATATATTTCAGCCTAAAGTCTAAAGAAAATTAAACCTGTTTTACACTGATATAAGCTATAGTTAGTTGACTTTACTTTAAAAATGTAAGTAAACCCACTTTTAAAGCGGTCAGTTGACTTTATTTTAAAAAGTGAGTACATTGGGGCGGCGCGGTGGCGCAGTGGGTAGCGCTGCCACCTCACAGCAAGAAGGTCGCTGGTTCGAGTCTCGGCTGGGTCTGTGTGGAGTTTGCATGTTCTCCCCATGCTCGCATGGGTTTCCTCCGGGTGCTCCCGTTTCCCCCCAGTCCAAAGACATGTGCTATAGGTGAATTGGGTAAGCTACATTGTCCGTAATGTATGTGTGTGAATGAGAGTATGGGTGTTTCCCAGTGATGGGTTGCAGCTGGAAGGGCATCCGCTACGTAATACATATGCTGGATAAGTTGACGGTTCATTCCCTTTATTAACTCCTGATTAATAAAGGGACTAAGCCAAAAAGAAAATAAATGAATGAGCACGTTACCTTAAAGCAGGGGTGTCAAAGTCAATTCCTGGAGGACCAGAGTCCTACAGAGTTTAGTTCCAGCCCTGCTTCAACACACCTATCTGTAGTATCAAACAAGCCTAAAACACTGAATTAGTTTGATCAGGTGTGTTTAATTAGGGTTGGAACTAAAATGTGCAGAGCTCCGGCCCACCAGGAACTGGCTTTGACACCTGTCCCTTGAAGGAACACTTCACGTTTTTTGCTAATAGGCTTATTTTAAATGTCCCTTAGAGTAAAACAGTTAAGTTTTATCATTTTTGAATCCATCCAGTTGATGTCCGGGTCTGGAGGAAGCATTTTTAGCTTAGCTTAACATAAATAATTAAATCAGATTAGACCATTAGCGTCATGCTCAAAAAAAATAATTGTTTTTTTTAAAGCAGATTTAATGCTCTATACAGATTCAGTCTGAATTTTTGATAGCAGAATGGATTGATATTTCCATGCTTTCTTCAGCAAATTCTGACCTTACCATCCAAATGTCACAGCTGAAATCGAGACTAAACAGACAAGTAAACCTATTCCCAATCTTGTAATGTCCAATTTTGGTGAGCCGGTGTGAATTGTAACCTCAGTTTGCTGTACTTTTTCTGTAGCTCATCATCTTCAAGGTTTGCTGTGTTCAGGGTTTTAGCAATTCCCAAGCAGACCTTGGTTGTAACAAGCGGTTGTGTTTGTTATTGATGCTTTTCTATCAGCTGAATCTTTCACTCACAGAACTGCTGCTCACTGAACATTTTTTTCTTTTTCTGTAAACCCTAAAGACGGATATTTTTTCCCGGATAATTCTTCCCAATTCTGATTCTCAGTTTGAACTTTGAAAGATCATCTTAACCATATGCCTAAATACATTATACATTATACATGTACAAAATTTAAAAAAAAAAAGCAAACTGTAATAAAGTGCATTATACTGTATTTATTATAGTATTTACAACTCTTTGTTATTGCCCAATTTTTTTCTTATGGAGGGCCAAAAACCAAACTTGATTGGGTCTATGGGCCGAAGGTAAATATAGGTGGGGTAATTTATCACAGGTAATTTCCTAATTTATTCATTCATTCATTCATTCATTAATTCATTCATTCACTTTCCTTTGGCTTAGTCCTTTGGCCCTTCATAAGAAAAGGTTTGGGCACCCCTGAATTTTACATACTGTACATTACATATTACATACTGTAATATTACTGTACTGTTCCACACAATTTATTTGTATTTAGAGGAATTAAGACATAAAGGAACATTAACATAAAGGAATTAAATTGACTTATTGGTTTTTACAAATGTAAAAAGAGATTGAACATAAAACTATTTTGTTGTCCCAAACACAAATCAAGAATTGAGTTGTTTCGGCAGATTTTAAATAAGCAGCTAGGTTGAACAAACAGCAAACATCAATTTTTTAAGTGTGATAAACTGTAATAAATGCTGTATATTTTCTTTCGTTTTTACTACAGTTTTACTAAATTTGAAGAAATTAGTACAGTATTGGATAATGTTTATTTAGTTGTTACCATAGCGACTGTATCTATATTAGCCTATAGGCTACTTTAATATATACAAATATGGTTCGAAAAACATAAATTACTATAGTATTTTATATGGACTTTCATTGCAATGCGTTGAGAATAGTATAACTGAAATGTTCGTCACAACATTGACCCATATGAAGATATTTTGGTGTGAGGTGATTAAGGCTTCTATCATGATATAATTCAATCTTAAAACATGAGACAAACGTCCAGCAGCTCCATATTTCCGATAGATCTAGTCAAGATTCAACTGCGCAACTAAAACAACACAAATGTCGAACTAAGATTTTTAAATTCACAAGAAGTTGTTGAAAACGAAAACCTGATGCTGAAATGTGTCGGAAAAGCCCTTCTTCAATTAGTCTGTGAGTCACAGGGAAAGCACTGCAGTAGTAACCGGTGTAACGGAGCGAAACAGACGGAGAGATAGGCTACAGTACGGACAGCTCATCTGAAAGTGTGAATGAAAACCGAGCTCAATCAACGTGAGCAACACCTGTGTGAAAAGCACGTGTTTTAATGTACTTTGACGGAGAAATTAGTTGAAGATATAGTTTATAAAAGAGAATAGTCTCGCGTGCACGGCTTTGTATTATCTCGCACGTGCACGCGCTCCTTTGCTGCGGCTGTAGTTCGTGTGTAAAAAATACAGCATCAAAATCATTTTATCTTCAGAAAGCGTTTAGTCTTTGCTCATGCTAAATAAGAAACATGCTGTTTAGCTTCGTTTACCAGTTCCGTTGTCATGTTCTGCTGTGTGGTGGCAATCATGTTTGCAGCATTCAGGACCCAAATATCAGCACGGATAGCTCCTAATGCAGTTCACTGTTTTTCCAGCACTTGAAAGCCTTGTTTCGAGTTGGGGCTGCAAGTTGCTCTGCACAGCCCGCTGACGGAGCCCTTTAATAGGATGGTGTAAAGTTGGCCGTCCCTCTCTCTCTCTCTCTCTCTCTCTCTCTCTCTCTCTCTCTCTCTCTCTCTCTCTCTCTTAGTTCAATTCAATTCAATAATTGCTTTATTGGCATGACAAATGTTACAAATGTATTGCCAAAGCATTTATAAAGTTTACATTAAAAAGAACATACATTCAATCATTTTTGGCTTAGTCCCTTTATTAATCAGGGGTCACCACAGCGGAATGAACCGCCAACTTATCCAGCAAATGTTTCACACAGCGGATGCCCTTCCAGCTGCAACCCATCACTGGGAAACACCCATACACTCTCATTCTCATTCACACACATACACTACAGACAATTTAGCTTCCCCCACAAGGCCAAGCTATGTTTTACACAGCGGATGCTCTTCCAGCTGCAACCCAGTACTGGGAAACACCCATACATTCTTACATTCACACACACACACATACTCTACGGTCAATTTAGTCTATCCATTTAACCTATAGCGCATGTCTTTTGACTTGTGGGGAAAACCAGAGCACCCGGAGGAAACCCACGCCAACACAGGGAGAACATGCAAACTCCACACAGAAATGCCAACTGACTCAGCCGAGGCTCAAACCAGTGACCTTCTTGCTGCGAAGCAACAGCATACATATATATTTTTTAAAAAAGCATAGTTAAATGCAGTACGTAGTAGTAGAAGTAAAATAATAATAATAATAATAATACATTTTAATTTAAAAATAATAAATAAATACATTTATACACTAAAAAAATAATGAATTAATTAATTAATTAATTTAATACATTTTAATACATTTTGCCAAAGCATTTTTTTTATTTACATTACATAGTATATATATATATATTCATTAATTTATTTTCTTTTCGGCTTAGTCCCTTTATTAATCTTAGGTCGCCACAGCAGAATGAACCGCCAACTTATCCAGCATATGTTTTACGCAGCGGATGCCCTTCCTGCTGCTACCCATCACTGGGGAAACTTCCACACACGCCCATTCACACTCATACACTACGGACAATTTAGCTTACACAATTCACCTATAGTGCATGTCTTTGGG
>CAIGQW010000298.1:4064241-4087308 GCA_903798125.1 Danio choprae | reverse complement strand
TACGTCGACGCGCATACGTCAGCACGCTCGGGCGGCGATGATTGGCTGGCGGCTAAATTTGAAATGCAACTTCTCTAGACGCAAACGTTAACAACACATCCGGGTAAACCTGGTCGAATAAACCGGTACGACACTGTTCTCCCTGGAGAAAAATATCTTTTTAAGTTTATAATCTCGGGTCGCATCGCTTCACACGCAAGCCTGGGTGTCTACAGAAATCCGTAAGTTGTATTAAACTTACACGGCGATATGCTTTTATTTAACGATGTTTGTTTGCGTTTTTGCTAATGGCGAACGGTTTAGACGCATGCTAGTGTTTACTGTACTTCTCTTGTACATTCAACATATAGGAAAGACAACGTTGTCTTCAATTACGTTATACTCTTAATTCCAACTAAAACGAGTTTGATATTACTTTTAATAATGTCCTATAACGTAGCGTTACCTTTTACCATTATTGTAGTGTCTAACTTACTTACACATCTTTATACACAACAATATACACATATTTTTCGCAAATATTTGATATATTTATAATGTTTTGTCATCCTTATGCACGTTAACTATTTACAGTTTTACTTACAAACTGATTGTGTAGTTTATAGAAATGGATATTGATATTCAACATTGGCCACTCCCCCAATATTTTGTATAACAGAACAGCCTCAGATGTGTAAACAGTTGTTTATATGTTAACAATAATCATATGCCAACTTCACTGAGCTACAATAAATTGCTGGGTCTCATAAGGTTGTAACCTGGAAGCAAAATAAATGTGGCTAGAACTGATACATACGGTTACAGTGTTTTTTTTTTCTCTACAATGCAGGAGAACATGGAGACTGCTGTGATGAATCTTCACAGCGTTTTCGAAAGCCTGCGGGCACAAGCTGATGTTCTCAATGAAAGCATTGAGCCCCGTGAGTACTGGCTGTGGTTTGAATATTTGAAATAAAACGCATACAATGCTGTATTGATTCACCGTTTCATTCTCTCGCCCACAAAATATTCACTGCCTTTCTTTGTCTTCTCATTGTCAGAGTTCATTCAGTTGGCCATAAACTTTGAGGACAACCGCCGTAGATGGCTGAGACTCGAACAGGAGCTGAATGCATGCAAAGAAGTGCTCACCAAGGCCGAGACGGAGCGTGGAGCTCTGGAGGTCAAGCTCAAACATGCCCGTAACCAAGTAGATGTGGAGATTCGACGAAGACAGAAAGCAGAGTCTGACTGCGCAAAGCTGGTTTGTGGGATTTTATTTGCATGTTGCATATCACGTAGACATGTTCTCTGAATTTGGGCTTAAACGTTTTCTCTGCAGGACCGTCAGATCCAGCTCATCCGGGAGCTGCTGGTTTCTGAAGGCTCCAGCAGCAGCATCCAGTTAAATGAGGAGCAGCGCTCTGCTCTGGCCTTCCTAAATGCCCGTTCTCAGAATCCTGCAAATCTGAACACTAGCAGACGGTAAAAGAATGCACACGAAACCACCGTTACTTTTAGGGCTGCACGATATTGGAAAAAACTGACATTGCGATATGAATATGATTTCACAAGATAAAATCCTATCTGGAAAGAATTCCTAATTTTTATATTGACTGGAATCATTTGAAGGGGAATGCATCTGCGTAAAATATACCAATAAAAAAAAAAATGAAAACACCAGAACAAAGATAAAAATGAAATAAACTATGCTTTATGGTTTTAAGTTGGAACTTAAGAGTATTGAAGTATAGACATTCAATAATCAAATGTAAAAAAACTACATATTCTTTATTGCATTAAACAATTAAACACAACTTATATTTCTTAAAGCGTCAAACTTTATAATTGTGCCCAACTGGTTTAACTTGAAATTTTGCATTCACAGGCCTTAAAAACTCAGTCAGATAAAATACTTTCGTATTATTAGATTAGAGTTAAACTTTGCAATGACTCCACAAATCACTTGATCTGAACTGTTTTATGGTTAATTATAATTGTGACTATTGCAGATTCACACATTGCGATATCAATGCTAAAACAATATATTGTGCAGCCCTAGTTCCTTTAATATCATGCATTTACGCATAAAGTTGGTGGCTTTTATAATAACGTTTCAATAACGCCTTTTATAAGGACTTTTAATATCTCAACTCTCCCAGTATTATCCTAATTCCCATCTTAAAAACAAAAACAGGGTATAATTTAGTTTGTGGTGTGGACCAAATTTATACTGTGAAAAAATGAATACTATGTCAATTATTTATTTATTTTTGTTACATTTTGAGGTCCCACTTTATATTAAGTAGCCATAATTACTAAGCACTTACTTTTTTTATACCCATACCAACAAACCTGTCCATAAACTTACCCATGTCCCACCTCGACCAGTCAAAGTGTTATGCAATACAGTTTGAACACAGTATGTTGTACTTATTTTTTATATAAGTACATAGTAATTAAGGCCACTTAATATAAAATGCGACCCATGTTTATTTTGTTGTTCCACTTTAATGTACAATTATTATTCATAACTTGATATGTCTACTTTTGTTATGCCCCAGTACTGTCTTGTAGTCCCCAGAAGTCAATTTGAAACTCTTGCATTATAATAGTTTTGGACATTTTAAGCAGATTATGTGTTCATAAGGAGAGACAATTGCATAAATGTCACTTATTATTTTTTGTTTATTGACTGAATTATATTTATTGCTGCAGACTAGACTGCCTTACCTTTATTTAATTATTCACAATATCTCTTCTAGACTGACCACCATTGATGAATCGGCCTCTATCTTGTCAGACATCAGCTATGACAAAACGGATGATTCTTTGGTATGCCATTTTTCTTTAATATTAAAAATATGAATCTTGTATGCATTCCTGGCTCAACCCCGACTGGAAGAAAGAAGCGTTTTAAAGTGACTGAGATTAACATTTTAATTTTGTTAGACTGACTCATCCTTTATTGATTGAATTTTTGGCGTTGATGTATTTTTTCAATAACTTTGAAGGACTGGGACTCTTCTGCAATCAGAACAGTTCGTCTCAAGAAACGGCAAAAGAGAGTAAGCTTACCAATAAATCCATATTTAATCAAACTACTTCCAAATGTCAATCACTATCTGATCATTTAATCTGTCTCAATGCAGCGCTCTTCCCGAAACCACACTGAGGGACCTCCCGCTGCAGCTAAAAGGTCCCGTTCCACCGGCCGGACCTCAGAGAAAGTAAGATGGTTACATAAGCACATGACTGACTGAATTTAATATTTGGGAAAGTATCTTTAGTACTAAGACTCCCTGCAGGGTATTGCTATAGCCATAACATCTCAAATGCTTTTCAAGTAGCTCCTCAGTTCTTACAACATATTGAAGTGTGAATATTGGAAGATTTTGTCTTCTCTACACTTTGCTAGGCAAAAAGCGTTTCTGTAGTTGATTTTGATGTAGATGTCTTAATAAGGCTACTGGAAAAAGATGAGTATTGTGATGTAATGTGTTTGTGAAGAAATGCTATTTTATTAGCTTTTCTTGTTTAAAATCATTTATGTATGTAATGATCATACTAAAATATACAGGTAACAGATATTTACTGATCTAATTCAGGCTAAACAAACTGTCAAGGTGCAAACATTTAGACTGACTGAAAACCTCTGCAAAATTTCTGATTGTTATTTGACATTTAATTTATCACACCCCTCTGTGTTATAGATATTGCATATACTATTATTGCAATAGCAATAATTTTCCAATGTACTCACAGTAAAGCTTTATCTCTTAATGTCCAGTTAAAGGGTTAGTTCATACCAAAATGAAAATTGTAGTTGCTCATGCTTTTTTGTTTTCACATTTGTCTTCAAAATACAGGTGTTTTTAAATAAATCTGATAAATTTCTATTCAATGGCTCTTTAAAACATCAGTGCATAACCATTTGGTTTAATACAAGTCTTCTGCAAATAGGTATGGTTGATCTTCTGTTTATGTTAACTGATCAGTGTTATGGGGGGAAAAAAGGCAAAAATAAATCTGTTCATGTATAGAGCAATTATATCTCTTCAACAACTTTGATTAAACTGCTTGATTCATACAGATTTATTTTTTATATCAAACTATTTTGAAATGTCAGCGTTTTTTTTGGGAGAACATATTTTCAGCAGAGACACAGAGAAACTTTCACTGAAGATAAACTAACGTCCATAGGGGTTTGGAATTAGAGGGCAAATACATGACAGAATTTTTGATTTTGTGGCAAATAGCCACTTTTTAAGTTTCATGTGATTTAAGTAAGCTTTTTCTGGGCAGTTTATTAATTCGTCTTTTTTTTTTTTTCAGGGTAATGAGTCTCTGGTGGCTAAGACCACCGTGACGGTGCCTGCTGATGGCGGACCCATTGAGGCCGTCACCACAGTGGAGGCTGTTCCCTACTGGACCAGGAGCCGCCGGAAGACTGGTAAGATTATTTCCCTAAATGTATTAATGCCGTTCTTGAGGGAGCACAGTGCAGAGCAAGAGGATATTTGCATGAGTCATTGATTGTGCGATTTTGTTATTGACGGAATAATAATGTACAAGCTGCTGTATTATGAATAAGCTCCGCAGTGAGTCATAATATGTGGTTGCAGAATCATAAATATGCACTGTTTTTATCGAACAGTGTCAGATTAATTTTTTAAATAATTTAATGCGTGCTTTGCAGGACTCTGGGGTGTTTTAAATTGACCCTTGTTGAGTCTCCAGCCTGGGGCTCTTTATTTATTTATGTTTGTTTAGCTATTTATTTTATTTATTTATTTTAGGGCTTTTTTTGTATAGGCTTTTTTTTTCTGGTCATTTCTCACACCCCAAGCCTTTGCATTTCTGTTCAAGTATTCTGCAGTAGTGAGCAGTGTATCTCTCTCTGATTTATTCTTCAGCTGCTGTGGAGTGGGACACTGTTGACACAGACTCTGTTCAGTCTATGGATGTGTTCAAGCAGCCCAGTCTGCCCAATGCAGAGAACAGGGCAGAGCCCAGCACTCCACAGGGCAACGGAGGTGTCCGTCTGCATGAGTTTGTCTCCAAAACGGTATGATGTGTTGCAGTGCATACAAATCTTTCTACGCTGTGATGATGCAAGCATTTTCTTATTGTTTGAGGGTGGTTTTGTCCTCATTTTTTGCATTTATATAGTTTGTTTAAAGGGATAGGCCATCCAAAAATGGAAAGTTACCTGATTTATTCATGTGGTTTTAACATTTGAGTTTCTTTCCACTGTTGAACACACAGATGTTTTGAACAATACTGATTTGTGGCAACCATTGACTTCCTGAGTAATTGTTTTTCATACTATGGAAGTCAATGGGTACCAGCTATCAAAATATCATTTGTTTTCACATAATTTTGGGTGAACTATCTGTTTTGAAAGTCCAAAATCATTCGCTTCAAGATGAAATGTCCCATAATAAGTTATAACAGCAACAAAAAAAAAAAAAAAAAAAATATATATATATATATATATATATATACTTTTTTAAAATATGGTGTAGTTTAGTAATATCACACAACCAAGACTTCTGTGCTCTCAAATATCAGTGTGTGAACGCAATCGCAGATGTGATATTGATTTTATAACAGTTCAACAAACAAGAAGTTAATATTGAGTGCGTTTCAGACATAATATTGACTTTTTTTCCACCAGGAAAAATAGTTCCAAACAAAGCCGGATCTGAACATTTGTGCCTCCTCAGAGCAACATTTCTGCTTTTGGTTCTTGAACATTTCTGTTTTTTAACACATTGAGTGAGATTATGAGTTTGTTACTTTTATAAACTGATATGTTTTGAATGAATTGTGAAGCTCATATAGCAATAAACCTAATTATGATATAAATGGAGCTTCTGGTAAATAAAACTGATTTCTCAGGTGACCCATTCTGGACTTAGCCAATAGTTTAGGTATCATCAATCTCTGCTCCACTCTTTTATAAATGACTGTAAGCTTGCGTTCAAATATGCTTTTATGTTACTGGCAACCATTAATACAATACTGAAAAGATCTATCTCAATTTGGGACTATTTAATCTCACAATGTACCTCAGATATATATTTTAGGTTAAAGGAGTTCAGCTTAAAAGATTTGACTTACATTGTTGCAAAATAACTGCCAGTGCTGTGTGTAAAATAAAGTGAACATGCTCTGCAAGATGGAAAACTGACCAAAATGAATTCCCATTGTAATCAATCAAGTTGGCTACCTTTATTGCATCTACATTTCTTTCACTTAACATCTGCCTGGCTCTTATGTGTTTTAGGTGATCAAGCCAGAGTCTTGTGTGCCGTGTGGTAAGAGGATCAAATTTGGCAAGATCTCTTTGAAGTGTCGGGACTGTCGTGTGGTGGCCCACCCCGAGTGCCGCGAACGCTGTCCTCTGCCCTGCATTCCATCCATGACTGGGACTCCTGTCAAAATCGGAGAGGTGACAAGCAGCTTTATCCAACTTCAAGTGCTGACTATTTCAAGGCTGCGTTGGACTAAATATGTCAACCTGTGTCACTGATTGCTTTCCAATAGGGTACACTAGCGAACTACGTGTCGAGCACTTCTCCCATGATCCCTTCGCTAGTGGTGCACTGCATTAATGAGATTGAGCAGAGAGGCCTACATGAGGTGGGTTCATAATGGTGTTTAATTAAGGGGCCCTTTATGGGTTTTACCTGTTTATTTACATGACAATGATGATTTTGGGACTGAAAACGGGTTACGAAGGACAAATTTTTGAAAACAGTCAAATATCATTTGCGCATGAATAGTACATGTTTAAGGAGGTGTAGATTAAACCGGGTGTCTGTGGATCCTTAAAGTCTTAAATTCTATAGTATAATAATAAGGCCTAAATTAGCCTTAATGTCCGCATTTCAAAGGTCTTAAAAGTGCAATCGAACTGACACCATAAAGAAGTTTTTGTTTCCGTTTTAAAATATACTTGAATCTCATTTATTATCGTGCAGCACAACATAGGCGGAACCAAAGTCAATTTAAAGTTCTTAGTTAAACTCAATAAAATGCACACACAGGGATTTTGTTTGTGATTAGCGTTAGCTGGGATTTTGCTTTTATAATCTGTGAGTTTTACTCTATAACAGCTAAAGAGCTAGTGTGTCCAGAACACAGTGTTGTCATAGAGATGTCAGCAGACACTGTCGCATATAACGTGTCATTGGTGCTGAACATTTTCCACAGTGTGAAAGTGGCACTATGATATTAATACAATCAGTTAAACTCTTAATGTATTTTATGCCATATGAAACATTATTTTTTTCCTTTAAAGCTATTTTTAAAATGTTTGCTGCGTGATGATAAAAACAAATTAAAAAAAAACAATTGTCTCAGATGCCTTACCAGAACAAGATCAAACTAAATCAGAAAATAAGCATCTATAAAACAATAATAAAAACTACATATAAAATATTTGTTTTTTAATTTAATAATAGGCATATGTTATTGACATTGGGAAATTGTGTTGTTTATGCAGTTTGGTGGAACTGATGTAGGATTTCTATGTTTTTTTTAAATTATTATAATTATTAATAATAATGTTTTGAGGTTTTTTAAACTTTGTATAATTAACAGTGTTAAGGATGGTCATTAGTTGTTGCATGCTTTTTTTTTTTTCTTTTTTTTTTTTGACTAAATCTGTAGCCTACTATAAAATTGGTCTTAAATTTCATTCTGTTAGTATTAAAAAGGTCTTAAATATAACTCTTAGAAAGCTCAGATACCCGGTTAAAGGTGATCATGATCAAACACAAAACAATGTCAGAATACAGTGTTGTTGTTGCTCAAGTGTTTGCTATCACTTCATCAGCAAAATGTCACACAGCAAATTCTACATACACACCAGCACTGCCGCCGACACACTGTTTACTAACAAGATGACTGCCAAATACTGGCCTGGCTTATGTAATGCAGTGTTTTGTGTGTGTAAACATGAATCATTTTGAAAACAGTGTAAATATGTAATTTATTTAAAACGCAAGTAAAAAAGATTAGAATTTTTAGCTACATCGTTGTGTTGTAAACATACCCTAACTCTAGAGCACTACGTAAAATACGTACATATTTCTTTCTCAGACTGGTTTGTACCGGGTGTCTGGCTCTGATCGAGTGGTCAAGGACCTGAAAGAGAAATTCCTGCGTGGGAAGACTGTTCCCCTGCTCAGCAAGGTGGAAGACATCCATGCTATAACTGGACTCCTCAAGGACTTCCTGAGGAACCTCAAAGAGCCCCTGCTAACCTTCCGCCTCAACCGGGCCTTCATGGATGCTGCAGGTTTGTGATATATGAATGAACACCGCTTTTTAACAGTTTGGGCTTTCTGAAAGCATGTTTATTGGATCAAAACTGCAGTAAAAAATATTGTCAAAGATATTTCCAATTTAAAGTAACCAGTCGGTTTTAATAAAAAGTTTATTGTATGAAATATAAAATTAGAGTATGCAATTTACTCCTGTTTTGACTAGCATTACTCCAGTCTTCATAAATTACTCTAATATGGTTATTCTTTTGAGATGTAATATTTTGTACCATAAATGTGCTTTGCTGACACTGTTTTTGTTGGATAAAAGTATTTTCTATTGTCATAAATGTCTGAATGGTAGTACACCTGGGGGTGATAAATTGGTGGGTGAATTTCAGTACACTTTGATTATTTTGTCTTTTTTTTTTAATAGAGCTGTCAGATGATGACAACAGCATTGCCTTGATGTATCAGAACATCAGTGATCTTCCGCAGCCCCACAGAGACACTCTGGCCTTCCTCATGATCCATTTACAAAGGTAAACGGCAAACATTCTTTGATTTTACTGTCTGCTTTTTTTATGCTAATTCATTGTGAAATTCAAATGTTTTTTTCCAAACGATACATGCTTTTGTGAACATTAAAGGTTTAAAGCAACTGGTAACAGTTTAACTAATAGGCCCTTTTAACATTCTTTTTTTTATTTTCTCCCTTTCTTAAAAAAAATGTATCTACCTAATTTTGTCATCATTCATCATCAGGGTGGCCCAAAGCACTGCTACAAAGATGGACAGCACCAATCTGGCTCGTGTATTCGGACCCACAATTGTAGGCCATGCCGTGCCTGACCCAGAACCAATGACCATCCTACAGGACACAAAAAGACAACCGAGGGTACGTGTTCATGGATAACTTCCTATTTACAGCCAGTCACAATGCAAAATACAGGTGGAAATGAGGTCTAAAATATTTTGAGCTTGTCCGATTTAAACCATTTTTAGAGCTTGCTGAGATCATTGGATTGCTATTGTAGTGTAGATGCTCATGAGGTTGAATACATTTGAAAGTCCACAAAAGACTACCTACACTCCACCTACTAACCTAACTCATGACCATTAAAACAAGGTACTCATACTTAACTGCATAGTACCAAAACACATTATGGTTGAAATTGTAATTAGCAGTCATGTCTTCTAATTTTATTTCCTTTTCAGCTTGCTCATAAGCATTGTTTCATCACAGTAATTACACTTACCAAAGTGAGGTTGAGTGTGACGGAGGAACTCAACAAAATCTGAAATACAGTTTATAGAAGAGATGCATTTAAACTGAAAAAAATGACATTTAATATGCATAAAATTAAGGAAGACTTGTTTTTTCTTTTTGTTTGTTTTTGTAAGAAATTTTGTAAGAAACCTTTTCTTTTTTCCATTTTTTTAAAATCAATTCAGCTGATCTCTGGGTTTGACAGGAGCACTTTTAGCTTAGCATAAATCATTGAATCGGATTACACCATTAGTATCTCACTCAAATTTAAAAAAAAAAGCGCCAGAAAATATTATATTGTTATAATATGTTATAGTAATATCATTGCCTAAAATCGCTACGAGCCAAATATTGATACGTCATTGCATAATATCACTGCTACGGCGATTGGTACCACAGCAAAGTTCCTTTATTATTATGCCAGAATGAGAGTATAGAGTATATGGCCTGGCCATATCAGCCTAGTACATGATGTAACTACAGAATCAGGCATTAAATAGGAAAATTATCAGACTTTTAGTTGGAACTTCTGGTTCACGTGAACGTTAAGCCTTAATTGATTCAAACATTTAACGCCTAATCTGAGAAAATTTAAAGATTTCTTACCCTAGATGCATTTAAACTTGTAGTCGTAGTGACGTCACCAGCTCCATTGGGTGCATGGTGTCTGACATTGCATCTCTAAGATGTGCAGTCTTAGCTTACATAAGTCTAAATCTAGATATTATTGAAAGCATCACCATTGGGTCCAGTTTGTAGAAATGCATAAACCTTTACCTTTG
Organism: Danio choprae; assembly: GCA_903798125.1. Classification (NCBI taxonomy): domain Eukaryota; kingdom Metazoa; phylum Chordata; class Actinopteri; order Cypriniformes; family Danionidae; genus Danio; species Danio choprae. The sequence goes on along the minus strand of CAIGQW010000298.1, from coordinate 4,077,001 downwards.
GCATTTGTTCCAGTTTTCCAATAGCCACTTTTTTTTTTTCCTTCTTTCTCAGGTGGTCGAGCGTCTCCTCGGTCTGCCTGTTGAGTACTGGAGTCAGTTTATGATCAGTGACCATGACCATGCTCGCAATGATCACATGATCATCGAAAATGCTAATGTTCACACTCCAGATCAGAAAAGTGTGTTGTTGATTTACTTTAACATCTTTAATCTAACATCAGTTAGTTTAATCATGTGCTATAACACATTTTTTGCTTTTGTTATCTGTAGTGAGCATGTTTGGTCCCCTTACGACTCCTGACCAGCAGATGAGCAAGACTCCATCATCCAGCTCTCTCTCTCAGCGCATGAAGAACGCAACTCTCAATGCTATCACTCCAAAGTATGTTAGCATCTCATCACGTTTTTTTTATCACTACGACACGCTTCTGTTGGGCTATTGGTGAACTGATCCATCTTGTTTCCAGGTTTTCCAGCAGGAGCAGAGCTACAGCCGCTGTCCCTCGGCAGGGCAACTTCTTCGCCTCGCCTCTCCTGAAGTAGTCCTGAAGCGCTTCAAGGTTTTTCCTTCTTTTTGGGAAACAGCGGCAATATATTATATTCTCCTACTTGCATATTTTATATCTGGCTCATCCATCAATTCAAGCCGTTTTAACACTACTCATTTTATCTGTCATGTTTTCTATTAACATTCGTATTTTAGTCACTTTTAAATGTTTTAATGTACTGTTAAGATCTTCACTACCAAAGCGATGGGCTTTTATAAGCACTTCCATCAGTCACTGAATCCACAATATCTGCGTCAAGTTGGGAGTTCTTTATCAAGAAACCTGAACTTGATTGTAGAAAAAAAGGTTATGCTAAGTCTACAGTTGTAACCTTTGTTTGTATATTGAAATTGCATGCTAGTTATGGAACGCGCAAAATCTCAATTTCTTGGAGGGTTCAAGACTTAAGTGACTATTAGAATTTTCTATGTAGAGTGTAAGCTGTGTTTTTAAACATGGTTTGACTTCAACAGCCAGTAGATATGGTGCACAATTTGTGGCTACTGATATTATGAGTTTGTTTAAATAATCACTGTGCTTCTGAACTCCCGAGTATGCTTGGAGGGACTCAGAACGGTAAGAAAATTGAGAGAAATTCTATGCAAAAACACTGTTGTTGTGATTGGGCATTTAGTGTCTTTCTGTTTCATAATTGTTTTTCATACACCTAAATGGCCAGAATTCCTTCAGACTTTTCTACACGGCATTGATTGACAATTGCAGTTTGTATTCAATTCATTATTCTTTTATACTTTTATTTAAAGTAGAACCAAAAATGGTTCCCTCTAGGAATTGACTGATTTTGAAGGATCTAATGAACCTCCGATTTATACTGATTTTACTGTCATTTAGTTTACAGTGCGGCACTAACCTGTCAAGTTTTTATTGTTTCAAAGGGGCATGTTGAACATTGGAGTTGATTGGTCAATTCCAGTTGCTTTCCAGTTTGAGTGGATTTTGTAAGACTTGTGCTGTTTGTAAAATACATTCATTTATTGCTAGTCTGTTGTCTTTATTTTTTATTGTGCCATATTGGGAATTGGCTGAAAGTGGGAAACGTTGTTGCAGACCTTTATTTCAGTATGATGTATTTCCAACTGAAATGGAATATTAAGTAGGGGGTGGGTTTTTTTTTTTTTTTTGCACTCATCTTTCCCTCAGCAAATGAACTGTTGAAGGGGTGTGGCTTAGTATATTTCACTAGAGCTGACATGATCAGAGAAGGACTGCCATACCAGAGCTGAAGTCAATGTCAGATTTAGGTCAGAGTATATTATATAAAAATATATATATTTTTTTCTTGTTTTTTTTCTCAGTGGATTAACTTTGTTCACCTTAAGACTAACAATGTTAGCTAGCAAAATAAAACAGTACATGATTATGCACACTTGAATGTGCAGGTTTAAAAATCACTGAGGCACAAGGTACAAGAATGTAAGGAGACTGCAGTTTAATTATTAGAAAAAGATTTTAACATATTTTTCCTTAAAGTCCTTGTGAATTAAAACTGTAGAGTAACTAGAAGGCTTTTCACACTGTTCTTCACCATGGACGTTTCACACTTGGAATTTAGAAGTGGGTATGTGTGCCGTGTGAAATTATAGAATTAATATTACAGCTTGATGCTTCACAGCTAATTGTGTGCTTCATATTCAATTTCCTGCACAGTCAGAGAGTCATTGTGCTTTCTATAAATTGCCATTTTAATTGTTTGAGGGGAGAATGTCATTGGGAAAACATAATTTAGAGTGAAGAGGAGACAATTCCATTATTACCTCCATTATTTTCAAGATAAAACCCTTCATTAACCCTGGGTATATTCAGGTGGCGTGTACAATAGTGTGTTTTCGTTTTAAAAGATATTTAGGATTAAAATGCTCTTCGTCCAGACTGGCATTTCATTGTTTCTCAAAAATGATCTCTGTCTGCACTATACAGCCCACAACATGATACATGACCATTCATGCTTATCAGATATGCACATATTTTGGTGGCATCCATACTTGCAGTCTACTGGTTACATAATGGTCATATGAGAAGTGCTTGAGGTGTCATGGATGATACGCAGTAGATCCTTTTTCACATCTTTTTTGGCAATCATCATAGATTGATAAATGTAGCAGCAAATGGGACAGTGCCACCAAAATGTACCAAATATACTGTATATTTGCATTCCAATTTACTTAAAAATAAATAAATTTGTGTGAGAATGGTAAAGGCAGCTAGAAATGAAAACGATCAAATTTACTCTCCTGTCCATAGATGCTGTACTAGAAACACATTGCATATCTGCATTAATCTAATTATTTTGTAATCTGGTCCGAAGATGATATAATATAAAGTTTGTTTGTTTTTGTTTTTCTAAATATTTAAAACTTTAAATGATTTATGATGCTGATGACCACTGAAACGCATCATCACCATCTTGTGAAAAGGGTATATTGTCCAGAAGACCCAACCACAGAGCATTGTTTATTTCTGTGCCTCCATTTTCAAAAATTTTCATTTCAGTTCATGTATTTTGAAATGATCAAGAGCATTTCCCGAACTACAACCGATTTCATAGGTCAAATACGATAGTGTAGTGTAGACACCAGCATAACTGACAAAAAAAACTTTTAAAATGAAAACTCAGTAGTGTAAACAGCACCTAATACTAATGTGTCAATATAGGACAATGTTCTTTTGTCAGCTTTACTGCTTGTTTCACCTGCACATGCTTTATTCTCCTTTAACTTTGGGAAAGGGCCATAGAAGGGGAGTGTTTTTGACGTAGTTCTGGAAAGCGGGGTCCGACCCCCACTTCTTCATAGCCTGCTTCTCAAGAATGGGGATCCCACTAACGTGTCTCAATAAGAACCAAACGAAAAGTGGAGAAAGTGCACTGAGGTATTGAGGTCCGTGCATGATGGAGGAAGCAGACAGGAACAGGCCGGACCACTGCAGGATCTCCCCCAGGTAATTTGGGTGCCTGCTGTACGCCCACAGCCCATGATGAATAAACGTCCCCTGTATGACATGATAGATTATATGATTATAGCCATAGCTCTATAATGCTTATTAAAATTGAATACGCAAGTTAATCAGCAATTTCTGAAAGCCAATTCTTTCATTTGTTTTATTAAAGAAGAAATTTGTAACCTCTCTTTCTCACTCTGATTGGATGAACAGCTAGCCCCTCCCTAAACAAGGTGTCCGCAGGGTCTTAAAAAGTCTTAAATTTACCAAAATATTGTGTTGTAGGTCTTAAATCATTTCAAACATTTCTTAATTGTCCTACGTCTACGAAAGGCTACTCAATCAGGCCGACACCATCTAATCACCAGCAATCCATTTCAGAATTTTTAACAAAAAATTTTACCAACACAGTTTAATTACTGTCCTTACAATAACATTTGTTTCAAACTTCTCCAATTATTTATGGTGGGGACACCATAAATGGACAGACAGCTTATGTTGATGTGATGTTGAAAAAAAATAAAATTTCAGCCAGAGTTTGCTTGTTTTGACACATTATTTAAAATATGAGGCTAAGAAACTTTTCCTTTTCCATTAGAAATAAAATCCTTAGTGTTTAGCACGTCTGAAATTTCGTTAGAAATGGTCTTAAAAAGTCTTAAATTTGATGAAACCTGCAGAAACCCTGCTAAATGACCATATAGTTAACCAAATATTGCTGCTGGTTAGGAAGTTCATTGAAGACTAAAAACAAATAACTGGAGACAACCAGAGGGTAAAGAACAACCTGTCTGGTTCAGTTCATGATCAGTCAAGCCTAATAAACCCGTAGCTGTTAATGCTAAAATATTTCATCAAGATACGAGTTATATGGTTTTCATGTCAGAGCTTAATTGCATTCTTATCAATGTATTATTATCAGTGCAATGTACTACTCACCGCATTATCTGGATCCCTCCTAAAATTCCACTTTTGTTGGTCGGCAATGGCCTCTGTAGCAAAACCCAGCCCCCATATTCCCCAGCCAATGTAGTCCCGCGGGCCTAGAGGCTCATCTCTTCTCTCACTGTTCAGAATTAGGGTGGGCAAAAGGGTAACAAAGACCCATAATGCTAGAAAGGAGGAGAAACCTAGTTTTATTTTGATGCAAGAGGGCTAGTCTTTTACCATTTTTTAAAAAGTTTTTTAGTATCGACACTATTTTGGTGAGATAATAATTACTGAATATAAGGAATACTTCAGTTGTCATAATATATGATTGAAATAGAACAGATTTAAAATGTAATCTTCATCATGTGATATAGACTAGTGTAGAATATAAGTGCAAAGTTCAACTTCGTCTTGTATGTAATTCAGAATAGAATACTGAAATAGAATAGGCTGAATATTTGATATATTAATTGCATAAAATACGACAATACAGAATAGATGCATGAGAAATGTAACTACTATTTACAGCATATGATTCAGAATAGAATGGTATATTGAAATATAAGTTGGATATTTGCTCTTAGTTATGCAATATCCCACCAGCTGATAGAAAGGCAACACTAACTCGTTACAACCGAGGTATGCAGAAGAGCATTGCTGAACGCACAACACGTCGAACCTTGAGGCGGATGGGCTACAGCAGCAGAAGACTACACCGGGTGTCCCTACTGTCAGCTAAGAACAGGAAACTGAGGCTACAATTTGCACAGGCTCACCCAAATTGGACAATATAAGATTGGAAAAACATTTCCTGGTCTGATAAGTCTTGATTTCTGCTGCAACGGTATCAACGGTTCAGGCTGGTGGTGGTGTAATGGTGTGGGGGATATTTTCTTGGCACACTTTGGGCCCATTGGTACCAATTGTCAACCATCATGTCAACGCCACAGCCTACCTGAGTATTGTGCTGACCGTGTCCATCCCTTTATGTCCACAGTGTATCTATCTTCTAATCGCTACTTCCAGCAGGATAACGCGCCATGTCATAAATGTCTATTAGATGTTCTTAGATCTCATATATTAGATATATTAGATCTCAGATTGGTCTCTTTAACATGACAATAGGTTCACTGTACTTAAATGGTCTCCACAGTCACCAGATCTCAATCCAATAGAGCACCTTTGGGATGTGGTGTAACGGGAGATTCACATCATGGATGGGCAGCCGACAAATCTGCAGCAACTGCGTGATGCTATCATGTCAATATGGACCAAAATCTCTGAGGAATATATATCCAGTACCTTGTTCAATCTATGCCACAAAGGATTAAGGCAGTTCTAAAGGCAAAAGAAGGTCCAACCTGGTACTAGTAAGGTGTACCCAATAAAGTGGCCGGTGAGTGTAGATGGCTTGGCTAAAATAAGGCTAAGTTTGGCCTTGACATCTAATAGACATTTAAGAATAGCCCAAAACTAGACTAGTCACCAAATACAGATTAGACAGACTTCACACATGTAGTCATTCATTCATTTGTATTTTGATGACTAATCTAGTTTTGGGCTATTCTTAGACATCTATTAGATTTTCACTGACAGCCCAAATTTAGCCTTGTTTAAACCAAGCCGTCTAGGTTTAAGTAGAACATCATACAGAAACAGAATATTTAGATTGGATTCTTGATCATTATGTGATAGAACAAAATAGAATATTTGTGTATAATTAATAGAATACTGAAACGGAATAATCTACATATCTTTATTATGCATTATAAAATATTACCATATTAAATGGAATATAATATTGAGTTATTAAAAGAGGCTGGATATTGGCTTTTCATTGTGCAATAACAGTTATATCGGAGTATTGTCGTCATTTGAATAGATTTATATTATAGTACAGAATAAGTTTAAATTCCATATTTATGGTATGTGATTAATAAAATAGTTGACCTACGTTATGTGATACTGAATGGAACTGTATAGAATAAGTGTAATTTACAGGAAAGTGAGTGAGAATAAGTCAAAAACAAATGAATGCTTATGTGTGCAGTATGTATGTATTCTTATGTGATTCTTAATAGTTACTTTCCAAATAGTCTTTTTGTTGATGTTGTTGTGGCACTGATTTCATCCCATGCATAGGGTCTGGACACGTACGGCTTACTGCAGCCATCAATTAACAGTAACTATACAAATAATCAATAGCAGTAGTTGAAATACCTTGCATGGTCCAGTAAACAAAGAATGTCCCAGGGCTGTCTCTGACATTGTTAAACCTCCGGTCTTGTCCTTCCTTTAGGATTCTAAGAAAGAGAAATGTCCCGAGCCTGCAGCAGCACAAGGCCCAATCTGTTACTTATTGACTTATTAACCAGACCTTAATGGATACATTAATACAACATGAAGCTGGACTGACTTCACTTTTATTAATGCTGTTAAAGCAACAAGCTTTATTCGCCAATAAACAGTCCTGTCTTTTACATTACTAATCTCTATCTATCTATCTATCTATCTATCTATCTATCTATCTATCTATCTATCTATCTATCTATCTATCTATCTATTAACTATCTCTTACCTCAATCCCCATGCAGTAACAAGTCCAGTTTGTACATTCTGTCTAAGGTGTCCACTTCCGCCCCATACACGACTGAGGTGAGCCAGCAATATGAAGGTACCAGATCCTAGACAACAACAAAATTATTTTGAACTTAATATGATAAGGCGTTCAATATCCTTCCAGATATGGGCAGAGCAGCCAGTCACCTGTGTCCGTCCATTTTAAAAGTGAGGCGTGTTCACTGAATATTTTACCAATGAACCAAGAGACAATTGGTAGCAAAGTTCAAGGATTTTCAAGAGCACATTTCTCAGAGAGAGAAAGAGAGAGCGAGAAAGAGTGTGTAGTAGTAAGGATATACTCAAGGGACCTGAGTTTGAAAGACTGAAATGATTGGATAATATTTGTGCTTCATTGAAGAGAAATGCAAATTGGATGTTGAGGGGTGAGTAATTTGTTGCTGTTTTTTAAATGTAGAAGATGAAATTTTGCATTACTCTGGTCATCATATATGTGTTCATTCATATATGAACACAACGAACATGCTAGGCATAACATACTAACCAAAATAACTGTAAAAAAATGGTTACTATATGCAGTATTAAGACGTTTAAGTAACGTATACCATAATTTACTAAATTATGTATTTTAAATAAGATATTTTGAGTTGGTTTTAATTGCTTAATATCTGAAATGTTAGATATTCGATGTCTGAGCATATCTTTTGACGGAGAAAGACAAATACGTCATAATTTTGCTTGTAGTGATTTATACAAAAGAACATATACTAGGTAACAGTCTTTCGTTTTCCCCCCAATCGCTCCGCCTCTAGCTGTGTGATTGACAGTGTCCTTTCCAAAGATTGGCCAATCACACAGCGGCTAGCCCTCGGAGGAAATTATCTGATTGGATTGTTAAACGATGGGCGGGAAAACTCGTTCACCTCAGTAAGCTGTATTGTGGGTGGAGAGAGACGTGTTTATGGTTGTTTCACAACGCATTATTGTAGTTTAGATAACCGCCGTCTCGTAATACATTTTGATAACAACTCAGTTTTTCTGATTTAAATACGATTAAACAGATCCTAGGGTGGCGAGGCGACAAAAACACAACGTTAATTAATGTTAAAGCGGAATGCCATAGTGTTATGTATACGCTAATGCATAAATAGATAATGTAAAGCTGACGAGCGCAAGGAAGTTAACATTAATATATCAATATCCTATGACTACGCCTTTGGATAAATCATTTACCTGCCAGGTCGTAAAACTTTTCCGTTTTGAGAGAAGAGGCTAGTGCCCACCCGACCCACTGAATGGCCAGGTCTGTGGCTGCACACTTTGCCAACGTGCTTCCCATGATCATTTCCGGCAGGTCCTGAAGCAGCAATGTCACAAACTTGAGTTCAATCATACAAACCTGTGCTAGAATATATGAGGAAAAAGACAGCAGAGCAAAGTTCATAACACTCAGTTGCGAGGAGGAGTGGCCAATGGGTTTACTGTGGTTTATGGGAGTTGTAGTTTGTAAATGTGTGTGTGCGTGTAAGTGCTGTTTGAATAGAAAAGAGTATTTAAAACAATAGATGGAAAAATGTGCACCTATATGATACATAACAGAATAATAAGTTTGATATACATGTGTTTTGCATATGTAATTTCTTATGTTTATTATTTGTATAGTGTACTTTACAATACAGGCCTTTTCAAAGCAGCTTCACGACTTCTAAAGAGAAAAATAATAGTACTGGTGTACTATTATTATATACTATATATATTATATACTAATATAAAATAATTAAACAAAATGATTATGTGATATAATATTAGATGACAGTAGCATCCCGACAACTCTACAGGACAAGGGGTTTGGAAAATAAAGGTGGAAGTGATTAGTGAATTATCAGAATAGTGAATTAGCCGAATAGTGAGTGAGTGATAATATCATTTATACTAAACTATGCTGTTGAATGCTTGATTCTGATTGGCTGATGAACATTCTAAGGCGTGCAATTATTTTCAGGGAAATGCACAGCTAATGTAGTTCAGGGCAGGGTTAGATATCACTACACTAACTCCGTGCTCCGGTGTTGCCCACAAGTCCAAAGACGTAGTACAGGTGAATTGGGTAAGCTAAATTGTCCATAGTGTACGTGTGTGAATGAGTTTGTATGGGTGTTTCCCAGTGATGGGTTGCGGCTGGAAGGGCATCCGCTGCATAAAACATATGCTGGATAAGTTGGCGGTTCATTCCACTGTGGAGACCCCAGAATAATAAAGGGACTAAGCTGAAAAGAAAATGAATGAATGAATAACCAATGATAAAGATTAAAATATGCATTTTTAAACAACACAATACCAATGTTTTGACTTCAGAAGAGTAATACTAATAATAACCCTGATTTTCAGACATAATCGATGGAAACATTTGTTATTCTGACTGAATATTTTCAGACATTCATAGAAAAAAATGAATGTAATGAAAAAATAAATATAATATGTATATTCATTCATTCATTCATTTTCTTTTCGGCTTAGTCCCTTTATTAATATGTTTTATGCAGTGGATGCCCTTCCATCTGCAACACATCACTGGGAAATAATATGTATATATTATTATAATTTTTTTTTTTACTCAAATAAATCCAGTGCAAAAACTGAGAATTTTCAAGTGGTCTCTTAATTTTCTTTCCCCATAGCTGTAATATAATGTTATACAATATATTCAACATTATCAATAAGTAGGCCCTTCCATAAAATAAGGATTTGCAATAAATTATGACACAAGAGCCGCCTCAATGTTTAAGTTATGACCTGAAAAGATAAGAGGTTTATGACTGTAGAAGAAGGAGAAACCAAGAAAGGTGTGTATGGGCTCAGACAGAATACAGACAAGGTAAAGTGTCCAAGTCAACAGTCTTTTGCTCTAAAAAGTTCCTATTCTTCTCTAAGGCTCAACCAGTATAATTTAAAGGGCTATCATTATTCAAGGACTGCGCAAGTGAAGAACATGGCAGAGAGCAAGGCCAGCATCAGCTCGAAAGGAGGTGCCAACGTGCTTGCTAAACGAGTGCAGAAACAGTTCAACAGAGCACAGGAGAAGGTACGGCACACGAATCATAAAACACAACACCAATGTGATTTATTAATTTGAAAAATAATATTTGTTGTTTTCAATCTGTAGAAATTTTAGTGTAATTTAAAAAATTTTTTAATAATCAATCCAGTCACGTGGCATAGGAGTAGCTGACCAAAGTTGCTTTATCTACTCCATTGACAAGAGCTAAAGTAAACATTCAGCTTCCTTCTCCTCTTAAAAGGAACACTGCACTTTCTTTTTTGATATATGCTTATTTTACAGCTCCACTAGAGTTAATTAGTTGCGTTTTACCATTTTTGTATTTATTCAGCCAATCTCTGGGTCTTACGGGAACATTGTTAGCTTATGGTTTTTTGGGGGGGGGGGGGATAAGCTCATTTTACAACTCCACTAGAGGTAAACAGTCGAGTTTTAAACAATTTTGGAATCCATTCAGACGATCTCTGGGTCTGGCAGGACCATTTTTTAGCTTAGCTTAGCATAGATCATTGAATTGGATTAGACCATTAGCATTTTGCTAAAACTGTTTAAAAATGAGTTTGACTAATTTTCCTGTTTAAAGCTTGACTCTTTTGTAGTTGCATCGTTTACCAATACCAATGGAAAATGAAAAGTTAAATCCATGGCTGCAGCAGGTGCAATTATATTATGCAACGATGTTTCCTAGTCAAAGCCAATGTAAACATTTAGCTTTCTTCGCTACTTAAAGGAACACTCCTTTAAAAAAAAGAACTAATTTTACAACTCCAGTAGAGTTAAATAGTTGCGTTTTACCACTTTTTAATTTATTTAGCCGATCTCCAGGTCTGGCAGGAACATTTTTAGCTTAGCTTAGCATAGATCATTGAATCGGATTAGACCATTAGCATCTTGCTAAAAATGTTTTAAAATAGTTTGAATAATTTTCCTGTTTAAGGCTTGACTCTTCTGTAGTTACATTGTGTACTAAGACCAATGGAAAATGACAAGTTGAATTCATGGCTGCAGCGGGTGCAATGATATTACGCAGCACTGTTACCTAGTTACCTAGCTGGGGATTATTTTCAAGTGCTGTGAAATATCATTGCTAAAAGTCCCTTGATTATTATGGCAGAAATGAGAGTAGTAGTTGGTAGAGAGTAGTAGTATTTCTAGTCATTTCAGCCTAGAAAATAGTAACTTTTCATTTTCCATTAGTCTGATTATTATACAATGTAACTACAGAAGAGTCAAGCTTCAAATAGGAAAGTTTTCAAAACTCTTTTTTTTGGGCAAAATATTAATGATCTAATGATTTATGCTAAGCTAAGCTAAAAGTGCTATCGCAAGACCCAGAGATCGGTTGCTTGCATTCAGAAAAGGTAAAACTCAACTGTTTACCTCTTGGGGACTTGTTAAATGAGCCTATTTCTAAAAAAAAAAAAAAAAAAGTGGAGTGTTCCTTTAACAATCTCCTTTATTGCTGCTATTGATTTTCATTTGTCCACCGAGGCTGACCAAGTCACTTTACTTTTCTGTTTTTGCCGGTTTACGCTCTTGTAACTTGCCACTGGCTTTTGGTGAAGTCAGGTGAAAAGTTCTTATAAGATCTGAATCCTTGTAAGGAGGCTTTATTCTTTGCCAGCGTGTGCTTATCAATATTTTAGGAGTCAGGTGTAACATTCATCCCAGCGCTGTCAGTATTTTTCCAGAATCCCCTTGTCATGGCTGTCAGGTGTGTGTTTGTAGGCACATTGTAATATGTGATTCTTTTCCAGGTCTTGCAGAGACTCGGCAAATCTGAGGAGACCAAAGATGAGCACTTTGAGCAGTGCGTGATGAACCTTCACATGCAACAGGTACCTGAGATATACTATGGTAAATGAAGTAACGCTTTTAAGATCTAATATGTCCTTGTAATCTCCTTTGCAGAGCGATGGATACAGAATATACAAGGATCTTAAAGCGTACCTGAATGCTGTCACAGGTTTGATCTTTACTGCAGAAGATCAGCTTCTTATAAACAAGAATACTGACGTGCTTTGCTGTGCTTGTGTGTTAAATAGTAATGAGGGATGCTTCCAGTCGGTTGTTTCAGTCCTTGTTTGATGCTTATGATGATAGATGGGATGGCGGACAAGATCTTGGAGAAGTTGTGGAGGTTAGTCTTACACCAAATACAGACCAACACCAGATTATAGCATGCCACTTAGATCACAAACAATATAAGACCAACAAGTGCTAAAGTTCAGTTGAAAACAAGCACAGATTAAAGATAACAGACGAGGTAACACTGATGTCTGTCTGCTTTTGCTGGTGCAGTGTGAATTGGGCTTTAGATACTACATAAAAAACATACTGAAAAATGTAAAAAGTGCTGGCAATTTTCTGTCAGGACTTTATCCGGTGAGTTTATATGGTTCCTTTAACCCTAAAACAGCGCAATGCAATGCGTTATTCGAAATGCAGGTGAAATTTAAACAAAAATCAATACTGGAAATTTATATTGGACCTTATTTGGTGAGGAGGAATAAGAGACTGATGTCATGAGGAAACTTAAGTATTTTCCGTATTTGCAGAATCATAGTGGCTAAATCATAAGAATTCATCAAATTTGATTTGTACGAAAACATATATGATCGTTAAAAACAGGCATGCCACTAAACCTAAATATATATATATGTACATATATATATATTTAGGTTTA
>CAIGQW010000298.1:4053010-4063841 GCA_903798125.1 Danio choprae | reverse complement strand
AAGGGTGGTTCTTTTTTCTCAAAAAGTGGACCTTTTTGCAGTTATTCACCTCATTTTCTGTTTAATTGTGATTTAAACAATTTAAATTTAAATTTTCTATTTAAATACTGCTTTTCAGTGACATTTTAAGCATTATTTTTAGCTGGATTAGCTTGTCGAATGGTCATCATAACCACACTTTTTGATGTATCAAAAATATTTCCTAAAGATTTTGAATAAAGAAAAAATAATAATAATAATCCAAATTTATTACATAATATATCATTAGAATAAAAGGCATCTGGTAAAGTTTTAAATTAAAAACTGTAGTCTATTGTCAATTCGCTTATGCAGATTGTATGTTTTCTTGCACAGCTGGTTGTTGGACTTATAAAAAATAACTGTTTGCATTGACCACAACTGATTAGCTTAAATCACACTGAAGCGACAGCCAACAGAGGATTCCGCTTGGTCTTAAAGCCTTTTTCAATGGGTTATTTTCACAATTTATCTTGGCATAGCAGTCAAAATAGGACAAATGAGCTCATGTATGGGACAAATTTTGGACTTTTGTCAGTAAGGAGTGCATCTTTTAAACTACCCCCCCCCCCCCCCCCCCTTGCTAGGGTCTGAATATACTTATAATAATATATTTATTTAAGTGTGTTTGTGCATTCATTTTTAAAGTAATCTCTTTATGCACAATGTTGATGTTTTTTATCATTAGCAAATTGTGAGTTACTTTAAGATTTTAAATTAAAATTAAAGTTAAATTAAACTGGCTTTGGTCTAAATAACAATGTGCTATTTTGGTAGCTTTGGCAATAATTCAATTTGATGATTGTTCTGTGGTTTATAATAGTTTTTCCATTAGAAAGGAAAATTAAAAAATCAAATGAAAAAGTTTGGATTGATACATTAAATACGTTAATTTAATTTCTGTATTTGAGCATAAATAATTAAAGGTTGACCCTCAAACTATTTATAATAATAATAATATATATATAAATAACATAAGCAATAAAATGTCATTCAGTGTAACAATAGTTCTTATACCAAACAATAAATAAATCTTATAAGGCATATTTGAAAACAAGATTAATTTGAATACACATAAAAGAATCTGTAATAACTTAATTAAAACATTAAAAACAGACACTTTAGTTGTCTTTAAAATGACTTATAAGCTGGCGCAAAAGCCTAGTGGTTAGTTCAAATCCACTAGAGTCAAATAGAGGACATTTCCTGACCCTACCCCCCCCTCTCTCTCTCTCTCTCTCTCCCACTTCGCTTCCTGTCTGATTACTGTCCTATCTAAAAAAGGCAAAAAGACCAAACATAAATCTTTAAAAAAACACCTTATAATAAACTTATGGTACTTCATAGTGTACAATAATTTTATTCATCCCTTACTCCACATAACTACACTCAAAAAAATATTTTTGCTGCTTGTTCAAACTACCTATTTAAAATGAGCAGAATCAACACAATTCTTAAGGTTTTTTGGGACAACTTAGTTTTTTTATGTTCAATCTACTTAAATTTGTAAAAACAATCAAATTAACTTAATAGATTTGTGTTAGGACAACATGAAGGACTTATGTGAAACCCAGCATTTTTTACAGTATAATTTCTTTTGTCTTTGATATGATGACACAATATTTTATCAGTTATTTGGCATGATACTAATATTCAGCTTAAATTGCAATTTAATGGCTTAACTAGGTTAATTAGGTTAACCAGACAAGTCATTGGACAACAATGGTTTATTCAATAGCCAATCTGAAAAATTATTTATTAATAATATTGACTTTTTAAATTCCAGCCAAACTAAAAGAAATGGGAAATATTTGTATTCAAATTTCACAGGAGGGCTCATAATTTTGCCTTCAAACGTGTATTATAAGATGCAAAACCAAAATATTGTCTTCTTACATATTTGCGATTTACAGGAGAGACAACTCTTCCAGTTTTCGGTCTGACAGACCAGCTTATGGGACATACAGCCCCACCAGCCCTGTACCCATTTATGAAAACGTCTCTGGTTCCAAAGGTGCAAAAGACAGCCCTGCAAAATTAGACTATCCCACAGAAGAAGAGGAAGAAGAAGGCACCTCTTCCCATAAACCACATGTGGATGGAACCAATGCCTCTGAAGACAAACCAGTGGTGGAAGGCAAGAAAGATGAGAAGAAAGAGTCACCACAAGCTTCAAATCAAGACAGACAGGGAGAGTCTTCTGAGGAGGACACCAATGAAACTGAACTGAAGACCAACTCAAACTCCAAAAACAGAGAAGAGAAGTCAGTGGAGAAGAATGATGGGAGTTCTGGTGTGGAGAACGGGATAGATCGTGATGTTAAATTAGATGAAAAAGAAACGGATGCTTCCTGCCATGTGAGTTCTGTTATAACACCTTATAAAACATAATAAGGGCATTTTTAATAACAATAAGGGTTTTTAAGCATTAGAACAATGTCAATGTAATTTAACTTTAGACTATATATATATATATATATATGTGATGCCATGAAATCACAGTGCAGCCGAAAATACTAATCAAGAGTCATTTTTATTCATATTTTGAAAAATAGATTATTGTATTTTATTTCATTTTAATGTGGATTGTCATTTAGACATTGTCAATTTCCAGTGACCACTAGGTTTTACCCATGGGCAGGGCCAGACAGAATCTGCGGACATTTTTTGCTAAAAAAAATTTTGTGGATTTATGCAGAATTATTTTGGGGGTATCATAACTAAAAACTTAATATATGACATAAAAAATAATAGCTCTTTAGCTTTTATTTAATGTTTACAATGCAAATCCATCTAAATCCACTTATTTGGTAAACAAAGCAAGTCTCTCATATAATATCTCTACTAAAAGACAGAAAATATTACTTTACAAACTGTATTGTAAATAAATCAAATGAACACTTTCATATTAGTCAATAATTCATTCATTCATTCATTCATTTTCATTTCGGCTTAGTCCCTTTATTAATCTGGGGTCGCCACAGCGGAATGAACCGGCAACTTATCCAGCATGTTTTACACAGCGAATGCCCTTCCAGCTGCAACCCATCACTGGGAAACATCCACACACACTCATTCACACACATACACTACGGCCAATTTAGCTTACCCAATTCACCTATACCGCATGTCTTTGGACTTGTGGGGGAAACCGGAGCACCCGGAGGAAACCCACACCAACACGGGGAGAACATGCAAACTCCACACAGAAATGCCATTAGTCAATAATATTACTGAAATTCATTTAAAAACTGAATTAATATAAATTTACACACGTTTACACAAGTAAATAAATAGACTCAATGATGGGCTAAAAATCTGCGGATTTCTGCGCGCGCAGATTCTGTGTGGGCCTACCCATGGGTCAACATAAATGTTTTTCAACCCAGTTTTTAATTAAATTTATAGGACCAAATAAAACCCAATATTTGGGTTTATCCATATTTTACCCAATTTAAATGTTTTTTTTTTTTTTTTTTTAAGTGTAATTATTGAAAATGTAATACCCTATTTTAGGATGACTTATTCTTTTGTGGCACAGATCAGAACTAGTTTGGTGTTTTATTTTGTTACTCTGAATGACAGGAAAACGTTATTTCACCCATACACTCCAAAAACCTTTAAAGCCTGTTTTAACACATTTTAATCTGTTTTTAATCATTTTTATTCTTTTTATTTTATGTTTCTTTTATTATTGTTTACGTAAAGCACTTTGAATTACCATTGTGTATGAAATGTGCTGTATAAATAAACTTGTCTTGACTTGCCTTGGCAAAAAAAGGCAAGTTCTGGTTGGTTCAACCAAACGTTGGGTAAAATATGGACAAACCCAAAAGGTTGGGTTAAAATTTTTATTCGAAAAAATAAATGAATGAGTAAAAAAATAAAATAACCCAATCATTGAGTTTGTTTCAAAGTTGAGTCAAATATGGACAATCCAATATTTTATGTGTTTTGACATTTTATTTTACTAAATGTTAGTCGAAACATTTAAAATTATGCTCAGTTTAATTGAATTTGTAGTGTTTTGTGTACTTGAACAGTAGTAGTTATAACAGTAGTTTGTAGTATACAGTACTGTGTACCGTAATTAGTAGACTACTAATATTCCATAGCCATTATATTCTGTAAAGAAACATTAAAAAAAAAAAAGTTCCTCAAAAGAGTAAATGTTATTTGTTTGACCTGTATTAAGGCTCTCACCAAGGATGAGCATCCATCAGGAGAAGTGAAGGAGGAAGCAAAGACAGAGACCTCTAAATAGCAGACAAAAGGTCAGCAAAATTTGAGAACACCGCCAGCTCATACTCATGAAGTGATCTGCTGTTTCATTTAATGCAGCGTGAGCAGATGACTCAATGTGTTTTCATGTGTTCACAGAAAAGATCTACTGTTTATTGCCAATATCTGGAACCAGACATGAAATGAACAACATAACAGAGGACGTCTAAACACTTCCTTACGTGAAATCATTATTTTTTTCATTTCTGATCATTCAGAGGATTGCTCAAATTTTGGGTTTTAATTCGAGTACAGTTTATTTTATAATATCGCTTTTCTGTGTTGTCTTTTATGCTTCACGTGTGGTGGGCTTCCTTGTGGATTTTGTTGCCATTTATCAATTTAAAACATCCATTTATATAACTGATGAAAAGTATCACAGGAAACAGTGGGGATGGTTGTAATGTACTTGACAGTCTTCCATTAAAAATAATGTAATACGAATGAACTTGCCACTCAGCTGTCTGTTATTAACATATTTTCTTCATTACACACTCAAACAATTAAACTAATAACCCAAATCTCCTTTGTTTAAGAGGTTAGTCTAGCAAGGCGGTGTTGTTGGTTAATGTTAGCCATTTCGCGTAATTATTTAACCATTGTTTGATTTCTCACGTGAGCTGGCAGGAGGAAACGCTCGTGAACGCGCACATGGTCCGAAGTCACTGGTTTTCGCGAATCGGCTCCTTCGAACAGTTTGTTTTTAGGAGCCTGTTAAAAACGATGCAGTGGATCTTTTACGCCCTGACGTATTTACGTAACCAAGACGTTTCAATTGGGAATTTTACGTTTTAGTACAACCACGTTGTCTAGTTTGGTCTTAGCTATATATTTTAATGAGTAAAATCAAATCATGTGTCCAGATTCAGCTACATTTGTACATGAGTCGGTTTCAGCTACATGAGTCGGTTAGAGTGTCGTTTTGCACGAGGCTTTCTAAATTAATTTAGTCACAAAACGTGTTGCATGTATCAATAGAATACTTAAAAATCGATCATTTATGTTGATAGAGCTGCTAGCTAGACTATGAAGTTGTAAACAAATACCAAACATTGTTCAGTCAGATTCGTTCAGCTGATTCGTTGAAAAGATTCGACTCTATAGAACGATTCGTTCAAAAATCGGTCGTTGCTCAGTCAAACACTTTTTTTGTGGATGAGCGTGTGGCGGCTTTTCTAACCTACTTAGGCTTGAACACCGTCTGCTTTTCATGATTTATCGGTCTGAAGTTCAACTGTTATCGCCGTGATCTCCATCTGTCACTAACAAATCCGCGACTTTGTCACTGAAGCAGGTAAGTTTTTTTTGTTCCTGTTGGACTGGGAGTTGATCTGACGGTTTTAAATGGCTGAACAGCTGTTAAATGATGAGTTTTTAAAGCTCTTTAAAGTGGTCTCTCAACGGTGTGAGAGGGGATTTCCGAACAAATTAAAGTAACGTTAATGGAATCGACGAGTCTGCGGTTTTCAGTTGTCTCTCATACAAATAAACAATTAATCACGGGTGGGTGGTTGTTTCTTTGAGTCTGTGGTGACCTAGCACCTCTGGCTTTGTGTTTTGCTGTGCGCACATCACAATGAGAGGCTTTTAAAACCAGCTTTGTAACTCTACGAGCTTTATAGCCAGAAAAGTTGATAAATTTAGGAAGTGAGCCTCATGACTGCAGCCATAGAGTTTATTCATAGATTTAATATTCATTCTGACAAACGGGTGCTGTTTTGTGTGCATCTACAGTATGTGTAGGTCAATTATTTCGTCTCCACCCATCATCACATATATGGCATAGTTAGCATTTTGCTGACTGTATATGCAATAATGTGTGTAGTTTCAGATTTTAAAATAAATAGCCATTAAATTTATTACCATATAAAGTTATCTTTCGAATAGGAATTTTGTATTCAAACGACTCTAAAATATGTGAAGACTTTAACTTGACGTTGAAACACAAACATTCAGTACTGGGATAGTTCTGAACATTCTGCCATTTACTCTCTCTTCACTTGTTCAAAACCTGTTTGAGTTGCTTTCTTCCGTTGAACACAAAAGAAGATACTTTGAAGAAAGCTTTAAGGAAACCTGTAACCATTGACTGCCATAGTATTTGTTTCTCCTATTATGGATGCCAGTGGTTGCAGGTTTTCAGCTTTCTTCAAAATATCTTTCTTTATATTCAACAGAGGAAACTCCTAAAGGTTTGGAAGCACTAGAGGGAGAGTAAATGGTGAGACTGAGGTAATGTTGGTTTTATATTCACAAATTTATTCATTTTTGGACAATGACAACTTGTGACACGGTCTGAAATCTTCAAAAGCAACATAAGCACTATCTAATTGACCGTGAACAATGTTGTACTTTGATAGTCATTGGCTGCTATTATGATTTCCCTATTTAGAATTGGCAAACAATACTTTATGAAATTATTTTATTAAGAAGAAAATCGTAATGTAAAAATATAAGACCAACTTTACCTCAATCATAGTGAGTACATTTTCATTTTTGGGGTAACTATCTATTGATCTTAACATGCCACAATGCAATTTATTAATACTTTAAATATACAAGGTATCTTATTAAATGTTTGAAAAAAATAAAAAAGATACCCACTTCATAATAATACGTAAACTGTAATATATAATTTTGATTGATTAAAAAGATTTGTAAAACTTCCTTACCCATTAACACATCCAGTATTAGTAGGCCTCAGTGTGAATATAACTGTACACATGGTATGTCTGCTTCACCAGTGAAGGTTGTTCACATTTAATAGTTAATGTTTAAGCAGAAGTTTACTCAGGAAGACATTGTGTCAATTTCACAAAGGACAAATTTGTAAAAACCCACAGCCGCTACACATTTGATTGCTGAAATGAGTAAATAGTGTTTATTTTGCTTCATATAGGTGATCATTTCAACGCAAGTATGACTTTCCCTGTGACTAGCACTGCGTCGATTGGTAAGTCGTGCACCTTTTCATCCATTATAAACATAAACCTCTTTTAAGAATTTCTAAAAAGTTTACCTTACAGGCTTCGGGGTGTGTCGCTCATATCAAATAATCAATGCAAGCACAGTGAAACACGATCTTGGCACCAACACTTTGTTTTTCCATTTATGTACGCTAGTCTATCTTGAACGATAGAGTGGTTTAGAAATGTGTCATTGGAAGCCAGACTGAAGCCATTATTAAAATGTACACGCAGTTAATGCCTAACATGCATTTCTTCTAATCTGGTTACTCTTCAACAATGCTGAACAGTTTCTCCGGCTGGAAATGGTTGTAATTCCACATTTTTTTTTATTGCCTGTAATCTTGACATACAGGTTTTGTGTGTCATCTTCAAGTGTTTTTATTTTGTGCTACAGGGACGGACGCTACAGCAGGAACAACTGCAGTTCCACCACAAACAGACATGACCGTCATTGGAGGTAATAGACTTCCAGTGTATTAGTCTAGTTTTTTTAATATAAGACATGTCAGTGCATGATATTGTGGTTTTAGACTAAAGCTACTGAAGTGTCTTAATAACTAGGCATTATATTATATGAGCTATGTCTATGTTGTTTTGTAATTAGCTTAATTTCAGGATGGAAGAATATAATGTTTTGTTTTCATCTTTGGACTTGGAATTCTTTATTTCTCTATACATAGTGAGGGTCAGGTGATAGGTCACTGCCTTCAGAGTTTACAAATTATGAGTTGTAGGAGGACGTGAACGGCTTGTGCTAGTTGTAATCTTATAATTACAGTAGTTACAAGATGGTGCGAGTGCAGCTATACTCCCTGGCCTCTTTATTAGGTACACCTACTCAACCTTTTGTTAATATACACACATCTAAGCAGCTAATGATGTTGCAGCAACTCTAGACGTGGTCAAAAGACTAGCGGTTCTCAATCTTGCTTCTTTTTTTTTTTACCTCCTGCTAGGCATATTTTGTATGCTTCTTTTAAAACATGGACTGTCTAATACAGGGGTGCCCAAACTCAGTCCTGGAGGGCCGGTGTCCTGCGAAGTTTATTTCCAACCCCTATCAGACACATCTGGGCTAGCTAGTGAAGCTCTTGCTAGGCTTTCTAGAAACATCCTTGCCAGGTGTGTTGAGGCAAGCTAGAGCTAAAATCTGCAGGACACTGGCCCTCCAGGACCAAGTTTGGACACCCCTGGTCTAATAGATGTCCAATAGCCCAAAATTAGACTTATAAAATGAATGACTACACATATGACATGTCTGTCTATTGTGTGTATTTGATGATGAGTCTATCATGTATTAAATTTTCAGCCATGCTATATTTAGACATCTATTTGACTTCTATTAATAGATGCCATATTTGTCTGTAGATGTCAAATAACAGATTTGATATCTTAATAGATGTCAAATAGATGTCTATTTGACATCTATTAAAAAAACCTAAATTTATTGGAGGGTTAGTTTTAAGTAGACAAAGCCAAAACGGTGCACTTAGGAGTGTTTTTTATTGTGTCAGAGATGTCACTTTGCTCACAGTTGATTGGTTGAATCTTGATTTGTGATCTCTAAACTAGAACATAACCTACTCCAAAGCAGGCTAGCCATGAAACATAAGGCAGTGTTTCCCAACCCTGTTCCTAAAGGCACACCAACAGTAAATAGTAAAAAGAAAAAAAGTAAAAACCTAAATCAACTCATCAGAACATTAGAAGAGACTCCAAAACCTGAAATGAATAGGTCAGATAAGGGAGACATCCAAAATATGTTCTGTTGGTGTGCCTCCAGGAGCAGGGTTGGCAAACACTGGCATAAGTTACAAAGAGCGTAAACTAAAATATAACCTAACTGGCTAGCCAGCTAATCCACCTTCATGGTACAGTCCCCAGGTTGCTTGAACATGACAAGGAGTTCACGTTAACTCAAATGGCCTCTTAAGTCACCAAATCTCAATCCAATAGAGCAGCTTTAAGATATGTCCTGTAGTGGGAGATTCACATCATGATGTGTAGCTGACAAATCTGCAGCAACAGTGTGATGCTCTCAGGAATGTTTCCAGCACCATCTTGAATCAATACCACTACTAACCTAATAAGGTGGCCAGTGAGTTATTGCATTGCACTTTCCCAGAAAGCTCTAGTAGGGATAGTATCAAACTTGTAAGGTATAGTTCACAGTGTTCGCCAGCAGGTGTCATGATGAGGCTACATATTAGATTAAAACTCTGTTGAGAAATATGTGGTTAATTTTATATTAATTGCTTTAGTTTTTGTTTTTTAGTGGTCATCGCCCTGATCCTGCTGACCCTTGTCGTCTGTGGGGTCCTGCTGTACCGATACCTGTGTCACAGTAAGGGGGTTTACCGAACCGCAGGTGAACCCGCTCCAGGAGTGGACCCAGACCAGGTCTACAATGACACCGTCACTGAAAACAAGAAGGAATACTTCATCTGAACCATTTGGCATCAGGAGGGATTTAACCAATGATCGATACGCATGGACGGCTGCAGACATCTGAATAAGTTCATGTAGAGAGGTTTATATGCAAGGCGTTTGGGGCGTAAACCACTAGTATGTGCTTTATGGACAAATGTTTAGTTGAAGGGATACCGTTTGAGTTTTATGCTAGAAGGATGAGCCAGATGTAGAAGGAGGCGCTTATTCATGACGCCAATAAGCTCAGCATCAGATTTCGTATGGTAAAGTTACTGGGACAATTTTTTTTTGTTATTTTTTGTTATGCCTGTATAAATAGTTTATAGTCCACTACAAACTGTATAAGAGCTACTTCAGCAGAACTAGCAAGTAAGGTCATATAGATTGGAATTATTATTATCGGTTATTGTTAAGAGTTCAGCTAACTGCACCTCAATGAAATGCCAAACATTGCAGGCACTGTACATATGAGTTTTTATGCAGTCATGTGGCATTTCATTGTGCATTTTTCCCATTTGACCGTTTAGACTGGATTTTCTTTTAAATATATTTTTTATAATATATTAATTGCACCATTTTAGATTGTAAAGAATTGGAGAGTCCACTGTTACAGTGCCTTGTTAACTTTTTAAAATTCACTTTTATTATTATTATTATTATTATTATTATTATTTTGTTACATGGTGCCAAATATAATAATTACCTCTCAATATTTGTAAAACAAACAAACAGGCTGATCATAATGTCAAATGCATATATGTGTTTCTTGTGCAGGGTTACAATATTATGTTCCTTGTTATGAAAATGAATGTAATTTATATTGGATTCTGAGTCCAATTATTATTATTATTATTTACTGTGGTTAAAGGATTCATTTCCATTTGGACACAAGACAAAAATGCAAAACATGAACTCAACACAGATGTTCAAAATTCAAAATAGCTTTTATTCTAAATTTTGTTTTATACTTAAGGTTTAGTATAAAAAAAGTTAAGTGCACCACATTTTTTCATCGGAGATCATGTTGTCATGTAGCAAACTAGGAAGGACCTTGGTTCCTTGATGCTGCAGTATGCATCCATTATAACCCATCACAATTTTTTTTGATATATATATATATATATATATATATA
>CAIGQW010000298.1:4039735-4052610 GCA_903798125.1 Danio choprae | reverse complement strand
AAAAAAAAAAAAAAAAAAAAAAAAAAAAAAAAAAAAAAAAATGAAAAGGGTTCCCTGAACTGTAGTGCCCACAAAGACGTATACCATCTGTGACTGTCATGGTATTGAGGCTCAAGATAAGCAGTGTATCCGCTACATTGCATACACAAACACACGGTGGCACATGCCATGATAAAAATGCTGCGCTAATATTGAAATGGATATTAGGTTCTGAAGGCTTTGCCCTCGTATTCATTTATTTTTTTTGCCTTATGTTGTTTTCAAAGCAAAGTAAAAAAATGAAATGGAGTTTAAAAAAGGAATACCAGGCTAGGAATAAATGCATTATCAGCTCAGAAGTTTGATACTAAAATAAAACCTACAAGAACAGAAAATATGAATGATGCTAAGGCAATGCCTGCATGCGTGGCATGTTTGTCAAAATTGTCAAAAAATGTTTTCCTTAAATTGCAGATGGGCAAAACCTTTAGAACTGCAGTGTCGGATACCCAGTGATGCACTTCATATATGTAAAGCCTAAAAATGATTCCCCATTATTTTGAATTCAGTCAGAAAATAATATATGCTATAGCAATGGTCTCAAACTCAATTCCTGGAGGGCCAAAGCTCTGCACAGTTTAGCTCCAACCACTTCCAACTCGCACCTGCTTAATAACACCCTGAACACCTTGATTAGTTGGATCGGCTGTGTTTGATTAGGGTTGGAGCAAATCTGTGCAGAGCTGCGGCCCTCCAGGAATCGAGTTTGAGACCCATGTGCTATAGTGACCGTACGCAAAAGAAACTTGTGTGAGCATTTCAAAATAAGCAGCATTTTAGATTACAGTCACGTCTAATACAACTGAACTTATGCGTAGTAGTGAAAAAGCTGCTTTTCAAGGTCATTCTATCATTGCTGGGAGCAGGAAATAAATTCAGAGCATAAATTGGTGGGGACAACCGCTGGTGGAGCTCAGTGCATTCTGTGAGGTTTCTTTCTTTTTGTTGTTGGTTATTTCTGCAAAATCACATTACGAATGAGAGAAGAAATCTTTAATCCCTTGTGAAACATGTACAAATCAACAGCACAATTTCTCCGCAAAACATTTATGCTACCACGTACTACTACCAAGCGCTGCTTTTGAGAAACATCAACGCAGCAAGTTGAACCCACGTCCTATTTGTATTTAAAAGCATATGTACAAAACGAAACATTTCAGAATCGGTTGACAGTGCACATAAATTAATTGTGTAGTACTTCTAAAAAAACTTAACAATGAAAACTCTTTATTAAGAACAAAACTACTGAAAAGTGCATGCAGAAACATCAAGATGCAACCAAGAAACATTTTTTTTTTTTAATCTTTTCTTTTTTTTTTTTCTTTTTTTAACACACCCTACCAAATACAGACACAGCAGTGGTGTGCTCCGCCCGGACCCTCGCAAAGCCATCGCTAAATATGATATGTTGAATTATTTCAGGATGAATCTGTGTGCAGATGTACTATGACAGAAGACGTACAAAAAGCAAAAAAGCTTTTAGTGCATTCTAGTCCAGATCTTTGGTACAAGCAGCTTCCCCACAATAATAAAAAAAAATAACTAATAAAAATAATAATGATGCTTGATGTGCCAAAATACTGAAAATAATAAAAAGTCTCTTGATTATAAGCCCTGACCTCTGTAAACAACCTTATTTTGTGAAAAATGCGAGAAAACCCCCCCCTAAAAAATCTGTGAAGAAGCACGTAGAGCTGGAACACACGCCGAACTAAGTGAAACTGCTGAATGTACAGCTCTGGGTATCCGACAAAGGAGGGAAAATATTGAAGAAACCACCAAAAAAAAGAAAAAAATCCTTTTCTGAACCAGTTTTGTTGATCTTGTTCGTACTCTCTTGTACTGCATTTAGGTTCGTTCATATTTAAATTCCTTAGCTTTAAAACAATGGTGCAATTTTGGCACCTGATAACATTTATATAAGCTTGCCCAAAGGTACAATACACCACTGTTGTTGTTTCAGTTTGTAAACACATCTTTCTCTTTGATTTAGACAGCTTAATTCCGCATTTAACATATCTGGCGAGGCCGTAATAATGATATGAATGAGCACGGTTAAGCGTACTATTCAAAGAGAAAGGTTTGAGTGCATAGCTACTTTACACAGATGATCAAACTGACCGGGCAGTTTTCTTGGCATGATCTCTGGCTCTAAAACCAAAACAAAAAAGTACTGTAAAAAAAAAAAATGAAGCTGCAAGAGGTATGCCAGTTCCGCTAAAGGTAAAAATGACCTGGTTTTCACCTTAAAAGTCGTCTTCCCTCTATAACCAATAATTAAAGGACACGTATGAGCAAACCTACAATTATCATGCGCTTTTTTAATTGTGAATACGCATTACACATTATATAATTGCATTATTACACAATCATATCAACAGTGGCGCATTGTACCTCGAGTAAGGGGCTCTAAAATATTACATTCCATTAGATTAAATCAGTATTGTGGCTTAGCCAAGCAGCCCCAAAGGAGGCAGGGGGTGGGAGAACAGGTAAAGGGAACCAGGGGGGGAAGGAAGGAAGGAGGGCTTCGGTCCAGGCCCAGAGGGGTGTTCACTGTTACCAGATGGTGTAACCGCCGCTGGAGCCACCCATGAAAAAGTTGCCCTTGCGCTGTGTCATCACGACATTTGCACCCTGCATGGCCGCCATCTGAGCCGCGTTAGGGAGATGTCCTGGAGGTGGAGGCTTGGAAAGAGACAAAAAGATCTTCATTTTATATAGGATTCATTTTCAGTCACATACATGCCAGGGGGAAATGTAAAAAATAAAAAAATAAAAGTCATAACAGTACACTTTATTTGTATGCGTATTTGTACATTTTATTTCATTTTTATGTGGTAGATCAATATATCAGTAGTATATATTTATTATTAGCTCTTCTGTTTTTCTGTGCCAATAGGTCAATAAAAAATATTTCATGATTTCACACCTTGATAAGAATAAATATGGAAAATAATAAATTACAT
The DNA here is from genome assembly GCA_903798125.1 of Danio choprae. Classification (NCBI taxonomy): domain Eukaryota; kingdom Metazoa; phylum Chordata; class Actinopteri; order Cypriniformes; family Danionidae; genus Danio; species Danio choprae. Next base: position 4,049,602 of record CAIGQW010000298.1, on the reverse strand, counting down.
ATATAGTCATTTTAGACATTAGTCATTTTCTGAAGTCACGCTGTCAGCTGCTTACACCCATTTGTGGCAAATCCTTATAACCAAAAAAATGACTTTAAAATAGTGTCCTCTTAACGTTTTGACAGAGCTGTATAGAAATGTAAAGTAAGTTTTTATTCAACCTCTTCTTTCTTGGTTTAATTGTAAGTGTAAATGATGTCATCTTCAAACTGTTGGCATGTTAAATTGTACATAATGCTTTGTCGTGTGCCTCAGGATATCAAAACGCCTGTGACTAATAATAAAATTCAACATCTTGAGAGAGTTTTGAATGCATTGCCATAACAGCTACACTTTAGATTTAGAGCTTTTCTATAATAGTAAAAAAAATAACAATAAAAAAAGACATCAACAGCAATACATAATACATAAGATAAACATCTAAAAATCCCTTTAACGTTTACTTTTGAACCAAAAATGATTGATTTTTTTTTTTTTAAGGATTCCCATTTTAAAATATTTCCTTTAAAATCTCTCCAGATGTTTTATTTATTTATTTGTCACATCAGCAACTTATGGCTATGTCATGGCATGATCAATATACATAAAAACCTTATAACTTCATATTTCAATAAGAGATGAAACAAACAAACAAATATATGAATAGAAATAAATAAATATAATTCACAAAAACTGTATATTAAAATATTAAATATAAAAATAATAAATAATAAAGTTAAATATGACTTTATAAATAACTTCTTCATGGTGATACCTTTTTAAAAACATCCTTCAAAGTGTTTTCATTATAAAAATCTTGTCCTTAAACATTCACATTCTAATCAAATGTTGGGGGAGTCTCACTAGATAAAAATCATTGACTGATAAAAATAGGGCATATGTTTAACACTTTCATTTCTGTTGCAATATTGGCATTTTGGAGGAACTTCTTCCTTTGCGTAAATGTCCATGAGTGAGTCCCGAGTGTCCGATTTGGCATCTTGTATAAACAACCTCATCATGTCTTGAGTTTAAAAATAATAATAAATAGTTTGATTTTCTTCTGACTACTGGCTGGATTTCTAAAAGTTTTTCCAACATTGTGACCCTCAAAAATAAACACAATTTGGCTAATATAATGAAAATCCCTCTTCTGGCTGATAAAACACATCATGTTTAGGGGAAATCTACTCACCGGAATGGAACTACCAGTGCCAGGCCCGAAGCGAGCTCCAGCATCAAATCCACCATCCACCATGACAGTGGAGCCAGGAGGGTACACGGCCCCCATCGGATAATACGCCATTGGGACACTAGAAGCCATGGCCCCCATTGGCACAGTCTGGGCATGCATGGGCATGTACATCTGAGTACCAGGGTAAGCGGAGGTCATCTGGGGCATCTGTCCAGGGGCTGGAGGGGGAGCCATATATCTGGGCTGATAAACCTGCAGGAAAGAGAGAAAACTATTTCAAACATTTATGTAGGCGATAACAAAAACAATTATAGTTCAAACTTAAATATTAAGGCTTTTTTTAGTTAATTAGACTAATGAAAGACAACAGCATTTCTTAATCTTAGTTTTGATTGTTTAGAGCAGAGGTAACCTTTGGTTTAGCCCACCATCCCATCTAAAAAGAATGGGAGAATAATGGGGAGTTGGTTGGGGCGAATGCCTTTGTTTCTTAGTTTAATTGAGGAGCTGCAAAAAAGCCAACTAAAATTAAATGTTTAATTTAAATGTTGTAAATTAATCAGACTTTAAAAATGTAAATACTGCCACGTGACAGATAGAGGACAATGCACAAGGCATCGACGAGCAAATCAAGGCAAAGGCAGAAGCAGCTCCACTTGTGTATTCAGCATAAATTTATAAATAGTGTTATAAATGGGATTGTTTATGTTTTTACTGTAATAAGTTCATTATAAAACGTTAAATCTGATACTGCATCATTAATTTATGTTTTTAAGCAATATTTTCTTGTTATTTTTAAATATTAGCATATAAATTTGGCAAATTTAATGTAATAGGGTTTGGTATATTTAACTTAGACCCACAGGCCTCAGTCAAAATTTTTTTTTGCCTTTTATAAGAAAGGAGTGTTTGGGCACCCCTGGTTTAGAGCTTAGTGGCTGCCATGACTATTCATTTCTAGAGCTACAGAAATAAATAAATAAATATCTAACTTGTATGAACAAAAAAAACAAAGATCAGGTATCACTTCATTAAAAATCTTTTCACAAGAATCACCTGAAAAATAAAGATGCCTAAATAAGATGTCCCAATCCCTCAAAATATACCCATATTTACTCATTTACATTTAAAAGTAATTCATAGTTCTTGATGTTATACATCACTAATGTACTGTGAACTAACACAAACAATTTTATATTTAAAAAATAACAACAACAAAAAAAGATGTCGCCTCACAGCAAGAAGGTCGCTGACATGCGCTATAGGTGAATAGGATAAACTAAATTGGCCGTGGTGTATGTGTGTGTGAATGAGTGTGTATGGATGTTTTCCAGTACTGGGTTGCAGTTGGAAGGGCATCCGCTGTGTAAAACAAAGTTGGCGGTTCAATCCGCTGTGACGACCCCTGATGAATAAAGGGACTAAGCAGAAGGAAATGAATTATTTTGCTCACAACTGTTAATATTAAGTAAATTGTAAGTTGCTTTGGACAAAAGCGTCTGCTAAATGACTAAATGTAAATGTAATATTAGTTAACAAGTGCAACAAAAGGTATCACTTTGTTAACGAGTAACAAAATTTAACAAATGAGATGACATCGTAACGTGCTACCAAACTGATAAACAGAATAACTCAAATAAACAGCACTTAAAGAAATTTTAAATGCAGATAAAATCAAATCTGCAACAGTATAAAGTCTAAATTTATGATTAGTAAAATGAATTTATTAAACATTGGTATTTATTGCAATCTTTTATTTTAATTTTTTTTAAATCACTGCAGTTTTTAATTAAGGTTTTAGAAACAACCCATGAAGAAAAAAAAAAAAAGTATCACTGTATTGACTTGCCCCTTTTTTCCTCTCACAAAAATCATTTTTATTTGTCATAAACCTAGCGTATTGTCAAGCATATCTCTAACCTCTGGGAATTTAGCATTGACTAATTCTTTGCTAAATCTGCTCTTGCCCTTCTAAGTGGCAGCTCTTGCATCACAGAAGATGATTCATGAAATCTAATTTCAAAAAATTATGCATATTCATATAAAAGCCAGGACACTTCATTAAAAGACACTGAATCCTAAAGAAATGCTTCTAATATAGCACTTGATTATAATGAGACATTGTTCTATGAAGCCTTTCCTACTGCAACTTATTTACATAAGCAAAAAGAGAGAGAGAGAGAGTTAGTAGTGGTAACCTCAGAGTATGGAGGAGGGGCGTCTGGGTACTGAGACACCTGAGCAGGGACTTGCATAGCAGGCGGGTAAACGGGTGCTGTGCTCTGCTGAGGGTAAACAGCTTGTTGTGGATATGAACCTGCATGGATACCAAGCAAGCAGAGAAAATTAATATTGCAACAAATTCTTAAGTTGACCTACAGTAGATTCTGTCCAGCAACAAGACGGTCATGTACTAAAAAATATGAACCATAAGGAGTGCGCTAGAGCTTTTTCTATCATGAGAATTAAGGTTATTATCGATAAATCAAATCAAAACTATAACGCAAACTATTTTTGATACGAAAAATTATTGTTAACCGAAAGGAAATAAAAACATACACGTATTGTATTAGAGCTAGTTGCCAAAAAATGTGTATTTAGTAAAATAACTCAAATTATTTTAATATGTATAAACATATTCATATTAATATAGATATACATGTGACTGAATAATTAATACACTATTTTATTATTTACTTACTATATATTAAGATAGATATCTAGAGATAGATAGATAGATAGATAGATAGATAGATAGATACTTTACCTAAAAAAATAAAATATTAAAACTAATTTAAAATATGAATATAAACTACAAATATTTTAAAGATACTAAACGAACACTAATAGATAGTCTTAAGATATTGTTTAATAAATCAATAAAAATACATAAATTTCCTTTTAATAACAAGAAAATGGTCAATATTTAAATAGATATTACTTTAAATTGCACATATATAAAATAAAACTAATAAGCGGTTAAGCAAGACAACAACAAAAAAAACTACATCCAAAATGGTACCGACAATAGAAAAATAAAACGCAATACCAGTCTTAACCGACAGCTAATTTTTCAAAGAGAAAAAATCCGCTCTTGAGCAAATACTTCACGATATACTCAAGTAACACATCTAAATAACATTAATGAAATTATTAAACGGACGCTGTGAACGTCTTGCTCGCTTAATGAGGTCACCTTTCCAATCACGTCATCGCGCTGTAGCAGCCAAGCTAGTCACCCTTCACCTGTTTTTCATACAAAACACAACCGGGCCCGCTTAAATAACACATCGCCCCGTCAAAAATTACACTATCCGTCATGCGGCAGTCGATGTCAGATGTTTTTGGCCTACAGCCCGCAACAGCTCAGCGCGTAAAGTCGTTTATGTAAGTCAAATATGCTGGCTAACTCCATTGGTAGTTGCTAGGAAGCGGCTAAGCAAAATAGCAGAGAAGAGCGGAGGTGATTGCGTATTTACCTTTGTTGTTCATTGTTGTTCACGGCAGATACAATATTCTAGTGGACGAGAATACAAACAGACCGAATTCTGCGATTATATGACAATAAATATAAGGTTTGCTCAAAGTTCCTCGTCTTTATACTCGTTACTTCCTTGTTTTCGTCGGGCTACCCTTTGAGTATATTTGTGTTGGGGAGGAGCTACGTCACGCACGCGTCATTTATTCGACGCCACTCCCTGTTAAAGAGAAACTCATGACTCGCATTATGTCGAAAATGAAAGTGTCCGCGAGCGCAACTTCGTGCTATAAAAACAAACGTAGTGATGAATTGAGAAAAGTTCTCTAATATATATTACATTTTGCGTATTTGTTTGTAAAATTGTTGTATTTGCATCTTGTATGGAAGATGTCACAGAGGGCATCTGGCGTAGAGGCAATCATGTACTACTGTATATCTGAATTTATAGGGCTTGAGTCAAAAGTCCAGTTACAAAACAGAGCATTAGTGCCCTCCTACTTTCAACCCATGAGGAATTAAAGAAAACAAGTCTTTGTTAAAACATAATCCATGAACCAACCAACTGCAACGAGAATCACAATATTATAAACTATGCATGGAAGCAAAGAAGTGTGTATATAAACATAGCTATGGAAAAATTAAGAGACCAGTTGAAAATACTTTAGATTAGGGCTACTGGAGGCTTTATTATGGATTTGAGTAAAATATTAATTTGCTTTATTAAGGCCAGGTAACATTTCTTCCAGATTTCAATTTCTTTTCAGGAAAATGCAGGAGTTTGGCATGTATTTTCATTTGTTGTGGCTGAAAATCAGAGATATTCCACCAAGATGAAGTTAAAACATTCAAAAGTTCATGTAACTTTTTGTTATTTTTGTTATTCGTTTAATTATTCATTTTTTTTCTTCTTCGGCTTAGTCCCTTTATTAACCTGGGGTCACCACAGTGGAATGAACCGCCAACTTATCCAGCATATGTTTTTCGCCAAGGATGCCCTTAAAGGTTCAAACATCCATACATCCATACACACTCATTCACACTCATACAGTACAGACAATTTAGCTTACCCAATTCACCTATACCGCATGTATTTGGACTTGTGGGGGAAACCGAAGCACTCAGAGAAAACCCACACTAACATGGGGAGAACATGCAAACTCCACACAGAAATGCCAACTGACGCAGTCGAGGCTCGAACCAGCGACCTTCTTGCTGTGAGGCGATTGTGCTACCCACTGCGCCACCGTGACACTCATTTTTGTTATTATCCTACTACAGGATTCCTGCAGAAATTGTGTTTCTGGATGAGCTAAATATTCAAAACTTATTATCATGGTAGATTGTAGCTAGTATGAAGAAAAGTAGACTGAAACTATTGAAGTGAAGCAATTGCTGATGAGAGACGAAAGCATCTTTGGTGCTTTAACAGAAATAATAACAGAAATCGAGGGTGTGAGACATAATCAGCATGGTGACACAGGACACGGTCGATGTCACTAGTTAAATTGGCTTATTTCTCTGTATTTAAACATTCTTCTAAACATTTGGGATAATGTAAGTACATAAGTCAGAAAAATATATAACACTGTTCTAGTGGTTTTTAGGATATTTTAATGAAAATAAAATTACATATTGTGCCTTTAAGCTAAGAGAAGAACAGTTCAGCACATATACAAATATATATATTGTTGGCAGTTGTGTAATTGAGTTTTTGGCATATGAAAGTTCATGTGTGAGATCTTGCCCTGGTCTGACATTTAAGCTGAAATCCCAGTCCAAACTTTCCTCTAAACTATACTATTCATTCATTCATTTTCTTTTCGGCTTAGTCCCTTTATTATCTGGGGTCACCACAGCGGAATGAACCGCCAACTTATCCAGCATATGTTTTACACAGAGGATGCCCTTACAGCTGCAACCCATCACTGAGAAACATCCATATACACTCATTCACACTCATACACTACGGACAATTTAGTTTACCCAATCCACCTATAGCGCATGTCTTTGGACTTGTGGGGGAAACCGGAGCACCAGGAGGAAACTCAAGTGAACACGGGGAGAACATGCAAACTCCACACAGAAATGCCAACTGACCCAGCTGAGGCTCGAACCAGTGACCTTCCTGCTGTGAGGCAATTGTGCTACCCACTGCGCCACCGCGTCACCTAAACTATACTATGTGAATGTCTAAAAGTATGCTATATGTTTCAATCAATGTACATATAGTTTATATGTCTATATGTACATAGTCAATGTAAATGTCTAAAAGTATGCTATATGTTTCATTCACAAAGCAATTACATTACCTAAATGCAAACATATAATGAAAAAGAACACCTGAACAAGCATCGGTGTGATGAGAACTACATAATATTATAGAAACAATGTTTTGTGAAAACATTTCAGTGCCATTTGATTTTTCAGTTTAGCTCACAGCCCACTCATTTACATAAAGACCTATAAACAACTATAGATTATTATTTTGTCATTTAGATTATATTTTTGCATACACTCAGAAAAATATGTTTGCTGTTTGATTAAACTACTTATTTAAAATAAGCTGAAACAACACAATTCTTGTGTTTTTGGTACAACTTAATTACTTTGTATTCAATCCACTTAAATTTGTAAAAAAACTAATACACTAACTTAAATCCTTCATGTTGTCCCAACACAAATCCATTGTGTGGAATCCAGCATTTTTACAGTGCAGTTGTTTGCAAATTTAAGTGGATTGAACATAAAACAATTAAGTTGTCCCCAAAAAACCTCAAGAAATGTGTTGTTTCCGCTCAATTTAAATAAGTAGTTTGAACAAACAACAAATGTCATTTTTTTGAGTGCATGTCAGTATTCATCTCTGAAACCAAGCAGAGTAGACATGCTGTTTTTTATCCAACTATTTTATTATATATGCTGAAATACTGTATGAGCAAGCAATCGACCCTAGGGCCACCTTTGGCATCCTCATATTGACATGCAAGGTGCTTGACCACGCTTTGGATTTTGACGTGAGAATAAGTTGCATGTCATGTTAAGATTAATTTTTTTCTTTCCTGATTGTTGTTGATTTTTTTCAGGTTGATATTAATATCATACAACAGTGGTTGTGATATTGAAAGTAATTATTTTTGTTTGTTTACACTGTTAAAATGTCTGATTTGTTTTTATGCAACAGTAAAACATGGCTGTTTGCATTTGGAAGTTATAGTGATGCTTTCTTTTCCCTGCAATAATGAAACATGTTGGCTATGATGACGTATCACCTATCGAATGTAGCATTAATTAACATGCTATCGCAAAATGCAATTTTATTAAATATTCTTCCTCTTTTACATGCAAAAATATTCACATCAGATATTTAAAAGTACAATATGTCAATATGTCATTTTTGCTGTTAAAGGGTGTGTATTTACAACACACAAAAGAATAGTTTGATGACGCCGTGACTAAGTGTGAAATCATGGGAGTTGTCGTCTTCATTATCACTGTAAAAATACTGAGTTCCACACAATTCCCTTATGTTGTCCCAACACAAATTGATTAAGCTAACTTGATAGTTTTTTACAAATTGAAGTGGATTGAACATAAAACAATTCAGTTTACCCCCCAAAAAACTGAAGATTTGTGTTGATTCAGCTCATTTTAAATAAGTAGTTTGAACATGCAGCAAAACTTATTTTTTTAGCGTGTAACTAAAGACACTTTTGTGTTAAACCACTCATTTATTGTAAAACCATTGTGATATGATCATTTGAGATATTTTGATCATTTCAATATATTGACCAAGTCTATATCCAAAGGGTTTTTAAGTATGGGACATTTCTGCATTTGACGAACCTAAAATTGCATAAACAGGCTCCGGGAAGAATGCCAAAATGTTTCATTAATATCTTTTGCAATATTCATCCCAATACATCACGTCTCATATAGGAAAAGGGATTTAAATTTTTGTTTGGCACCTGTGTGATTAAATTAAATGTCATCTATGCATTTTTATGGGTCGTCCCACATCCCTCAGGCAGTATAAAGATGAGTTAACCCCTCCTCTGCTGGGCATCCATGCGGAAATCAAAGCAGGACAAGTCTTTGCCAAAGAGACTAAAAGACACTTCTGATTAACATTTTTGATTTTACAATCCAAAATGATTTTTTATCAGATGCATATCCAGAATGGAACGGCTCCTATTAGTTTGGGCCTGTACTGGATGTGAACCTAATTACAGATTCGTCCGTATTCAGCAATCCCAGTTCTCCTTTGAGCTCCATGGCAATATGCTGCTAATGCATGCAAATAGAGGTGTTTGCCAGCTGGCTTGGCAACAGAGGAACGACACAGAGTGTGTTTAGAGACATGGTGTCTCTTTCATAAGCCCGTTCATTATTTAAAAAAAAAAGGAAATATGCCTTGTAAATCAAATATCAAAATGCATATGATTTTCTTGAAAATGGGGATGAAAGAGCCATGAATGCATTAATAAAACTTTCTCAAAAAATATAACACCATCACAACAGAGAGGTTTAGAGATTTACATATAAGAACAATAGATGCATTTGCGTGCAGTGCTCTAAAATCTCTATGGAGCAACCAGAGGAAGTATTGGGCTTGAAGATTAAAGTCTTTTTCCTTTACTATCCTATTTATTTTTTCACTTGTGTTGCTGTAACCATTTATTCTGTTTATTTATTATATTTATTATTTTATTATATTTAGTAATTATATTCATTCATTCATTTTCTTTTCGGGCTTAGTCCCTTTATTAATCTGGGGTCGCCACAGCGGAATGAACCGCCAACTTATCCAGCATATGTTTTACGCAGCGGATGCCCTTCCAGCTGAAACCCATCACTGGGAAACAACTATACATACCCATTCACACTCATACACTACGGACAATTCAGCTTACCCAATTCACCTATAGCGCATGTCTTTGGACTTGTGGGGGAAACCAGAGCACCCGGAGGAAACCCACGCCAACACGGGGAGAACATGCAAACTCCACACAGAAATGCCAACTGACCCAGCCGGGGCTCGAACCAGAGACCTTCTTGCTGTGAGGCGATTGTGCTACCCACTGCGCCACCGTGCTGCCCTTCATTTAGTATGTATGTAACCGTTTAGTATGCACGTAACCATTTATTCTGTTTATTTATTATATAGGATATATTATATATCTATCTATCTATCTATCTATCTATCTATCTATCT
>CAIGQW010000298.1:4026529-4039635 GCA_903798125.1 Danio choprae | reverse complement strand
TATATATATATATATACATATATATATATATATATATATATATATATATATATATATATATATATATACATATATATTCATTCATTCATTCATTCATTTTCTTTTCGGCTTAGTCCCTTTATTAATCTGGGGTCGCCACAGCGGAATGAATTTCCATCACTGGAAAAAAAAATATATATATATATATATTTTTTTTTGGAATCGTGATACGCTTAATATTTTCTTTAAATTGTTGTATAATAATAAAAACAGCAGAGATGTACATTGAAAATTGTTTTAGGTTCTTTAATTTTTCCATTCACATTGTTGCTTTCAAACCACAACTATATAATAACAGTAATGATAAGATTAATAAATAATTATTGTCTTTATTTTTCAAAATAATGCTCTAATTAATAATAAATTGATATTTTCTATGATTTATTAGTTAGTAATATTTCTATTCATGCTTAACATTATAAATAGCTGAAGTAGACAGACAAGAATATGAATGTTTTTGTATATAATTATATTTTTATAATATAATTAAACTTTAAATATAAATAATAATGATAATAATGTTAAGCATGATACAATTTTATTATTACAGTCATCATTTTATTATACATAATCATAATAATGAATACAAAATTGCTCTTGTTATAATATTTATTGTTATTGCAAAACATGACATTATAGAAACAGTTTACATTTTTAAGTAAACAGCTTAATTGTGGTGTTTATTCAGACTTTATTACTATTACTGTTCCTGCTGCTATATTTAAAATAATAATAATAAAATAGTAGTGGGTTTATTTTTGTGTTCATCATCATGTTAGAATAATAATTTTATTATTATGTCTGTTTAGCTCTGTTTTTCATGTTTTACATGGAATCATGTAATAAAATAAATCGACATAACTTCCCATAAAAGCTTTTAAAACTGTACTTATATAAAATCAAAGCTACACAGTAGTATGAGATGATTATTCATATTTTTATGAAAGATATACTGATGTGAACATCATAGTTTTGGGGGGAAATAAACCCCTAATACAATATAGTTTTGGTAAGATGAATAAAAAAACATTCATTCATTCATTCATTTTCATTTCGGCTTAGTCCCTTTATTAATCTGGGGTCGCCACAGCGGAATGAACCACCAACTTATCCAGCATATGTTTTACGCAGCGGATGCCCTTCCAGCTGCAACCCATCTCTGGGAAACATCCATACACACTCATTCACACTCATACACTACGGACAATTTTAGTCTACCCAATTCACCTATACCGCATGTCTTTGGACTTGTGGGGGAAACCGGAGCACCCGGAGGAAACCCACGCCAGCACAGGGAGAACATGCAAACTCCACACAGAAACGCCAACTGACCCAGCCGAGGCTTGAACCAGCGACCTTCTTGCTGTGAGGCGAACGTGCTACCCACTGCGCCACTGTGAGGCCCCGTAAAAAACATCATATCATGCTATTTTTACAGTCATTATTGAAATTATGAATAATTAATTGTCCCAATAAATAATTAATTGACCATATTATAAGTATTATTCCCATTCATATCATTGTATTTGTGAAATGCAACCATATAATAAGTAATATTATATATGAATAATATGCATGACATCATTATATACATCATAATATTGTAGACATTTTTAAAAGTTTTATAATTTTAAATGAGCAAAATAATAAATAATGCATTTAGCACGTTATTAAAAACACCAGTGTTATTCATTTTAATATAAGAGTGTAAGTTCACTATGTATCAAGTGTTCAGTGAACTGCAGTGACACTGTGCCTTTAAGACGGCCATCGCTCCAGTTCTGTCGAGCCAGCGCCATTTTTTCAATGCGAGACTCGGCCTGCATAAATTATGTTCATGACGTAGTGCAAAAGAGCAAAATTGTGTTAATTTTTCGGCACTTTTCTACAGATAAGGGGTTACCTTGGTTATTAAGGTGCACTTGCTCCACCGGCACGACAGTTTGCGGAAAGACGCCATTAAACATTTAGTTGAAAAGAAGCCCAGACTGCGTCCCCGAGCCTCCTTATCAATGCAAATAGCTCTTTTGTGTGCATTCGCAGCGCGCGTCGGAAGCTGTGAGATGAATTTTTAATTATGCATATTTAAAAACAAACTGTGGCAAAGCTCGCCGAAGGAGGAGAAAATAAAGGAAATAGTCCACCTTTCAGCGGGTAAGTCGTGAATATGAGCGCAGCTCGCACGCATTTTTGCACAACGCGATACGAAGTCGCGGAGCCGAAATGAGTTTTTGGTTAATATGCAATGGTCTTAATTAGCATAATTTATATATTTATGATAAAGAGAAAGGAAATACATCAAATGCCGTCCCGAGTCATGGCATATTGGCATGTGAGGAGTGTGATCAGTAGATGAAGTGTGTGTCCCGTGGGGAGAGTTTTATTATTGCATTGTGAATGTGTTGCGAGGGCTGCTGTAGTACCTCACAGGCCTGACTGCTTGATGTGAAAATGCGCAAAGCTTACATAATGCTTTATTGTTTGAGGATAATTACACGCGCAGATTTAGGATGCAAGACGTATATATCGCAGTCCAGTTGTTCTGCGGAGACATTGGAACGCGTTCGATCGATAATTATAGGCGGAGAATGTACCACGTTTTTCTATGAACTGTGTTTACGTTTACTCTGAGGTAACGTTAAGTGGGATTTCATATTTTAACTTGACAACCGTGAGAGCGGACGTCATGGACGTCACGTTATACACTTTATTACGTCACGATTGTCTAGTCGGCATCTTGCAGAGATTTTTACCATGGTAATCTTAGTTAATAGTTCCCGCCAAAATGTTATAGTTGCTGTGCTTATTTTAACAAATATATCGTGAGACGTATGAAATGGGATGCAATTGCAATTGTGCAATGAAATGTTTGTGTTTGTGACTGTTGTGGCTTGTCATATGTATTATTGTAGTAAAAAAAGAGGAACAGAAACTTTACCATGGTAAATGTTAATGGTATATTTATAATGGTATATACTATAAATAAACCAGTGTTACAGGAACAGATGATCTGCTGTGTTGTGGTGTTTTATATTATATCTTTAGAATGGTATTTTGTTTAGAAAGTTTTTAATTGTTAGACCACACCACATAAACTTTATCACCTCATATATAATTCAACGGGCTTATTTCATATTTGCAAATATTTCTTTGCTTTACTTTACTTTCTTAATTGTCCACAAGTGGAAATTTATCTTTGGCTCACCACACAACCACATCAGCGTTCACATTACACATATTACAGAAAAACAGGCAACACAAATACATCCAGTATCATCACATAAATCATGTTAAAAACCCAGTTAACCCTATTAATACTTAAAACCCAGTATTTAACATTTTAATGGCGGTCGGCACAAAGGACATTTGATACACCTTTTTCTTTACTTGGTGTTGCCTAAAATGTCTTTTTGATGGCAAGAGCTGAAATTTTACATTTCTAGTAAAATGGGGTGTTTATCATATCGTATAATCATAATAATTTAATAAATGTATATATATTTTTAGTTTATAACAAATTATTGATTGAAGTGGGATGTCACATGTCAGATTTGCACTAATCATAATGGTTTTAATTAAGTTATTTCTGTATTTTCATGTAGTGTGTCAGTAGGAAACATTAATTTACATTCTTTAGTTATTGTAATAATCCAGAGACCATCTGGAATGTTTGTCTCAAGGTTTCTTACATTAAATTGCGTTAAATCACAATTTTCCCATTTAAACTTCACATTTAATTCAGGATTATTTTCTGTATTCTTTTAAGTAATTCTGATAAAATGGGGCATTTGCTCAGTTTATTTAAACTAAATTATATAACTAAATAATACCTTTTTACTTTTATAATATTGTGAATTTGGGGCCTCACAGTGGCGCAGTGGGTAGCACGATCGCCTCACAGCAAGAAGGTCGCTGGTTCGAGCCTCGGCTGGGTCAGTTGGCATTTCTGTGTGGAATTTGCATGTTCTCCCCGTGTTGGCGTGGGTTTCCTCCGGGTGCTCCGGTTTACAGACATGCGGTACAGGTGAATTGGGTAAGCTAAATTGTCCGTAGTGTATGTGTGTGAATGAGTGTGTGTGGATGTTTCCCAGTGATGGGTTGCAGCTGGAAGGGCATCCGCTGCGTAAAAACATATGCTGGATAAGTTGGAGGTTCATTCCGCTGTGGTGACCCCAGATTAATAAAGGGACTAAGCCGAAATGAAAATGAATGAATGAATGAATGAATATTGTGAATTTTAGACTGAATTGAGACATCAAATTTGTCAATGTTTAGTTGTTCTAAAGCACACATTTTCATCTTTATAACTTTATAACAAGTTTTTTGTGTTCTCTGTTATCAAGTGTTTTGATTGAAATGGGATATTTGTTTAGTGGTAGTCTGTGCTTTTATTACATGATACTATTTTGAATATAATAATAACATTTATTTCATATTCAAGTACTTATATTGGTACAATTGCAAGATTTATTTCCACTCAATTATATCTCAATATTTGTAGTTTGTAGCTTCATAGGTAAAACGTCAGTTAGTGCAAGTAAATCTGACAAATGCCCCATTTGAATCAGAAAAAAACATCACAATATGGAAATCATATCATATATCTTTGTTTATGTTATACATTTTTTTAAAATATATTCCATATTGTCAAGTATTTGATCAAAATGGGATAGTTGTCAGATTTAGTTGCAGTAAATTAGAGTAATTTTGAACCTTTTCTGACAGGTGGTGGAAGGGTGAGTTTTACATTTTACAATAATATGCACTGCAGACCAAAAATGTGCAATAAAATGTGCATTTTCTGTCATGGTGTCTTTGATATTGGCATATAATTCTGTCAATCACCCTTAGCAATTTTTTTTGCCTTAGGTGACACTGCGGAGCTGCTAACATCCCCCTCGACAACTATGCAGAAAAATCAGTGATCTTCTCAGAGCTTAGACTTCTTCATCATGGACACTGAGGATCTCCCTGCAAACAATGCACCTCTCACTGTCAACGAGCAGGTATTTCCGAGTTTATCACACCTGATATGCAGTGTTGCCAAAACACAAATTTAATTTAACATGTCATCACATGTCCAGCCTCATACCCCACGTTTGTGAGTGTTCAGTCTACGTTCCCAGCACAAACAATTCTCTTCTGCTGTATAGGTGTTCGCAGAAAGCATTGCTTATGCTCATGTTTTTGGGGAGATGCTTTGGGTTTGTTTGTTTGCTCATTTCACTTGTGTCCTTGTTGTTGGGTTGTTTCTTTGTGTCCTAACGTGTGCTTGGCATCTCTGTTCTCTTTAGCCATTCACTGTCTGACTGCAGAAGTGTTTTCTCAGCTTTTAGGTTCCTGCAGTTTGAAATTCCCAGCACAAGACGCGCAGGTATGAACCCTCTCCTGCCTCTGTTCTGCTCTCTGCGCTGCACTGAGCTGAGCTTCCCTCTCTGCCTGAGCCCTGCTTTTACTCCTGTGAGGTTTCTCTGATCTCCACTGATACATGATTTTAAAAAAAATACTCAGCACGAGTTGAGCAAAAGCTAGTAATCATTTTATGCTATAGTTGAAGTCAGAATTATTAGCCCCCCTGAATTATTAGCCCTTCTGTATATTTTTCCCCAATTTCTGTTTAACGGAAATGAGACATATTTCTAAACATAATAGTTTTAATAACTGATTTCTTTGCCATGATGACAGTACATAATATTTTACTAGATATTTTTCAAGATACTAGTATTTAGCTTTAAGTGCAATTTAAAGGCTTAACTACACTCACCGGCCACTTTATTAGGTACACCTCTCCAACTGCTCGTTAGTGCAAATTTGTATTTAGCCAATCACATGGCAGCAACTCAATGTATTTAGGCATGTAGACATGGTCAAGACGATCTGCTGCTGTTCAAACTCAGCATCAGAATGGTGAAGAAAGGTGATTTAAGAGACTTTGATCATGGCATGGTTGTTGGTGCCAGACGTGCTGTTCTGAGTATTTCAGAAACTGCTGATCTACTGGGATTTTCATGCACAACCATTTCTCGGGTTTACAGAGAATAGTCAGTAAAAAATAGAAAATATCCAGAAAGTGACAGTTCTGTGGGGGGCGCAAATGCCTTGTTGATGCCAGAGGTCAGAGGAGAATGGCCAGACTGGTTCAAGCTGATAGAAAGGCAACTGTAACTCAAATAACTGCTCGTTACAACCAAGGTATGCAGAAGAGCATCTCTGAAAGCACAACATGTCAAACCTTGAGGCGGATGGGCTACAGCAGAAGACCACACTGGGTGCCACTACTGTCAGCTAAGAACAGGAAACTGAGCCTACAATTCACACCAAAATTGGATAATAGAAGATTGGAAAAACGTTGCCTGGTCTGAGGAGACTCGATTTCTGCTGCGGCATTCAGATGGTAGGGTCAGAATTTGGCATCAACAACATGAAAGGATGGATCCATCCTGCCCTGTATCAACGATTCTGGCTGGTGTGGAGGATATTTTCTTGGCACACTTTGGGCCAATTAGTACCAATTGAGCATCGTGTCAATGCCACAGCCTACCTGAGTATTGTTGCTGACCATGTCCATCCCTTTATGCCCACAATGTACCCATCTTCTGATGGGTACTTCCAGCAGGATAACGCGCCATGTCATAAAGCGTGAATAATCTCAGACTGGTTTCTTGAACATGATAATGAGTTCACTGTACTCAAATGGCCTCCAAAGTCACCAGATCTAAATCCAATAGAGCACCTTTGGGATGTGGTGTAACGGGGGATTCGCTTCATGGATGTATTTTACTCAACTCCTCTCAATTTATTTATAAAGCACTTTCAACACCACATGTGGAATGAAAGTGCTGTACATAAAAAGCTAAACAATATTAAAGAAAACGGGGAAAAATAAGGTTACAGGACATTTTTAAAAGCAACTGAAAACAAGTTAAGTTTTTAGTGCACTCTGGAGTAAAGCGAGTGTTGTAGAACATTTTCACAGACAGACGAAGGTCGTTCCAGAGCCTTGGAGCTGCAACAGAGAAAGCCCTATCGCCTTTACATTTTAGTCGAGAACTGCAAGGAGCATCTAATCATTTGAATGAAGAGTTCTACTGGGTATAGAATAACTAATCAAGTCAGCAGTATACTCCGGGCCTAGGCCATGAAGAGCCTTAAAAACATACAACACCTTGTAATGAATTCTGTATTGTATGGGTAACCACTGCAGTTAAATTAGCACCGGAGTAGCTGTTAAGAGTCTTGCAATAGAGTTCTGAACAAGTTGCGGAGGGGAGAGAAAGGCCTGACTCATACCCTAATACTACACATAACAGTAGTCCAGTCGTGATGACACAAAAGCCTAAACAACCTTCCTAAGTGAGGATAGATTTGAATTTAGATATTGATCTAAGGTGGAAAAAAACAACAGCATTGATTTGTCTGTCAAATTTGAGGTCAGAGTCAAAGATGTCACCCAAGGATTCTTACTTTTTTGCACAGGAAGCGTCCCCAGTCACAGACCACCTCTATGCACCCCTTAATACAGAATAACATGACTTCTGTTTTATCCTTATTTATTTGGAGAAAGTTGTTTGCCAACCAACACCTCACCTCAGACAAGCGTTCATAAATGAACTTTATGGCACATTTTTGTCAACGATTCAGTGATAAAAATATTTGAGAAACATCTGTATACAAATGAATCCCATATTTCTCAAAAGTGAAGCCTATAGGAAGTATATTGAGTGAGGATAAGATTGGTTCCAAAATAGAACCCTGAGGAACGCCACATACAAAAGTGGTGACAGCAAAAGAAAACCCCCCAAAACTGACTGAAAATGTCCTATTTTTTATTACATAATGATACCATACAAATGTTTGAAGTTGGTAGGACAGGTAGATTATTTAACATTTAAAAAAATATGTGAATGCAAAATGAAAATTTCAGTTAGTAAGTAATGTCATTTATATAGCGCATTTATTGTGTATGGCCATACATCATCTCTCCACACCACCATCAGTGTGCAGCATCCACAAGAACCTTTCTGTCTCATGTGAGTGTACGTAATTTCTTATTGTTATTTAGCCAATCCTTTTTAAATGGGAAAATCAATAACTGCACTGCAACTGACCAAAAAAAAAAAAGAAATCATCACAAGTATTCAGTAATTTGAATGCCCTTTTGCTCAGCAAATCTCATCAGTACTCAAATAAAATGTCAGAGAGATCAAAAAACTCACAGGTGTAAACCTGACCAAACCATGATCCATTTTCATCATGTCAGCACTGCCGCTCATTAGGAAAGAAAGCAGAGCATTTATAACCTGTTATGCCCTTTCTTTCAGGTCATTGTCATGTCAGGCCAGGAGACCATCCGTGTGCTTGAGGTGGAGGTGGACACGGCCTTATCTTCGGCAGGGGCTGCAGAGTCTGGGGGTGATGAAGGCGGTGCTGGTCAGAGCCTGGAAGCAACAGAAGAGGCTCAACTGGAAGGTCCAGTAACCACAAGCTCTACCACAGCTGGTAAGACTGATCAAATGAACTGATATAAATAGATACATTAGATTTGTATCATAGCAACCTGATATTCACAGCCACCATCATCAAACAGGCATTTAGAGCCATAATTGTAATAAATGAGTGGTTTGTATGCAATGCCAGCATTCGTTATGATCCATATGCATGGAAATATGATGCATGTTTTTAAATGTGACTCACTTTTTACATTCAGTGACTGTGGAGGTTTCAGCACCTGTAGTTCAGACTGTGGTCTCCAAGGCTGCCATCAGTATGTCTCCAGCTCAGCCGCAGACCAGCGTTCCCATTACTGTTCAGGCTTGCCCACAGGTGAAACTTTTTTTTTTTTTGTTTAGAAGTAAATTGTCTTTGCCTGTGAGCCCTTGATCATACATGATTCTGGTGGTCATGTGAATGTGCTCATGGTTGCTCTTATGTGACTTGTCTAAATGTTTAAATGAACAGTAATAAGTAATTTGATATGCATTATGTATTGAAAAAAACATTAGGGGAGACCTTAATATAAATACTATTAATAAAGTGTGTTTATTTAATGCAAATTATTATTATAATAATATTTATTTTACATTTTCATGTTATTATTTAATATTAATGTAATCATTTTAATTATTTTTAAAGTTTATCTTTTTTGTTGTGTTTTTGTGCTATTTTTTTCTATAACTCTAGATTCCTTCCTAAAATAGTTTTTATTTAGCTAGTTATTATAATTTTTTTAATTAAACTTTTTTCAAGTCAATTTTAGGGAGAAGCGTAATAGAATTATTTGTCACATTTTACAATAAAGTTACATTAGTTAAGTTAATCCATCCTGGAGGTTGTTATTGCAGAATAAAGCCCGCCAGGCTTATCGGCAATTGTATAAATTTCACTATCCTTTGTTTTAGTCCCTGATTTATCAGAGGTTGCCACATTGGAAAGAACCGCCGATTACTCTGGCATAGTAAGGAATGAGAAGTGGGAATGAGGAACATCCATACACTCTCTCATACACACACACACACGCATTCACACAAAACCACCATATAACATACCTTGGAATGTCGCGACTGACCAGTTAGAATTTAGTATTCCAGACAGCCTTGAAATAATGTTATTTGATGTGTTTACTAGCATGAACAAACAATGACCAATACATTTATTACAGTATTTGACATCTGATGATTATTTACTTAACTCAGTCCATAAACAAATGTTAACAAGCAGATTTCTAATAATGCATTAGAAAATGTTAAACTATTATTAATAAATGCTGTATAAGTATTGTTCTTTTTTTCATGTTAGTAAATACTAACATTAACTAATGGAACCTTATTGTAAAGTGTGACCATAAAGAGATACTGAAGACTGAAATTTCAGCTTTGGCATAATTTAATATATATGTCATTTATACATTTATACATTTTCAATATCACAGCAAATTTTTTTCATAGTAATAATATTTCACAATATTACCATTACCAAAATATTTCTGTTTAACGCAGTTTGGTGAGAATGAGAGACGCTTTTCAAACATTCAAAATATGAATTATCTGGCAGTGTAAGATCTATTATTTATGTATTATTTTTGATTTATAGTTTTATATTTTTGGTTAATAATAATGAAAAACACTGATGCAAATGTCAGTAAATAAATTTTTTTCTTTAACTTTAAACTGATTAAGCGTATATGGCATTTCTCTGCCAGGTCCTGACTCAGGATGGTCTGGCGTCTCTGATGACTGGCATGCTTGCCCAGCAGAGTTCTCTAGGTCAGCCGCTGCTCATTCCTTTCAGTATGGCTGGATCAGTGGGGGGTCAGGGTGGTCTGGCGGTGCTCACTTTACCCACCGCCACTGTGGCCACTCTCCCCGGTCTCGCTGCTGCCAGTCCTGCTGGAGGCCTGCTGAAGCTGCCGTTTGCTGGACTGCAAGGTATGAACCTCACACATATTTTGCACACTGATCTGTGCAATGCAGCTTTGAAAAAATCATCTTATTATGCTATTTTAAAGGCTTCTAAATTAGGCACCTATTATTGTTTTACATACATTCAAAGTAAAAACACTTCGATTTTTCATAATATACAATGCAACATTAGGGTTTTTTCTTCATTCTGTAATGGATGGGATAGTTCATCCAAAAATTACAATTTACTGATAATTTACTTAGCCTCAGGTAAGATGTAGGTAACTATCTTTCTTCAGAAGAACATTAAAGAAGATTTGTAGCTAAATCTGTGGCCTTTTAAGTCAACAGTCACTCATTTTTGAGATTACAATTGCTTCTTATTGGTTCTTACCTGTGAATTAGCTATGGATCCATCCAAAGATGTCAATAAAACTTATAAATGATGTGTTATGGTGTGTTTAAACTTTTTTTCTTCATGTTAATCGCATTTAACCGAGTAAAGTACATAATCTGTACCAGAGGTGATAATTATTGTTGTAGTCTATGCTGTTTTGCCGCAATGTCGTGGAAATATAAATAGTTTCTAAAATAGAAATCTCACCAGTCACTGATGCAGATGGTTATCGAAAAAAGTTGTTTTAATGTGAAAAAGATACTTTTACAATGTGGTCAGTCCACTGGTTTGTCCATTTTTGTTATCACATGATCTGTGCAAAAATAAAATTACATTACTTTTTTTGATGTGCATGCTGGAATTTATTCGGTAAATGTGTTTCCATTGTAGTTTCTGCTAATTATTTTCTTATTGGATAAAAATGTTAATCCATCTCAGTTGTGTGTATTTTCTTGTGCATCTTGCCATTTCTATTGAGCATTTTTTAATGATGTATTCCAAAGACTGACCCTTAGACCTCAGTGTATCGCAATCCAGATCCACAGGGATTGATTTGAACCTTTTTGTATTTGTTTATATTTATTCCCAATAAGCCGGTGATCATTGATTTGCATTATACAAATCACCAAGGACCACAGATTCAGCTAAGAATCTTCTTTAACTTTCTACTGAAGAAAAGCGTCACCTAGATCATGACTTGACTTGAGAATTAGTAAATGAACAGGGAATTTTTTTTAAGCATCAGGTCGCTCAAAATCCTTGCAAGAGTCTGCTCTGATTGGTCAGATGATCCAGTGTGTTGTGATTGGTCAAAAATCAAACGTTAGTTACTCTATCTGAATTGCAACTTCAAGAGGCTTCCTCAGCAGTTGTAAACATGGTGATAACAACTATAACGTTTTTTACTTTAATGTATCAATTCTCTATGAGTTTATGAATTTGTTAGCATCTCCATGACATGTCAACAACTCAAACCAAACTCTTCCAGGCCTCAGCAAGAACTACGGTGTTTGAGGGACAAAGCAAAGATTTGTGGGCAGCCAATGAAAAGCCTAGACTGCCATTATGCTAATTTGCAACAAACAGGCATAGACTTCTGGGTGAAAGTAAGACTGACTTTTCAAGCAGTTCTAGGAGTCTAGTCTTTCTTTTGTGAGCCAATAGCTCAATTTATCGTGCACTTTGATATTAAACGTTGCAGGCTTTTTACATTTACCAACGGACTTGCATGAAAGGTAATATCTGAAAAAGCATTACATGTGCACTTTCCAAAATGACTTCTGTTGGCATGAAATCCAATTGAATATACACAGATTTAATGCAGCATAATGTGTTTATATATGAAATGCTGTATTGTCCAGGCCAGTCAGCAGTTCTGAATAATGGAAAATGTAATGGCTCAGTGTTTAACTTCAAAAACATTTTCTTGTTTTGATGGTAACAACAGCCTGTTTTCTTTTCGCCAGCTGCTACTGTGTTGAACTCAGTGCAGACCCAGCTTCAGGCACCTGCGCAGGCCGTCCTACAGCCCCAGATGTCTGCTCTACAGGCTATGCAGCAGACGCAAACAACAGCGGCCACCACTGCGTCTGTTGTGCAGAGGGCATCAGAGCCCAGTGTCTCCGTCGCAACACTGCAGACCGCAGGACTCTCCATCAACCCTGCTATTGTGAGTACAGGACACAGGGTTCCGATGCTTCTTGAAAGGTCTTTTAATTTCAGACCTATGGATTTAACATGGACTGGAAAGTACTTAAAAAAAACATAGGTCCTTGAAAGTGCTTGAATTAAATTTGAAATGAAATTAGTTTTTGGTGTTATTTCAACTATTGTCATGCTGCTGTCAAAAACATAATGATAAAAAAACATAGAAACTGTTAATTTAAAAATCTTAAATTAAAATCTTGTACAAGAACTGTGACAAATAATGCATATTTTCTACATGTTTCAGAAGCTGCATTTGAATATTAATAGTTTTGAATTAATCAAAAACAAGACGGTGGAAAAACGTGCAGAAAAATGACATTCAGAAATCATTCTGACATTTTATTGTAAATTTTAAGTGTAAGTGAAATGTTAAGTACAGTTAGGATTTTCATGGTGCTACATATGCTGGGGGTGTAAATTACAAAGGCTTTTAAAAGTTCTTGAAAGTCCTTGAATTGGCTGTTTATGAAATATTGCGAATCCTGGGAAAATCTTATTGGGTTCAATTGAATCCTATTTTTGAAAAATTGGATTTTTAAGATGTTTGAAGTAGTGATGCAAATAAT
>CAIGQW010000298.1:3982426-4026429 GCA_903798125.1 Danio choprae | reverse complement strand
ATATATATATATATATAAAATTCTTATTTTTTTAATCTAATTTTTAAAAAAGTATTTTATGTATTGACTAGTTATTAACTATTATTATAATTATTTATTATAGCTGTGGAGAAAAATAGTTTGAGAAATCGATTCTGCAACGATTCTGCATCGCTATGAATTAATTCTGAGCTTCGTTTTTAACAGCAGATGGCGCTCCAGGCTAGTTTTTATTCATACACTCAAATGCTCACAAGGAAGAGCGCTTAATGTACACGCAGCTTACTATGGATTAGCTGAAAACTTTCCTAATGATTATTTTAGGTTCAAGTGGTATTTGTAAGGTTTTGGATGCAAGCAAAGTATAGTATCCAAAGCATACAGTGCCATCTACTGTTAAAATTACTGTCGAAATTGGTTCAAGAGAGAAATTTGCTGAATCAATTTCTAGAACAATTTTTCACCACAGCTATTTTTAGTAGTATTATTATATTGACTGTCTGTTTACAAAATAAGTTCCTAAAGACTTTACTGTAGGTGTTTCCTTATCATTTAACTCTTTAAAATTACTTTTCAAATTCTCTTAAGCATCACAATATTGTTTAAGCATTTATAGAAAAGGTTGATGATCGATGATTTTAGGTTAAATATTTTTAAGCCAAAAAGTATAGTATTTTTAGTATTAACTTGTATAATTTTAACGTAACGAAATGTTTATGATTTTTCTTTTTCTTTTTTAAATTGAGCTTATATGTTTAGTAATCCAGGACTTTATCGCCTACAATTGTGTATATTAACATTTAATAATCGATCATATTTTGTGTAGATTTTATTTTGACTATGCTTTAAAGGCATAATAATAATAATAATATACATTCTACATCATTTGCATGGAAAGAAATGCTCTTCTTTTCTTGCAATACAAATACTGGTATTTTCTTGTAGCAGACTCTAGTCTTAAATTATTAAGGATGATTCATGATGAATTTTACATAGTTTGTGCGCTTTTTGTTTTTGTTTTCTTCTTCTCCAGATTAGCGCAGCATCTCTGGGAGCTCAGCCTCAGTTCATCAGCTCTCTTACGACAACTCCCATCATCACCAGTGCCATGTCCAATGTGGCAGGACTCACAAGTCAACTTATTACCAATGCACAGGGCCAGGTTAGTACTATTCAAATGTACATTTAGTCATTTTAACAGATGCATGTTGCTTAAGAGAAAATGTCTAACAATGACCAGGTTGTATATACAGGTTGTAGAAATGGCCACCCACGACTTACCCACTCAGTTTTATTGAAAGGGAAAGAGAAACCAATTAGTGACGTGTGTAAAAGTGTATATTTTGAAACAATATTAGAGAACGTTTATATTCAAAAAATATTTGTAAGGGAAATGTTTATAAAGGGGCGACACTGTGGCTCAGTGGTTAGCACTGTCGCCTCACAGCAAGAAGGTCGCTGGTTTGAGTCCTGGCTGGGCCAGTTGGCATTTCTGTGTGGAAGTCCTCGTGTTGGCGTGGGTTTCCTGTGGGTGCTCCAGTTTCCCCCACAGTCCAAAGACATGGGCTATAGGTGAATTGAATAAACTAAATTGGCCGTAGTGTATGTGCGTGAATTAGTGTGTATGAGTGTTTCCCAGTACTGGGTTGCAGTTGGAAGGGCATCTGCTGTGTGAAGCATATGCTGGATAAGTTGGCAGTTCATTCCACTGTGGCGACCCCTGATGAATAAAGGGGCTAAGCTAAAGGAAAATGAATGAATGAAGGAATGTTTATAAAGGTGTCTCCTTTTTAGAATTTTTGAATATTTATCACAGACTAAATTAAAATATTTTATATTAATTTAGTTGTCATCTGTGTGTGTGTGTGTGTGTGTGTGTGTGTGTGTGTGTGTTTTCTTTTTTTTTTGTTTATTTTTTTTTTTTTTTAAGAAACTTATGTTTGTATGTATTTGTTATGTTTACATGAATATACAGTGAACAAACTTTTGCTGCTTGTTTAGATAACTATTTAAAAGGAGTTAAATCAACACAATTCTTAAGTTGTTTTTTTTTGGGACAACTTAATTGTTTTATGTTCAATGCCCTTAAATTTGTAAAAACGATTAAGTTAATTTACTTAATTTTTGTTGGGACAACATGAAGGAATTGTGTGGAACCCAGTCCAGTATTTTTTACAGTGTAGCCAATGCTGCTGATATGGTATAAATCAATGAATGAATTGAATGAATGAATTTGTACACATCGTCGTATCATTTATTATCACCCATGTCTTTTAGGTGATAGGAACTCTTCCTCTGCTGGTCAACCCTGCGTCTCTGGCTGGAGCTGCAGCGGCCTCTGCCTTACCTGCTCAAGGCCTGCAGGTTCAGACCGTGTCTCCACAGCTACTCCTGAACTCGCAGGGACAGATCATTGCTACGATAGGCAACGGTCCAACAGCCACCATCCCTTCCGCCGCTTCTGTCCTCCCCAAAGCCACCGTTCCCCTGACCCTCACCAAAACCACCACACAGGTACTGCAGTGACGCACATTATGATTGGTGTATTCTGTGCACCATTTCTTGCTATATTTTTTGTAAACTAAAGGTGCCTGTTTTTGTTCAGTTGAAAACTTCAGTACTCCTTTAAAAATGTTCAGCTGGGAGCACTTTTCCAGTGCCGTGGTCCGCGCTTTGCATAAAACTTGCGCTCAATGCCTTGCCACACTGCTGTGAAAAAAACGTGGAGCTTCAAATGAAACAACAACTGAAACAAATATGCTCAGTTTGGGAGAAATGTTTTGGTTGGCACTCGCCCTAAGGCTAAGTTTAGACCAGGGGCGTTGCTAGACATAAAGCTCTACTGGGGCACCCCCTCCTCACATTTATTTAAAATATTTACTATAGATAAAGTATATTTTAAAAAAAATGTAATGGCTGGAAAACAATGTAAGGACACAATTGGAATGATATGCTAAGATAATTTAAGAAATCTTTTACATGAATATTAATATTAATATTCATATGACAATTCTGTGAACTTAAGCCACAAGTTCTAAGAAACAGAGACGGCAGAAATGCATTCTGTGTGCCTTTTTTAATTTAAAATTGAAAATGCTTTGTTCTTATTGTGAGTATATACACACAAAGGCTGGGCGATTAATCTGTGTTAACACAAAAACACACTAGTGTAAACATAACCTAAGAAAACGTCCAGAAAACTCATTCAATACACCTAAGAAATTATCTTAAAATACAGTGGCAAAATGCAGGTTTTTGCTTATTTGCTCAAGGAAATGTGAAATAATTGTGTGAAGAGTGTCCTATTTGTGGATGAGCTGTGATTGGTTCTCCAGGGTCCTGTTGGGAAAGTGGCCCCATCTAAAGTGATCATTGCTCCCCAACCGTCAGTGGTTAAACCGGTGACATCACTCACATCTGCCGGTGTCATCGCCTGTGGAGAAATGCCTACCGTCGGGCAGCTTGTCAACAGTACGTTTGTGCTTTACTAGTTGTACAGAGTGTCTGTGGGGGTCTTAAAATGTATTAAAAGCTGATAAATGAATTTAGATGCATTCAAGGCCCTTAAAGTCCACATGAACCGGAAGCTGCAAGTGTTTTTTTTCTTCATATTGTGACGCAGTTCCTAGAGAAACAGAATATTACATGAGAAAACAGTGGGCGTGGCTTGTGTTTTGTACTGCGAACTGATTGGATGTAGTAAAGTAGGCATTTCATTCAGGAAGATCGGGAAAAGGGTTTTAGAAGAGTTATTACGACCTAACAGACACCTCACCTTTTCTGTTTGTTGTCAAAACTGACAGCTGAAGGGGCATGGTTAAGTATGTTAGCTACGCCCAATACATCAACATTTAACTGAAAAAAAAAACAGGATGAGCATTTTCAGATTTTAATTTTAGATTTTAAGACCAAACTATTTTTTTTTCCTTAATGACATGCACAGATGAATTGTTTACCACAAAACTAGCAATGTGAGCTAACAAAATCATACGGTTAGTTTTGATTTAGTTGTACTTAAAGTCCTAAATGCTATTTTACAAGGCATTCAATTTTGTATTGTTTTTGATTGTACAATGTATAGTTGTATCCTAAAACTCGCCTGAATTTAATCTGTGAATATTGGGAGGCTGTGGAGTTGAAGTAATCACTAAAATCCTGCCATATTTGCTGATTTGTTTACTCCAGTAACCAAGGCAACGCTGTTATTGCTGCTGTTCTATAGGTGCAACCTGCTGGATTAGCAAATGTATTCAGTATATGAATAATGTTTTAGTTCAGGATTAGTTTCTTATAATCAGGGTTTAGCAAATATCCTGCAAGTTAAAATGGCAATGTTATTGGTTGAAACCTAATATAGAGATAAGGTCTTAAAATGTATGGAAGTCTTAAAAAGGACTTAAAAGGTATTGAATTCTTGAATTCTCTCTGATTCCTGTATATACCCTGTTGTATATCTTTACTCTTTATGTAATGTTTCCACTATTGCAATTACAACCATCTTCAGTCATGAGCAGGAGTAGTTCTTTATGGCGTGTTTAGATCCGATTTCAGATTTGAAGATTGACAATTCAATGACTTGTGGGTAAATTACTCATGTTGTTTGTGATCTGGAGGGCTTCCAGAAGTGCTAATTCAGTTTTTGTTTTGGTTAGAGCCATCTGCTGTGAAAGACGAAGAGGCCATTAATCTGGAGGAGATTCGAGAGTTCGCCAAGAACTTTAAGATTCGACGGCTCTCTTTGGGTTTGACACAGACTCAAGTGGGCCAAGCTCTGACTGCTACCGAGGGCCCTGCGTACAGTCAGTCAGCCATCTGCAGGTCATTCACTTTTTTTGTCCTCTTAATGTACTTTTCTTTTAAAAACATGTAGTATGTTGGCGGCAGTAGCTCACTGGGCAGTCATAATAAAGGCAAAATGTATAAATAAAAACCAAAAAAAAAAGACCTATTACAGGTCTGTATGGGACTAGTCAGATTTATACTTTTCTTAAGTTGTGTAAAATAATGCCACAAAATAAAGAAAACTAGTCAGACACACACTAATATACATACAGCAGGGAAAATAAGTATTGAACACGCCATGTTTTTTCCTGGGAATAATATTTCTAAAGAAGCTGTTAACATGGAATTGAACCAGATTTTGGTAAAAACCCAAACAATACAAACATAAAAATAAAACAAAAAAATCTGAAAAATTAGTGATGTGTATTAACAATGGAATGACACAAGGAGAAAGTACTGAACTACTGAAATGTATTTAATACTTCATATAAAAGGCTTATTTGGTGATGGCAGTTTAAAGACGCCTCTCATATGGAGAAGGAAGTCACATGAATTGCTCAGGTGTGTTTTTTTCACAGACTTCCACAGAGTGTAAAAATCTTGATGGTTCTGTGGGTCTCGTCTATCAAATCTGATCTTTCTTTTGTATTTTTTATTGGATTCAAGTCGGGTGATTGGCTGGGCCATTCTACAGCTTGTGTTTCATCTCTGAAAGCATTTGAGAGTTTCCTTGGCTGTGGTTTGGATCAGTGTCTTGCTGAAATGTCCACCCTGGTTTCATCTTCATCATCCTGATAATGTAGATGTTGAACTGAAGCAGCTAATATTAATTTACAATGACGAAGAGCAGAGGGTTGCTAAAGAACTACTGAGAGATTTCAGCTGCTGTCTAGTCTTTCACTGCCTTTCTATACCTCCCTTTCTTATCCCCTTCACATAACTTTATTTGTAAACTAATTAGCTTTTCTTTGCATATATGGATTTCAATGGTTGTTACCAACATCTGGGTAAAATTGCAAGTCAACAGCACCTTTAGAAATATGCTTTCTGTGAGAAACGGTGATGTGTTCAATACTTGTTTTCCCCGCTGTATACTGCATAATTTATACAAAATAATTAGAATTATTATTATATAGTATGTAACAAAGTGTGCACTGTTTATATTAAATATAATGAATAAATGTTAATTTTATTTTATAACAAATGAAATCTCTGCACAAATGAATCTTAGTGTGTGTGTGTGTGTGCGTGTGTGTGTGCGTGTGTGTGCGCGTGTGTGTGCGCGTGTGTGTGCGCGTGTGTGCGCGTGTGTGCGTGCGTGTGCGTGCGTGTGTGTGTGTGTGTATTTGGATTTGTGGAGCATCGATGGATTTGCTCTTCAGTGTTTGGACTTTCAGCAGTGAAAATTAAACTACACTGAACTGAACTAAACTGAACTTCAGCTCTGAAAACTGTACTGACAGTTTCAATATACTAGATCTACATTGTAAAAGCGCTTTAGAAATAAAGATGAATTGAATATACAAACACATATAAGTTCTTGCAATTATATAATAAAATATACATTTGTTATCTTTTTAAATGCATGCTATAAGTGATTTACATTTTAATGTATTTTCTTAATTACACAAAATATAAATTATAAATATAATATATAATTAAATACATGCTCACATACATATTTGTATTATATAATTTACTTTCTCTTTCTCTCTGTCTTTATATATAAAATGTAATTCTTCTTTGTAGAATAATAACTTATTCATCTCTCAGGGGAAATTCTAATTGTATTGTGTAAAAACTGTCTATACACACAATTTTATATATACACAATTCTATATAATTTTCCCTCCTCTGAAATATAAATACAGGCAACAAACATAAAAATGACCAACCATGCATGTGGATCAAATGTCTCATATACACATGCTCCACTTCAATATCTTGTGTTTATTGATACCTTGCCAGGTTTGAGAAGCTGGACATCACTCCTAAAAGTGCGCAGAAGCTGAAGCCTGTGCTGGAGCGCTGGCTGGCCGAGGCCGAGCTCTGGAACCAGAAAGGTCAGCAGAACTTGATGGAGTTCGTGGGAGGAGAACCGTCCAAGAAACGTAAACGGAGAACCAGCTTCACGCCGCAGGCCATCGAGGTCCTCAACACTTACTTCGAAAAAAACTCTCTTCCGACGGGCCAGGAGATTACAGAGATCGCCAAGGAGCTGAACTACGACCGCGAGGTGGTTCGGGTCTGGTTCTGTAACCGTCGACAGACTCTGAAAAATACCAGCAAGATCAACGTGTTTCAAGCCCAGTAGGAACGACGGAGAGTGCAACATGGATTTTACGGACGTGGATGTATTGGTGCTAGCTGCAAAATGACTAAATTGCTGTTGTGATGAAGCCAGCAGTACTCGGATTATGTGCAGTCTTAGTATAGTATCAAACATACTCTTTTTGTTGTTTCTTTTGTTTTCGTTATGCTGCATGCAGAGTGACTTTTTGCCGTGCCACAACAGTTTTCAATGATAAATGGCTTTCGAACTATTTAAAGTAAAGACGAAGCTTCAAAATCAAGTAGTCGTTGTTTTATAGACAAAAATAAGCACTTAATTAATATGTAAATGAGAAGAACTATCACAATATTCTCAGTTTTTATTTATTGGTAGGAACTAACCGCTTAAATTGATGACTACATTTAGCAGGTTATTCAATCATTTGACTGATTTAGGTTTTTTAATTCATATAATTTTGCTGTAAGCTTTACGCTACTGACTGTACTTTGCCTGACACAAATTACTGGGATTTGGTTATCTCACACCTTCCAAAAAGTCCATCCAAGAGGGCATATTCAGGATCTTTTTCATTTCAGTTTCAGTAAACACAGCGTCTTTGTGCTTAATGTAGATGTGGTTCGTTCAAGTGGACAATCATAGTACTCTAAACCAGAAAGCATGCCCTGCTTTTATATAGTTAAGACATTTTTAATTTCCATTTTGACTGTCGTCATATTTTTGTGTCAGAAATATATGGTTTCAAATGCAATTTCAAATATTACAATGACTGACGTAGAAAATTATGTATTTTACTGTTACTGTTTTTGCCATAACATGAAAGCAAATATTAACATTGCGAGATGAAGTTATACTTGCATTTACACTTGTATGGGGCACTTTTTGCCTATGGGGAAACATTTTCTGTTCCGCAGAAAGTTTGTGAGCCGTCAAACAAGTGTTATTTCTATCATAAATGCAATTAATAAATTTGGACTGTGCTGTCATTTGTACAATTTGTGGCAGAAATATTCACCGGTCATGTAATAATTTTCCTATTTGGTACAACTGTCCAGACAGAAGTGTGTTGTAACATGTGTTTCACATGTTTGTTTTAAGCATAAAGCTATATTGTTCTTATGGACCTTCAGTATTTATCTAATGAATTCTTATTGGTACAATACCATGCATTTACATTTTAACATTGTGAAGAAGGAATGGTATTAGATATAGTGTTTTAACTAATGCTATTAACGTAGACTAAATGTGTACAAAAAAAGAAAAGTTCAACCTTTTAATGTGTGCAGAAGTTATCGATTTTAAAAAGATGCCTAAATGCATTTACAAATTATAAACAATGGTACGGTACTCCATTAACTATATTTATTTTGTATCAATTGTACTATTTGGTATTAACTTGTCATTTGAATAAATTAACACTAAACTGACTTGTTGTTTGTGATTTTAATAAGTTGGTAAGCACTTGTTTTCCACATCTTTCTACAACAAAGACAATCAGAATACATTAGTAAAGTAACCGGGAGATTTTAAAGTGTACAAGCGAAGTTGGTTTTAAATGACTTAACGGTGTTTAAATTAGACAGGTCGTCGTACTATTTATGGTTTCTGTGGTCTTAAAATATCTCTAGAAATTGATATTACCATGGTAACCATATTTTCCACCAAAATGCCATCCATGCATTTATTATCAATGCTCAGAAATCATAGCAAATGCTTTTACAAACTGTGGAAAAGGCTCAGAATTATTTGGTTTTATTTATTTATTTCGAAGATATTTGGGATGATAAAAGTTTATCTGTTTTATTTACAACTGGGATTTTGGAATCATATATAACCCAAATATTTGTAAATGTATAAGGTTAGCTGACCCCATATTTACAGAGAATATTATGGCACATAATAACAAAGTATATTATTTATATTTTGTTATAAATATATCTCTCGAGGTTTTTTTTCCCTTCACTTCGTCAATTGGGGAAGTTTTTTCCTGTTGCCACTGGCAACTGAACTAAACTAAACTAAACTCTAAAATCTGGACTTCACTAGAACATGTTAAGCTGCTTTGACACAATCTACATTGTAAAAAGCGCTATATAAATAAACTTGAATTGAATTGAATTGAATTAAATATATTTGAATTAAATCATTAATTATTTGATATACTTAAGGATCAAAGACGAAAAAGGATTTGCAACATATTTAACATATTGGCAGGCATATTTATGTAGAAGAAGAATCATTTGTTTTTCCCAGTGATGGGTTGCAGCTGGAAGGGCATCCGCTGCGTAAAACATATGCTGGATAAGTTGGCGGTTCATTCCGCTGTGGGGACCCCAGATTAATAAAGGGACTAAGCCGAAAAGAAAATGAATGAATGAAAAGAATCATTTGTTGACGTTATTTATATGTATATATATTTATAGTTATATTTTATGTACCACTTTAATTTACTTTTTTATTTTCACCCATTTTCCAGCTAATGAAAAAAATATATAATATAATTTGCGATCACTTTATTATTTCATAATTTTATAAATAGAAGTCAAAATAAGTATTATATGTTTACCTAAACACATCTCCTACACTGACGGATGATGGAACATTTTTTTACGTATTGTTGAAACAATAAAATAGCCGGTTTAATTACAATTAATTGTTTTCTATGTATATTAAATTACTTCAGGATGTTTAACATAGATTTGGAGTGCATATATTGTTTTGTCGGTTTTGTCCCATACCTTTCGCGGTCACTTTTTGGGTAGGTTTCCTTTGCAAAAGGCATCGCATCTCCAGGTCGATAGGGGCCGCAAGTGTTCTTGAGTCGGTCACTCTTCCAGCCGTTAGTGAGGAAGACTACTGCGGATATTACGGCAATTTCTACAGAGTAGAAGAGATAAACAAACATGTAATATTATACACAAGACATTTATTGACTCACAATTCATACTTTCTCAATATTATACATTTTCTACGAATTTATCTGAGCGTCGTCACATTTTTGGGTGTCCGGTGAAGGAATTTAATCTGCCTTCTTTCGACCACAACGAAGTTGTCTTACCAAAAGAAGGACGATGGGTGGAAAAATGGCGTGAAACGATGATCTTTACCACATTCTTTATCTGACTGCTGTCAGAGGTAATTAACGT
Organism: Danio choprae; assembly: GCA_903798125.1. NCBI lineage: Eukaryota > Metazoa > Chordata > Actinopteri > Cypriniformes > Danionidae > Danio > Danio choprae. The sequence goes on along the minus strand of CAIGQW010000298.1, from coordinate 4,016,232 downwards.
TATTTGTGAGCCATTCATGATAAAACGCTTAATTTAAACGATATTTCTGAAGTTGTTCTGCCCTAGTTGAATTACGTAATACAATACATGTGTTGGTCATGCGTAGAGGTGTACGTACTTCTGAATATATGAAGTAATTTTGGGGGTTTGCTTTGTCTTTAGCGTCAAGTTTGGTCCAGTAAAAATTTAATTTATTAAGAATAATAGTTTAGAACATTTTCTTAAACAGGTAAACTATGTAAACTTATTTTTGCAGTTATAATAACAAACCTTAATGTATGTTTAATCTAAATCTTCTATTCATAATTGTTTTTTTTCCAGAGATGAGTCTGTGATCGTCCCTAAACCCAAGGGGAGGCTGCCAGAACTGTAATTCTTTTTGTGATTTTGTTGTTGTTAAATTGTAAGTCTAAAATCATGGCTTGGGCTCTGAAATTACCTCTGGCCGATGAGGTGATTGAGTCTGGTCTGGTCCAGGACTTTGATGCCAGTCTGTCAGGGATCGGGCAAGAGCTTGGAGCTGGTGCTTACAGCATGAGGTGAGATTTATCACTTAACTTACACCTTTTCATTGTTTTCTTGTTTAGGAATGTTTAAACTGCGTATTTTATTGTTTCACGAGACCTGTGGGTTTTGATGTAAGTTATTTTTGATAATTAATAGCTCCCTGTGCCTTACTCAAAAAGCATTTAGTCTAGTTTACTGGCCTAGTTTACACATTTCTCCTGCTGTTCACATGTCACTCCGAGGTGTTTTAAATGTCATGATGAATGTGTTTCAGCACCGTTTGACCTTCCAGACTGGCACACTCTGTATCTTGTATGCTCTTACATGACTGTTATGCAGAAAATGAACCCTTTTGAAAAGTACAGGTCTATTTGTGTCAAGGTTATCGTGTGTGGGTTTTGATGAGGTGTTTAGGAAGGGATATTTTTTTAATGTACAGAGGCGTATTGACAAACTAAAGTTCTCTGTGCCGATTTTAAAATGCATGTAAAAATTTTTATTTTTTTAATATTATTATAGTATAGTGAATTTTAGCGTTGAGAGGCAGAGAGAATGACTCTATCTAGTCTCATTAGTTGGTCTCTAGGTAACAAAGTAGCCTGTTATAAACCCCATGTTCCAGTCCTGCCTTGCCATCTGTTTTGATTTGCTATTAGATGTTGGAGTAGCAAAAAAAAAAAAAAATATATATATATATATATATATATATATTAGAAATGTTTGTGAAGAAAACCGAATTTATATATATATATATATATATATATATATATATATTTTTTTTTATAATTCCTCCATTATCTTGCTGTTTTTTTTTCCTCAGTGATGTGCTGGCTCTTCCCATCTTCAAGCAGGAGGAGTCTAATTTACCCCCAGAAAGCGATAATAAGATCCTTCCTTTCCAGTATGTACTGTGTGCCGCCACCTCTCCTGCTGTCAAACTACACGATGAGACCCTCACCTACCTCAATCAAGGTCTGTTCAGCAATGCTTCCTAAAGGAATTCGTTATTTAGAATTAATGAATAAATGTTTTATATATCCAAGCTGCGGTTTACAGTTAACAAACTACCCAAAGTCACCCACACATCCGAAAGAGGCACATTTCTAAATATATAAATATGTACTGCACACTTCCTCTAGTAACAAAATAATAAACGCGCAACTATGATCAGAAATTGGCAGTTAAAGGGGTAGTTCACTCAAAAATTAAAATTCCCTCACCATTTATTCACACTCAAGTGGTTCTTTTATGAATTTCTGAAGTTCATTTTTCTTCTGTTGAGCACAAAAGAAAGATATTTTGAAGGATGTTTGAAACCACAAGCCATTGACATCCATAGTATTTTGGTTCCTACTATTATGGTTGGCAAAGGTTGCTGGTGTCTAACATTCTTCAAAATATCTTCAGAAGGAAGCAATTCATAAAAGTGGAGAACCACCTGAATGTAAGAATTTTGGGTAAACTATCACTTTAATAAAGCATTTGATCATAGTAATCAGGATATGTGCGAAACCCCCAAAATGTCAATATTGCAATAGAGACAAACTCTTATACATATTCTTGTGAAATGCCATATTTTTAATGTTATCCGACAACAATTTGTATCTGCAGAGACTTTAAATAAAGTATTGTACAATTTTATCAAAAATAAAGCTTGAAAAAACGGTTTTAGATTTTTATCTTTATTATTATTATTATTATTATTATTTATGTATTTTACCTTGCATATTATTTATTGCTGTTGATGTCTTTTTTTAATGTTAGACTTTTGTATTATTATAGAAAAGCGATATTTATTAAATGTGGTAAATTTGATCTGTTTTTTGCTATGAAATAGCCAGAGAAGCTGATATGGCAATAAACTCTAAACTCTCTCTGGATATGTGTGAATAACAAGCTTTGCAGTTTGACACTCAAGTCATGTCAGGTCATGTTTTATTATTTAGCACTTTATGCAATACTCAAACTCATTGTATTACTCATTGTAATACTCATTGTTTAGTTGTAAAAGGTGAGAACTAATTGATCAAATCCTGCATGTCACTGCAGTCTCCCTTACCTCCATTTACAATCCTCATTCATCAAAATTTGAGAGATGTTTTAACATGCCAAGAATTGTAGGTGTCATGCATTTGCAGATGTTCCATTTAGTCTGTATTTTGCTCAATTCTTCAGAAATAATGAGATAAAACAAGCTATTTAATAATGACAAATTCACCCAAAATTGTCTGGAAGTCACTGTTCTTTCTCATGTAATTAGCCTGGTTTTCTTTGATTTTTGAAATTCTTCCTTCACTTATTGTATCATTGGTTTGAAAACTTCCCCACTGTTTAATATGGCTTAAAATGTTAGAATGGAAATTTTGAGTATCAGTGTTACAGATACTAATGTCTTTGCAGATGCTCACTTAAAAAAATATATATATACTCCTAATTTCCATCATTACTGTGACAAATTATTGATGCTTTTGTGATTGTTTGTATTATTTAAATATGTAAAAATTTTTTAATTAATTAAGTACATTGGCATATAATTATTGACATTGCTTATGTGTAATTTAAAATGTTTTAAATGTAATTAAAATGCACCATATTGGAAAAATTGAACATTGTAGTATTTTTTAAATCTCCAATATGTATTGTGATATGAGTACAATTTTACCAGATAGCTTAATATCTCTATTTGGAAAGAATTTATAATGTTAGATTGGTTGGGATGATTCTGCAGTGGGAGTGTGTCTACATAAAATCTAATATACACTTTAGAAGTACAATAATAATTATCTCTATAAGATGCAATTGAAATAAACATTTTTTTGTTTTTTCCAAGTCTAACAGTATTCAGGTACAGTAATTGAATAATAAAAATATAATAAAATTGTTATTAAAGTTACAAATGCTTCAATTTCTTGTGCCTGAATGCTTTTAAAATCATTATACAATCACAGGCCTTTAAAACGCATGCAAAGGATTTTACAAAATTCAACATTGCATATCCTGAGATGTGACTATTGCGATTGATCACATTGCAAGATCGATGCTGAAACGATATATATTGTGCAGCCCTAAAAGTGAATAGAAGAGATGTAGTTAAGTGGGTGGAAGTTTTGTTAGTGCTCCAGCATTTCCATAAACCGTTCAATGCTTTATTGTATAGATAGGAGCATAATAAGCAGAATAACGAGATGTAAAATGTTTTTTCTGGTATTTGTATAAACTTTTTTTCTCCCACCAACTACAGGACAGTCTTATGAAATTCGAATGCTGGACAATCGGAAAATGGGAGAGCTTCCTGAAATCAATGGGAAAATGGTGAAGGTGAGAATTGTTAATTGTTAAAAGTCCTGCTTAATCTCACTGTATAATATCGGAAAAGGGCCTGATGGATCATATGGGCTCCTTGTGACTGTTTGTGGTTTATCCTGACTGCTGTTTTTTTGTGGTTTCCCCCTGCAGAGCATCATCCGCGTTGTGTTTCATGACCGCCGCCTTCAGTACACTGAACACCAGCAGCTGGAGGGCTGGCGCTGGAACAGGCCTGGAGACAGAATCCTTGATTTAGGTAAATTCTGTAACTTGTTTCTAACAGGAAAAGTAAACGTCAGTGAAACTCACTTTAAATAATTCACTCTCGAAAAATTTACTACCAATATCTGGAAATGTAATAGACAATAATAACATGCTTTAAAATCCTCAGATATCCCAATGTCGGTAGGGGTGGTCGATCCCAGGGCAAACCCTACACAACTCAACACTGTGGAGTTCCTCTGGGACCCCTCAAAAAGGACCTCTGTGTTTATTCAGGTATCAAATATTGCTTTTGCTTACCTAAAAACAATTCCAGACTATATTATCGAAGCCTTAAAGCAGGGGTGTCCAAACTTGGTCCTGGAGGGCCTGTGTCCTGGAGAGTTTAGCTCCAACCTTAATTAAACACACCTGAACCAGCTAATCAAGCTCTTACTAGATATAATAGAAACTTCCTGTCAGGTGTGTTGAAGCAAGTTGGAGCTAAACTAAGCAGGGCATCGGCCCTCCAGGACAGAGTTTGGACACCCCTGCCTTAAAGGAACACTCCACTTTTTTGGGAAAATAGGCTCAATTTACAAGTTCCCTTTTACCATTTTTCAATCCATTTAGCCAATCTCCAGGTCTGTACTTTTAGTTTAGCTTAGCTTAGCATAGATCATTAAATCGGATTAGACCATTAGCATCTCAATCAAAAATGACTTGCATTTGATAAAAAAATGAAGAATTTAAAGAATGAAGAATTTTCCTATTTAAAGATTGACTCTTCTGTGTTACATTGTTTACTAAGAGTGACGGAAAATGCTTGCTATTTTCTAGGGAGATATGGCTAGGACTCCCACTTTGGTGTAATAATCAGGGAACTTCGGCTATGTTCACACTGCGAGGCTTTGTGCTCAAATCAGATTTTTTCTCGGATCAGCAAAATCTGAGATTAATTGTCCATTGTTGCTTTCATAGTCCTCAAAAATGACATTCAAGCTATGGCTGAAAATCTGACATTGAATTAATTTGTTTTTCTGCCATATATATATTGCAAAATAAATAGAATTTCTCCAGATTACTTTAATAGTTCTCTTTGGAAAGAATTAATTAATTTAGATCGATTGGGGTGATTTTGTTGGGGAGTGAATCAGGCATAAAAGAAGAAACAAATGGCAGGCATAGATAAATAGAGCAAAGAATTAATGAAGTTAATGAAACAGTGCTTTATGGATTTCTGGGGAGTCAAACAGATTCAGACTTTTAATAAGCAAATGTAAAATGCTTTGTATATATAATCCAATAAAATTTATCTTTATTACAGTTACTAATGGTACAATTTATTGTGCCTGAATGCTTTAAACTACATTGAAATGTAGTTTCACACAGTCACAGATCTTAACAAGCACATGTAGATGGTAAACTTTCACTTTATTACGGTTAAACTCTGCAGTGATTTACAAATCTCATGTCTTCTGAACTATGGCTTCTGGTCTACTATAATTGCAACTCAACATTGCATATCCTGCCATGTGACTTGCGATATCGATACTTAAACGATATATTGTGCAGCCCTAATTCAAGCCAAAAGCTTTTTAAAACTACGCAAAGCACAACAGAGGCCTGTTTTCAGGGAATTTGATGTTTGGCTTAGGATATTTTTAGGAACATTTAAATGATCAGAAGGGTAAAACAAACAACAACATTGGACCCCATTTACTTTCAAGTATCATTCATTATTTCTAAATTGTAGGTCCATTGTATAAGCACAGAGTTCACCATGCGTAAACATGGAGGAGAGAAGGGAGTGCCGTTCCGTGTTCAAATCGACACTTTCAAGGAGAACGAGGCCGGGGAGTACACCGAACATCTGCACTCCGCCAGCTGCCAAATCAAAGTTTTTAAGGTGGGTTGAGGCCTGTGCTGCTGATAAACAATTACAATATGATATCTGTGCTCTGTTTCAATGCACGTCTTGTTTCGCCAGTGCAGCGCCATTTGTATGTACTTCTTAGAAAGCGAGATGTTTGTTTTGTGTGTAGCCTAAAGGTGCTGACAGAAAGCAGAAAACAGACCGCGAAAAAATGGAGAAACGAGCACCGCAGGAAAAGGAGAAATACCAGCCTTCATACGAAACCACCATTCTCACCGAGGTTTGACCATATTCGTTATAATCATTTTAGTTTTGTTTAGTAAATGTATAAAAAAATTATATTATTACAATATTTAATGCAATGATTTTAGGAATGTATCATATTATTATTATTAATGTATCTCCTCCATCACAATAATATTAAAGATATGAATTCAATTGTCAAATATATTTGACAATATATTTTATATTTTTAAAGTCAATAGTAGTTTGAATGAAATAAATTGTAGTATTTGATAGCTGATGATATAAAGTGTGTTGTTTTTATCCAGTGCTCTCCATGGCCCGAGGCTACATATGTAAACAACTCTCCATCTCCTGGATTTAACAGTACTCACAACAGCTTTCCTGTAACCGAAGGGTAGGAAACATTGATCCTCATCATCTGAACATTTCTTTCTTTTTTTTTTTTTTTTAAGAATTTCCATTGCTAATAAAGCTTTTTACTTCAATGCTATGCTAACTAAGCAAAACAACATTCTGAATAAGAAAAAAAAACAATTATCGATCGTTTTATAGATTATGAAGACATTTATCTTTCTTGGAACAGCATGTATTGGTGTATGGTCATCTAATGGTTTATGGTTTTGTCTTGTTAGAAATGGCTCACCCAATCACCAGCCGGAGCCTGTCGCACAGTTAGCAGATGTGAGTGTATGTATATTTTTTTCTTCCTCTCTCATATCTGAGATCCACTGGTCTCAGTGGCATAAAATGACATTAATTTAACAAATGTATGTACATTGAGAAATGAAAGGCAAACTGCTTAGCACTTTAACCAAAATATAGATTCATCCCAATGTTCTGTTATGTTTCTTCTCCTTCAACATTTCTGCATTCTACATGCTATCATTTGATTTAAATATTATGTTTGTGCTTATTTATCTGTGTTCCATTTGCATTTGTGTGGGATTTGGTTCATATTTAATTATACTGTCTTTACTAGTTAAGTAGTTGTGCTGTTTTGAGAATGAAATGGTAAATAGGTACAGTACTTTGTGTGTGTGTGTGTGTGTGTGTGTGTGTGTGTGTGTGTGTGTGTGTGTGTGTGTGCTCCATGCTTCCATCTACATCAATAATATCAGGAGAACTACAGTAGTTCATCAAAAACCCTTTGTTCCATTCTTAATATTGCAGCTGCTATGATCAATCCTGTAAAATGCTTTTTTTGGTTGTTTTGCATGCTCATTAGCACATTTCAAAGCATGTAGTGCCCTTTGTAGCTTATTTTTGTTAGAACTAATTGTGTATAATATATAGGGCAAGATGGGCAGTATTTTAAATATTGGGACATATATTAATTTTGTAATATTTTCTTTTATTTTTTGTTTTGTTATCTGCTTGCCACAGATATACCATGGCATTGCATTTTCTATTGTTGCGCAGTGTATATATTACGCCACACTGCCCAAGTCCTTAAATATTTAGTTAACTGTTTCAAAGGTTTGGGTTTTTAATGTGTTTTCGAAAGATTACTTATTATATTTTTTCAGCAAGGATGTATTAATGGAATTTAATGGGATTTATTCATTCATTTTCTTTTCGGCTTAGTCCCTTTACTAATCAGGGGTCGCTACAGCGGAATGAACCGCCAACTTATCCAGCATATGTTTTATGCAGCAGATGCCCTTCCAGCGGCAACCCATCACTGGGAAACACCCATACACTCTCATTCACACACATACACTACGGCCAATTTAGCTTACCCAATTCACCTATAGCGTATGTCTTTGGACTGTGGGGGAAACCGGAGCACCTAGAGGAAACCCACGCGAACACAGGGAGACCATGCAAACTCCACACAGAAATGTCAACTGACCCAGCTGACTTTTTGCTAATCAAACAATTTTGACAAAACAGCACATCACAGTTTCCACTAAAATAATAAGCATCAGAGCTTTTTTTTTTTTTTTTTTTTTAGCAATAATGACATTTCAAAATCACTAAAATTATTACAATTACAAAAAAAAAATGTTGAGCACCAAATTATAATTCTTCCTGAAGGACACAACAGTAGAGTAATAATGCCAAAAAATCTCTAATGCTAAGCTTTTGCATCAAAATTTGCAATAATTAAAAAAAAATTAAAAACAGTTATTGATCAAATTGGGATCATAATTAAAAATTCATTTTGACGAGGATAAGAGATGTCTTGAAAGGTATTTAAAAACCCAAACTTTTGAACAGTAGTGTGTGTATATACAGGGAACAAATCAGATGTAAAAAAAACAACCTTGAATGAACTTGGTTTGGCGCTTTTTTTTCTTTAGCAAATATTTTTTAATACTTTTTTAAATATCATTTGATATGATTTTTTCCCATGCCTCCTTATGCTTGTATGTTTAAACTGACTCGAAATAGCTTAAAATGAAATTATTTTATGTTAGTGTCTAGACTGATGTTATGAGGTTTCAGCCCACTGTTGTTTTTGTTTGTTCGTAACCTGTAAGCCCCGTTAGTCACCACATGCTTCCTCATAACAAAGTAATAACACTCAAGACAAATCTGAGATTTTAAAACTGAGAGACGTTCTGCCTTACAGTTGTCGTGCCATCTACTTAGAAGAGAAAGTGAAAGCAATCAGGTACATGAATTTATTTGCTAATATGAATATGTTGAAATGTTTAATTGCCAAAGGTAAAACTTGGTGTGCAAAGGATTTCAAGTTTTGTCATTAAATTTGGAAGTGGGTTCAACTCAGGCCAGACAGTTTAAGGGGGTTGGATTGACTTCATTGGAGGGATTGTTCAATGGAAAAGCAGACAAATTATGATCCGTTTATGGTCAGTGTGCTAAGGCCTATTCTGTCCTTTCTCTTTGCCCCTGAACAAACAGAATCTGTTGCCCACGGCAACGCCACAAGAAGCACAGCAGTGGCTCCATAGAAACCGTTTTTCACCATTCTGCCGTCTCTTCACAAACTTCTCGGGTAAAGGGACGATCGGGCTTGCATAAGTGTGCATCACATTCCATACAGCTCTCACATCAGGCTTTGCTCACTCAGCTATCATACAGTGCCACATCATACTCATTCAGAAGACACATGCTTTTCAGTCTCATTCTGTTATCATAATGTGCTCAAAAAAATGTACTATATTCCATATTACCTTTTAGTGTGGTCTGAAAAAGTCCTAGTGCGATTGTGGTGACTCTCCTGTTCCTCAGGGGCTGATCTGCTGAAACTGACCCGAGAAGACGTCATTCAGATCTGTGGACCTGCTGATGGCATTCGGCTATTTAATGCACTTAAAGGACGGTAAGAGTTTGTCATCGTACATGCCGTATTTATACATCAGTTAAAAATATAGATTATTAAAAAGAGAGAAGTAACGGAAGTAATTTGGCTGAAATTATTGTATTAAAAAAATACAGTAAAAACAGCAATAATGAGAAATATGTTATATTTGTATTAAATATTTTTAAATTGTTTGTTCTTATTTGGCACATTTTTAGCAAATAATTCCAGCTTTAATTTCAAATTATCTTTCAGAAATCACTGTGTTGATTTGGTCCGTAGGAAACATCATATAATCTTATTTTGTAAAGAACAAATAAATTAAAACAGCATTTATTTGAAATATGTTAGTAACCATCTATGTGTCATTTCTGTCACTTTTTTTGTAACGCTTTTTTTTATAAATGTTTTTTTTACCCTGGCACAAAATTCTGATAAACATTTACATGTATACACATTATTTTTTACAACAATTTTTAATATAATATACTGTATATAAGGTAAAGAAAAAGACATTCAGGAAAAAATGGGCAAAAAATAAATATATAAGAAAAGAAAAAATAAACTTGTCTGTTTCTGTTAGACTTCAATTGCCGCTTTCTTTCTAAAGTATTTTTCGGTCTCTTTTTAATCAGTTAAATTCGTTTGTTTTATCCTTCAGTAATCATTTGTTAATGTCATGCTTAGGAGACGTTATAAACGTTATCTTTAAAGAATAAAAAAAAAGCTTTTATTTGAAATCGGTTTGTAACAGTCTAAGTGTTATACCTGTCACTTTGATCAGTTACAGTACATGCATTTTTTTTTTCTTAATAGGGTTGTCCGTCCAAGGCTCACGATCTATGTTTGTCAGGAATCCCAACAGGCTCGTGAACAGCACCAGAAACATGAGAATGGAGACGGGACTAACAACACTTTTTTTGGTGTGTTTGAAATCAGCTAATTAGTAAATGTATAAAAATAATTATTACAATATTTAATGCAATTGTTTTTAGTTATAATATATTATTATTAATGTATCTTCTCCATCACAATAATATTATTTAAAGATAAAAATTAAGTCAATTGTAGTTTAAATGAAATAAGTTGTGGTGTTTTTTTGATAATGCATGGCCTGTATAGCAAAATATCTTTTTTTTAGAGGTTGAAAGCAGCAAAGTGAATGAGGATTAAAGGTGTAACATGTTCTTCTAAATGATGCTTATGACATAGTAAATGGGCTTAAATTACAAAATAATTAGGACCTGTACTAATTACATGTTAGGTGCTTTTATAGTGTCTCTATTATGCCACATGTTTGTAGGTTTACATCTATCCAAAGTCAGAAATCTTCACAGCATCCGCTCTTTTGTCACAGTTGTTGAAATGTTTTGTTAAAGGTCCAGTGAAATTAAAATATCAGTTATTTAGAGGGTTTGTAGATGTTAGTATCAGTATGTTAGTCTTCAAGAATATCTATAATCTAGTGTCTTACAAAACAGTGACAAAATTTGCGTTTGGAAGATATAAAACTGATATAAACATGTAAAGCTTGTAGTTTGTCACTTCCGCCTAAATGGATCAAGGTTTTTTTATGTCACCTCACACTTCAGTTTCTCATCAAATCTTGACCAATCAAACGCTCTCTAGTATCGGACATGTCCCGCCACCTTCAAGACGTTTACATGCTCATTTACACTACATGCTCGTTTACTTTTGATTTAATGCGCTTGAGCTCAACCACTCTCACTGGCAGAGCTGTTATAAAACAAAATGCTATTGGCAGTTTTTTTAAATGGGGAGGAGCTACTTTATGTCCCGCCTTATCTTGGTTGTTCAGTTGAGATTACATCAAACCTCATGTGACCTTTAATTTGTTCAGTCTTTGTAAACCCTGCGTTTTTGAGCGCTAACTCTGCTCTGATTTGTCAGAAGCTCCAGTCTGTTGTGGTTGGTGTACCACTTACAGCGCATTTTGGAAACCAAACGCTTATTACCATGTCTGAATTTCTGAGTTTGTGTTCTTTGATACTCTGCAAACCTTTTACATTCACAAACAGTTACATTACACACAACATTAATACAAAAAAATTATAATTGGGGCACTTCCAGACTTTACTAGTGATCCTTACTAGCTTGTGGTTTGTTATACTTTGATGTGTATGATGTGATTTGTTTTCATGTAATATCTCATGTTTCTTTACCCCATGTTAGTGTATCATGCCATCTATCTGGAGGATTTAACCGCTGTTGAACTGACGGAAAAGTTGGCTCAGCTCTTCAGCATCTCTCCACGCCAGATCAGTCAGATCTTCAAACAGGGACCCACTGGTATCCATGTGTTAGTCAGTGATGAGGTAGGGCTTCTGCAGGATTTCTTTTTTTATTCATTAGGTCAAATCACTTAAGTTTCCTCACACTTGAAGGGATAGCTCATCCAAAAATGAAAATTCTGTCATTGTTTACTCACCCTTTACTTGTTTTACTTGCTTTTTCCTGTAAAACACCAAAGAAGATATTTTGAAGAAAGCTGGAAACCTGTAACCGTCGACTTTCCTAATATTAGTTTTTTTCTACTGAGGAAGTGAGTGGTTACAGGTTTTCAGCTTTCTTCAGAATATTTATTTTGTGTTCAACAGAAAAAAGAAACTCATTAGGGTTTAGAACCACCTGCGGATGAGTAAATAGTGAGTAAATGTACATTTTCTAGGTTTCTCTAATACAGAAACAATGCCTTTACTTTACAACCATGGTAAAGATCACTTCTCTGTTGAAATTCACTTGCATGAACTTTGAAACTCATCCCCTGACACACTGATATGTTAAAGATGTCTTTGTGCTCAGTCCCTACAAGGCAGTGGTTTATTCAAGGACACAACAAAGATGAAGCATGACAGTAATCCCAGGATTCTGACCGTCTGTTTTCTTGTAGTTCATTAACCCTACTGCTCCTTAATAGAGGGCAAGCTAAAAGCTTGTTTTCACACTTTGTTTTCGATTGTTTGGCCTGAAGATGCATTGCAAGAGAATCAAGCCGCTTGCCGAAGGCCATTTCTGCTGAGCTTGCAAAATTTCCTGCTGGGCTTGCAGTGCATCGGTTGTCATCAATCCATTGTTGGTAGCAGTTCATTTCCACAAATAAGAGCAGATTGCTTTTAAACCAATTGTGCGCCATACAAGAGTCCACATGCACCGTGTTCGTCTGAGATTTATGGACAATGTTTCCCGAGTGGACAAGTCCCAGGGCGAGCTTGCAAGGATTACGCAGATGTGGGATGAGCACCTGGTGACCTTGTGAAGACTAAATACTTTGAATGTAAGACAAAAACTGGGACGATCACTGTGGATAGGCCATCATCTAAGGAAGGTCACCAAATGCAGATACCTCTGTTTTGTGCTGTCAACCGGGAGGCAAGAACTAATTTACTACTACTGAATACTGACCTATTTACCTTATTTTTTCAATACGGAAGTGTGCTCGAATTTCTGATTCAGTTACCAATGGGAGAAATGACTAGGAATAATAAATGGCTGAAACCTGTCAAAACTGCTTGCTTTACAAACAAGTGTGTTCATGACTAAACATAAAAAGTAGAATAATAAAAGTTTGCAACATCAAGCAGCATAACAAGATGTTTTTAACGTCTAAATATCAATGGAAGTGAATGAGACTGGAAGTCTCGAGCCAAAAAGATTCCAATGGCTGTGCCTACTCGTAGATGAGGAATAAGGTCAATAGGATGGAAGAATGGGCTGAAGTTATTAGAGATGCTGCCATGAATTCCTGACATAATGCTTGTCTTTTTATTTGATGGACACCATTAAGAATAGCCACTATGTTGGTAGTAGCGAATGGGGAGCTAAATAAACATTAACAAAACTGGATTGAGTGGTTAACACAGATGTGTAGAAGGTGTTTGGAGTGGCCCTAATCCAAAATAAGATCTGAAATGCGTAGCTGTGGTGGTACAGACATGTAGTGCAAACGAACCATCTGTCAGTAATAAAGACAGCCCTGAAGATCGACCTGCCAAGATGATACCAATGAGTACATCTAAGAAAGTTGCAGATGGATGCCATCATGGATGACAGGCTCACCAATGTGAACCTCAACCTCAAATGTGACCCAGAACAAAAAAAGGCTTTATTCATCCGTAATGGTTAGATTAGAAAATTGTTCGATACCGTACTAGATTCGAGTATGATATACGTCGCTTTCCAAAATCTTTTCGTTCAATGTTCTATGCTGGTGGAATGATATTCCCATTTCCACACGGACTGCAGATTCACTGGTATCCTTCAAACGACACCTAAAAACCATCTTTCCCGAGAGCATCTGAATCCCCTGTGAATAAAACCAACACCCTCTTCGCTCCCCCACCTCACAACACACCAACCCCAAAATACTATAAATTCTGAGTGTGTCTTACACAGATGAGTGGGCTTAACAAACCATCTGTAGAAAACAAACTCTTTCATCTCTGACATATTAACCGGCACAAACACTGTGCATTTATGTAGTGTGCTTCACACAGGTGAGTGGGCTTGAAAAACCACCAGTAGAAAACACACTCATTCAGCTCTCTGACACATTAATTGACACAAACACTGCGTTTATGAAGTGTGCTTCGCACAGGTGAGTAGGCTTGAAAAACCACCTGTAGAAACACTCTTTTTCACCCACCTATGACAATTTAAATGAGTAGCGCCCTGGGCGAGGAATCAGTATTTCATACGTCATGACTTAGCAAATGTATAGCACCCTTATTCGATAGGCAATGGCATACAACAGAAAGTTGCGATTAATGTCATTCTTGCTCCAAGATGAAGCATGTCCTGTCTTTTGGACACTTAAGTTTATTTCAAATATAGATAAATAGAGAGAGAAAGCAGATCCCCTCCTTTTTTACACAACTTTAGATGCGACGTGAACAGCCCAATGAACACTAATAGAGAACATACTAACATGCACAAGATCACAAGCTTTTTTTGAGCATGGTTCATTACTGCACGTCGTAATTGTATTATTGTGGTGTCATATTGGCATGGTGGCTCAGTGGTCGTCTCACAGCAAGAAGGTCACTGGTTTGAGTCCCGGATGGGTCAGTTGACATTTCTGTGTGGAGTTTACATGTTCTCCCTGTGTTTGCGTGGGTTTCCTCTGGGTGCTCCGGTTTCCCCCACAGTCCAAGCACATGCAGTATAGGGGAATTGGATGAACTAAATTGGCTGTACTGTATGAGTGTGTGTGTAAATGTAAGAGGGCATGGGTGTTACCCAGTACTGGGTTGCGGCTGAAAGGGCATCTGCTGCGTAAAACATATGCAGGAGAAATTGGCGGTTCATTCCGCTGTGGCGACCCCTGATAAATAAGGGACTAAGCTGAAGGAAAATGAATGAATGAATGTGTACTGTACTGAACCATACCACTAAGTAGAAATGAGCCATTGTTCTCATATTTTGTGACATATTCTTTTATTTTCTCTTTCGCACAGATGATTCAGAACTTTCAAGATGAGGTGTGTTTTGTCCTGGACACAATGAAAGGTATGAGCAAGCCATTTTTTTTGTACTGAGTGGTTTTAACCCACATATCTTCGTTTCTACGTAACGTCTGTTTTATAACTTGCACTCTTTCAATTGCATTTGCAGCTGAAACAAACGATGGCTATCACATCATTTTGAAGTGAATGCATTGGATGCAGGGGAGTGAACAGCCTCTAATGTTTTCTTAAGATTCAACCCACAGCCCCTTCCTTGCGCACTTCCTGGACCTTAACCGAAGATTGCTTTGCTTGGAATAGTAATGGAGACGATCATGGGAAAGGAAAAGACCCATTTTTAAATCGTTAACTGTCCTGTTGTTCATGGAGCGTGTGCTGCCTTTTCCACACCCCCTTCTTATTTACGTTTGCAAACAAAATCACAGAATTTATATTTTACAAACTTTCATTGCATCAGTTTGCATTGTTGCTTTTTTTAAGGCAAAGTAATTAGATTTTGTCTCTTGTTTTTGTTGTGCAAAGACCTTACCGGCTCAAACAGAGAGAAGTGGCTGGCAGTATTATTTGGTGTTGTCTGCCTGGATGTCATCCCATGAGTATTTTAGCCCCATGTGAAGTGCAGTCCACATGCCTCAATGAATACACTCATTATAAACAACACTTTAAAAGGTGCAAGGTTATAATGTCAGAGACTGGGATCCATTGTAGGCACAGAGATTTCCAGGATGCTGAACATTGTCAGTTGTCATACCTGTGAAAAAAAATATCCAGTCCCATTTTTAAATTGTCATCCTAATTGCAATTATACCGTTTAGCATATGATCTTGATGTGATCGCAGTTGGTAGAATGAATGAAATTTGCGTCAAGTTGAGTTTTTTTTGGCATCGCTAATGTTTCCCGGTTTTATATCCTAAGTCGTGTGCAGGGACTGTTTATGACATGATGTTAGGTCCTGATTATTCTTCATGTGTTGCCGCAAATGCACGTTATTTTTTTAGACAGGAGATGAACGGCAGCAGTGGGCATTATATATGTGCATCTTTTTTTATTTTATTTTTTTACATTGTGCTTAACACACTTTTCTTTTTTTCAAAACTGTTGCATATACTAGAATAGATTTGACAAAAGTCAGAATCGCCAGAGCGTTATTTTACGGTATAGAAGAGAGATCATGTTTTACTTTTCGTTTTTTGGACATGACCACTGATGTACTAATCTTTCAGGAGGGGTAAAGGGGAGAAACGTTGCACTGCATGAGAAAGGGTAGCCGTGGTTAGTGCTAGACGCAAACCAGACCAAGATGGTAAAGATGTGAGGTATTGTCTGTTGTGACCCTTTACTGTGTCATTTCAATGATTAAAATGACTTACCTTGAAACAGACTGTTGTTCTGTATGCTATATTTATTTGCTTTCTCCTACTTGCGTGGCACTTAACAGAATAGTGCATTAGTGTCTTCCCACTTGGCTTTTGGAAGTATTTTCCTATGCATTTTATCCCATAAAGATGTATTTAAAAATGCAAGCCATGAACAACATCAGCTAAAAGGACCATCACAAACTAAAAATATGCAAATATTTCTGTATTGAATATAGGGAGATCCATCTTGATTCTTTCATTTGATGTGCTTCATGAGAGTGTTTGGAGCTAAAGATCTCTTTTGGAGTCTGTTCACTTTGACACTCTGATTGGTGGAATTTTTTTTGTAAAGCATTATGGTTAATGTCGTTTTTGTATTAATTGTGATTATTTTAGGTTATAAATTAAATGAATGAAAACAGATTGGTTTAACAAAAGCAATTACAGTCGAATAACAATCTCAGAGCTCAGAAACGAGTTTGTCTTTAAATGTTTAACAGTATTAATGGTTAAAGTCTATTTCTCTATCGATAAACTGAATTTATCTGTTTTTATTTTGGAACAAGACTGTTCACCTCTGTTAGGATTCTACAGTAGAAAAGACTGGAGGCAATTCATGGCCATTAATAAGACACTGCACTGGTAACATGGGTGAATATCACAAAGAAAATCACCTCGAAATCTGTATTTGCATATGTAAATTAGTACATTTTGGACCATTTATATATATTTAAAAAATGTATGAAATTATTTTGCTTCATTGAAAAAAAATAAGGGGGCCCAAAAGTATTAGAACCATAAATGTTCTTTAAGCTAAATGATTCTCTTTGAGTTTCAGGCTGAAATGTGTCTCCATGATGAAGTTGACACACTTTAAGCTTCATCCACCTATATTTTTAATTTTATTAATAGTGCTTGTCTTGTCTAGAGTTTAAGAATGACCCCACTTAGTTTCCATGGAAACCGAGCTGTCAAAAAAAGGAAGGACTACAAATAGACCCAGCTAGCTTAGCGTGACTGTCACAGATAAGGCGTCTGTTTAACACAGTTGCCTTTTATTGCGTTACACGCCTTGTTTCCAAATATAACCGCAGAGAGGAACGATGTCCGTTTTCCTGTCGAAGAAGACGACGTAGTTTCGAATGCTAACAAAAGGGTTTTTAGAACTACATTTTCCGACACCCACTACGTCGTCACGTACGTGACGTCACAATAAGTATATATGGGTCCCGTGCGGCATTCCTTACTCTATTGTTACATTGTAACAAACCGGGGCAGAAGAGAGGCCCATAGGGTCCTCGGGCCGACAGATACTACACATCATTTTTGTTTTTTTCTTTCCTTCGGGGTGGAAATATAACGTTGCGTTTTGTCTAAACATAGCGCAGAACACAACCACCAATCCGGAGGAAAAAAAGCCCCGAAGGCTCGGCTCTATCTGGTCTTTTTCAATGCAGGCATTTTAAAGGATCACCTAGAGGTTTATGTGCATTTATTGGACTCCTCAACGCCAGGATTTGTCATTTCTAGTGAATACGGTCCTTGTCTGCCTTCGTCTGCCCCGTTTTTATCTTTACAGAGCTTGACTGCAACGTTGAATTCTCGCATAGGCTTCTTAACACACAACCCCCCCCCCCTTTACAGTCCACGTAAAGACTAATATTCATTGTTTACGATGCTTAAATGTTCGGACATCAGTATATCTTCGTGAAAAAGCTGATACTTCTTCAGTGGTCTGGTCATTTCGATGGGCTGAAGTCGCTTTTGTCTGTCATCTCGTAACCTTGTGGAAGTCTAAAGCTGAAATATAGGCTCAGAAAATCCCCAAAGAACAGAAAACCATCCAAATAAAGGAAGCACGAGCGACAGATTCGCCGGTTTAAAGGCTGTGTATTTCTGCCCAAGGTAAGTCTACGAGAAAAGGGTTTTGTGTTTCACTTTTGCCTTGTCTTTCCCCATACAGCCCAGCCTACAAGGAAAATGGGTTGATCATTGGACCGGTTGCAACACAGCATGCCATTTTCTGCCCTGTCATAAGACCCTCTATCTGTATTTTCCAATAAAGCATATAAAATCATGGGGCAGATCATATGTGATGTGTCATCCCAATCATATTGGGCTATACTGTGGCAAGCAGTTTTAACACCTATCTCTTTAAAACTAACAATTGAATGTGTTTTAGCACTTCATGTGTTAGTACTTTGTCAATTACATGCTCAATCTCTGCTACTATCCATTATTCTAGTGTTGGTAAATTGTTTCCCATTGCAATTAATATTTCTGTGACTTGTATTCTAGTAATTAATATACAAATAGTTTTCTTTGGTGGTTGATAAAATACGTTATGCTAACAATATTGCATTCAAATGACCACCAATGTACTTTGTGTATTTTTCACTAGTTCCAACAAATGTTACCTGTGACATTTCATAACTCAGTTGCATTTTTTTGGTAGTGGCAACTAGTCAAAATGGCAAATTTGCATAATTTAGTCAATAATTTGAAATGCACAATACTTAAACACTACATAAAGGTTGATACTGACTATTTACTAGTAAAACAAATACACATCTATATAATTGAATGACAAATGTTTGCAAGTTGTTTCTTTACTAATTGCTAAATAAGTGTCATTAACTTGTTATTTAGTGTTATTACTGTATAAATAATTGCTATTCACATTGCCGGATCTTTTGTTAATGCACGTTATTGGTCAAATAAAAGCATTTGAGTAGACTCTGTTGTGCAAACAGTCTTATTCTCATATAATAAATCTTCAATTATTTGCCTATAGCAGTGCCAGACCCCTTTAATATCCCAGATGCTGGGTGTGCATGGAAGCAGTGCAGGGCAGCATCTACAAATAGGAATAATGTTTGAATTTTATGAAATTGCACCGTCACTGATGCAGATTTTGTCCATTGAAAGGCATAGTGTTTGTGTGTCACACATCTAGGACGAGCTATTTTAGTGCAAGCCAGTCAAACAGGCTGATGTGTAGTCAGTTCGACGAGGTGATTATTCATGCTTTCTGTCCACCTCAAATAGACCACAGGATGTGTGTGTGTGTGTGCGTCTGGGGCTCAGCAAACATAGACCAACCCACAGTCGCATCATTGCTTTTAAATGACCTGTGCTGCATTCATTCATTTCCCTAAACATGCCATTTCTTCAATTTTTGTTTGGGATCTGTGCTACTGGATTAGCATTTTTGAATTGAAGGTGTGTCTCTGGATGTATGGGATCAAATTTATTGCTTCAGGGACCATCTCTGGGATATGTAAATTATGTCAAACATGTTCTTATTTGGCATATGCCTGTGCATGAAGTTCATTTGTCATTTATTTGATATGCATTGGATTATTATGTTTGCTTTGAGGCCCATTTCTAGTGCTACTCTTTTTAATAGTAATGGTCAGTGGAGTGCTTTTAAAAGCCACTTGCCAGTCATCATAATTCAAAAATGAAGCGCTACTGAGTACTTTGTATTTAAAACGTGTGTGTGTTTTATGCCAGTTTGTTGCATATTTGAGATATCCATGTTTTAGGTCTTGATCGTGGAGAGTCTATGGTAAATCTCAGGTTACACGGTTAATGGATTTCAAATGAAAAGTACAGGTGATTATTGTTATCGTTTTAGCATTAATTTATTTAGGTTTTACAATCAAGAGACCACTTGAAAATGAATTAGGATTTTACCTGATTAATTTATTACGTGTGTGAGTAAAGTTCAAATTTAAAATTGAAATTTTGGAGCATTTTTCCCAAGAAAATGACAATCGGTCCAAATACCAAATGTTTTCGTTTGTTGCAATTGAAAATCTGGGTTATTCCGTCATATCTCCTATTTCTTCTGAAGTTAAAACATTGGCATTGTGCTGTCTTTAATTAAATATTAAAAAACCTCAAAAAAACGACACATTTTTGTGCAGAAAAATATATGCTGTAAATGAGAGTCCATTTATGTTACATTTCGTAATTTGGTTTATTTGGATGACATAAATATTATCAGTAGTTTAAAGAATAAAACTAATTATTTTGTTTTCCTACCACAAAAATGTATCCAGGGTTTCTATAGGATTTCTATTGCTATTGTTTCTATTGCTATTTTATTCTTTTCCCACGTGACCAAAATTAACAAAACTATTAAAGTCTCTTCAACAACAGCAGTAGCAAATATAAAAACCATGTTAAAATTTCTAATTTTAGCAATCGACATAACAAATGTTGTCTATATTGTGTATATAATGAATATTTGTTCATTATATGTCATGGAAGTTCAAAAAATTTTCTCTGTGAAAGTCTGGAAGTTTGACAATTTGCTTAAAGTGGGAACCATAAACTACTAAATCCAGAGAAATTGAGAATTTTCAAGTAGTGTTTATTGCTTTTCAGACAATTTGTTAATAAATGATGACCAAAATGATGGCTCTATTTAGACATTGAGTTGAGATGAACTGTAATTGAATTACCCTTTGCAAATATGTGTTGTGTATGTTTGGTGCTACAAGCTTCCTTTTGTATACTTGCATACAATGACTGTGCTTTACTTTAAGCATACGCACATATATGTTAAACATATGCTTTTAAGATATTATCTGCTCACGATGGCGTCCAATAGTGGTGAAGTTTGGCTCTGAGGATAAATCTTGGCATGCTCTGCTGAATGCACATTAATTGGCAGACCTGCATTACATGCTATAGCAGCCTACTTGTAAATAACAGCGTCATTTCGGTGCATCTCACTGCATCGCCCTGGTAGCATTAATTATAGAAAGAACACATGAAAGCAAGGTCGGTTTCACAGCAAGCAAAAAAAAAAAAACGGACTTGTTTCTTAGCATTACTTGTTTCTATGGATACAGTTCATTGAGAAGCAGCACACTGTGTGTCAGAAACTGATGCGTAAAGCAGCTTGTTCTCAATCAGGCATCACTCATATTTTGTCGTCCCTGTTGTTTGTTGCAGCTGCTTTTGATGCTTCAAGGACAGAGTGCATTCAATAGGTGATATAACAGATGTTGGTGTGTATGTGGGCTTTTAATTAAAGGCTAACTGGCCTGATTATTCAACAAATGAGGTTGTAAAAGTGAAAACTTACTGCTTTACATACGTACATCTGTTGGCACTCAATGAAAAATCAATGGTAAATCTCAGGTTATGAGATCAATGCTTTTAAAATACAGATTATTATGGTGATTATTGTCATTGTTTTATCACACTGAGCTTATTATTTAGCATTTATTCATCTTGGTTTTACAGCTAAAGCTTGAAAGTTCTCAGTTTGTCTTGATTTACTAGAAAGATATGGGTTGTATGGTTATATTATAATATGTTTTATACTATAAAGGTTTGATGACATTTCTTCCCAATTTAAATGAACTAATTTCTAATAACTGATTTCTTTTATCTTTGCCAGGATGACAGTAGATAATATTTCGCTAGATATTTTTAAGACACTAGTATTCAGCTTAAAGTGAAATTTAAAGGCTTAACTAGGTTAATTAGGCAAGTTAGGGTAATTAGGCAAATCATTGTATAACACCGGTTTGTTCTGTAGGCAATCAAATAAAAATATTGACCTTAAAATGGTTTAAAAAAATGATTCCTGCTGAAATAAAACAAATAAGACTTTCTCCAGAAGAAAAAATATTATAGGAAGCAGTGTGAAAATATCCTTTCTCTGTTAAGCATCATTAGGGAAATATTTGAAAAAGAA
This sequence comes from Danio choprae, assembly GCA_903798125.1. Lineage (NCBI taxonomy): Eukaryota > Metazoa > Chordata > Actinopteri > Cypriniformes > Danionidae > Danio > Danio choprae. Next base: position 3,994,267 of record CAIGQW010000298.1, on the reverse strand, counting down.
AATCACAGGAGGGCTTATGATTCTGATTTCAGCTGTATTTGTTGTATATATTCATCTGAATTTATGTACATGGGCTATGTGTGAATTCAAGACTACCTGACCTGATTTATTGAACGAACGAGATTATAAAACTGAATATGTAATGCATTCATATCCTCAGGCTGAGTCAGGCTAATGCTATTTCCTTTGCATTCATAATCAAAATTCATGAAACTAATCCAGTTTTTATGGATTTCACAAATCTGTGGGATTAAATCCATTATGCTGTGAGTTTAATTGCCAGTCATCTTTTTTTTTTTCTTCTTCTCCCCTTCACATGGAAAAAGCCGATCCTCAAAAAGCCACCGCCAAACTGTACTCATTTAGCCCTGTAAAAAGCCATTGACTGTTTAAAAATAGTGTTTAATCGTGAAGAAAATCAGGCATGGAGCCGCTCAAAGCAGTTGTATTACACAGCTCCCTCGGGCTAAGGAGGTGGTCTGATCAAACGTCCCGACTCGGCCTTGTTTGACCTCTTGGGTTTGACTGAGCTGGTCTTGTCATCGGCTTGCAAAGGCTTGTTGTTTGTAAGGTTCCACTGGTTTGAATGGGGCTGAAAGAAGCCCAAAACAAGATTGCAGCTTTTTTTTTTTCCAGGGGTATTGATTTAGAGCAGTTACCATGGTGATGTTTGCAGGCTTCATGATTTTTAAGCAGGACTTTCATGCTGGATGAAAAGAGAACGTCAAGCTTTAGGTAGAAAAAAATAGGTGACATTGCATAAGCCTCCAGATTGTTGTACGTGGCTTTTTTTTGGTTGCTCTTTTATTGTGTATTCGGTCACTGCGGAATGAGATATTTTTATTCAGCATGGCAGCTGTGGATCATTTTTGTTGCTAGACAACTTTTAATAACCATTCAGTTTTCTTTAAAATTGTATTTAGTAAAACTTAAACAGGCCTCACAGTGGCGCAGTGAGTAGCATGATCGCCTCACAGCAAGAAGGTCGCTGGTTCGAGCCTCGGCTGGGTCAGTTGGCATTTCTGTGTGGAGTTTGCATGTTCTCCCTGTGTTCGCGTCGGTTTCCTCTAGGTGCTGCGGTTTCCCCCACAAGTCCAAAGACATGCAGTACAGGTGAATTGGGTAAGCTAAATTGTCCCTAGTGTATGTGTGTGAATGAGTGTGTGTGGATGTTTCCCAGTGATGGGTTGCAGCTGGAAGGGCGTAAAACATATGCTGGATAAGTTGGCGGTTTATTCCGCTGTGGCGACCCCAGATTAATAAAGGGACTAAGCCGAAAAGAAAATGAATGAATGAATGAAAACTTAAACACTTAACAAAGTGGCACGGGGGCTCAGTGGTTAGCACTGTCGCCTTACAGCAAGAAGGTTGTTGGTTCGAGCCTTGGCTGAGCCAGTTGGCGTTTCTGTGTGGAGTTTGCATGTTCTCCCCGAGTTTCATTCGGGTGCTCTGGTTTCCCCCACAATCCAAAGACAAGCACATTAGGTAAATACAATTACCCATTGTGTATGAGTGCGTATGTAAATGCGAGAATGTATGGGTGTTAAAACATATGCCGAAATAGTTGGCAGTTCATTCCACTGTGGCGACCCCTGATAAATAAGGGACGAAGGAAAATAAGTCGAATGAATGAATGAACACTTAACAATTATTAAAATATATTAGCTTTTAAAAGTTATTAATATATCAACATATTTAACTAATAATTAATGTACTGATAAAAGCACAAAATAATTAACCTGCTAAAGTAATTATGCATAATTACATGCAACTAAACCTAACTCTTAAGTATTTAACATATAGTTAATTAATATTACTCAGATTTTAAATGTATATGCACACACACACACACACACACACACACACACACACACACACATGCATACATATATGCATATAAATATTTGCGTGCACATACAAACAGGTCCTTGTTACATTTAAAATTGGAGTATTATTAATTAACTATACAGTTATTCATTAATTTTCCTTCGGCTTTTCCTTTATTTATTCATTCAAGTCCCTTTATTTATCAGGGGTTGCCACAGCGGAATGAACCGCCAACTATTCCAGCATATGTTTTACGCAGCGAATGCCCTTCCAGATGCAACCCAGTACTGAGAAACACCCATACACTTATTTACACACGCACACACACACGCACACACACACACACACACACACAGACACACACAGACACTCATACCGCTTTGGACTGTGGGGAAAACCAGAGCACCTGGAGGAAACCCACGCCAATTAGATGGTAATTAATTCGAATTCATTCATTCATTTTCTTTTTGGCTTAGTCCTTTTATTAATCTGGGGTTGCCACAGTGGAATGAACCGCCAACTTATCCAGCATATGTTTTACGCAGCGGATGCCCTTCCAGCTGCAACCCATCATCCATGGACACATCCATACACACTCATTCACACTCATACACTACGGACAATTTTGCTTGCGCAATTCACCTATACCGCACCTGGAGGAAACCCACGCGAACATGGGGAGAACATGCAAATTCCACACAGAAATGCCAACTGACCCAGCCGAGGCTCAAACCAGCAACCTTCCTGCTGTGAGGCGATCGTGCTACCCACAACGCCACCGTGACGCCCATTAATTCTAATTATATAGTAGAATTCTGTTATATAGTGTATATATGATAAAAAGCCTCCCAGTAGTGGGTTGCAGCTGGAAGGGCATCCGCTGCGTAAAACATATGCCAGAATAGTTGGTGGTTCGTTCCGCTGTGGCGACCCCTGGTAAATAACGAACTTAGCTGAAGGAAAATGAATGATACAAAGCTCGTCCTCTTTTGTCGTGATTGTTCATGTTGGATTCTTTTGGTGATATTCTGTCAGTCAGTCAGAAAAAAGCATGTACCTGTCTGTAATGCCTTCAGAAGCAGTGTTTCCATGGAGACAGTGTCATCTCGCGGCCTGAAGCGCAGATTCGAGGAGGTGGACAGCGGCTCGCCGTGCTCCACACCCAAAGACTCAGATGATGACATCTCCAGCAGTGACAGCGCTGACAGCTGCGACAGTCTCAACGCTCCCTCCAGCTCCCTCACACGTAAGATTAACTAACAAACTTAATCTTTTACGAGTTCAGTGTTATGGCAGCATCCTGGCAGTAAGTCATGAAAGGGCCCAAACAATTGTCCTGTTATAAAAATATTGAATTATAAACCTAACAGAACACAAACATTTGTCTGAAAATGAGTGAGTTTTAAATGGCAATTTTATTTATTGATTTTTGTTTTGTTTTAATTGTTTTAAGATTTACCTGTCCAGGGACTGCAGGTGGGAAATACCTGGCACATCACATCTTTCCTTTTTGAGGTCAATGTATTTTGGTGTATGTCCCTGTTAAATAAATAATTAAAAAAACAAAAAAACAACAGATCACTAGGATCATTAGGATCAATTAAATGACAAATTCCATCAGTGAATCTACCTTCCGCTTCTACGTCCCCTACTGCTGGAATCAGCTTTCAGAACTGATCAGATGTGCTCCAACATTAGGCACAAGGCTTAAAACACATCTGTTCAGCTGTGCCTTTACTAAATGAGCACTGTGCTATGTCTGGCAGATCGCACTATTTACTAAATGAGCACTGTGCTATGTCTGGCAGATCGCACTATTTTTCACCTTTATTCATTTAAAACCTGTTTTAACACATTGTAATATGTTTTTAATCATTTTTATTCTTTGTTGTTTTTATTTTTTATACTTGTTCCTTGTATTCTTGTTTATGTAAAGCACTTTGAATTACCATTGTGTATGAAATGTGCTATATAAATAAATCTTAACACTGGGCTAATTTCATTCATAAAATTGATGAAAACTATTGCAGCGACTGCAAATCAGAACCATTTCTATTTAAAGTTGCTATTTTAACAGCTGTAAGGCTGTTAATGTTAACCTCTTTACTGTAGTCAGTAGACACTTGTTTGTAAGAGCCACTATACCCCAAACAAGTTTAAAAAAAATGTTTTTTTTTATTTAGGATGATAAAACATTGCTATGCAACATAGTTTAGAAGTATGTTTAGGTTTAATTGTTTGGCTGAGAGAACAATATCATCAATTAATTGTTTCCCAAACAGTTTAGATTATAAATATGGGTCGTAGAGGTTTGAGTTTTCATTTTTTTTTGTACTGGAACTACATTCCTATAAAAGGATGTCGATTGAAGTCCTTCTTGGGCTAATTTACATTGAGATAAAAAAATAACCCTTTAACTGTGAATCCTCATTTTGAGCATAGATGTGAAATGCACAGTCCTTGCTTAACTTGTCCTTGTTTTGGAATACGTGCCTACACTGAAAAAAATTATGCATTGGATTTACGAATTGTTTTAAGGTAACTGGTTGCAAACAATTTATATGGGCTGAATTTAAACAAACAAATTAAATTTAGTAATGTTCAAACTTAGTTTGTTTGTCTAAAAATAAGTTCGTATAAATGTTTACAAATCCAATTAATATTTTTTTCAGTGTAAGGTTGGTGTCTTTATAAAGAAGAGACTTCAGCAGTGAAATAAATGAAGAAATGGTTTTAAAGTTACAAATGCTTCAATTTACTGGAAAGAAAACATAATTTAGGAATATGAATTTTTATAAATATTGTTTTATTTTCTATATAAATCATGGTTGCACTCAAACAAATGTCAATTTTGGTCACTTTATTTTAAGAGACAATTCTCACTATTAAAAAATCATTAACTAACAGTTTTGGCCCGATAAACTCCTAATTTGCTGCTTACTAATAGTTAGTAATGTAGTAGTTGGGTTTAGGTATTGGATAGTATTAGGGATGAAGACTAAGATCATGATTTATATGTACTAATAAACAGCCAGTATTTTAATAATTGGCAGGTAATAAGCCAGTAGTTAATAGTGGGAATTGGTACTTAAACTAAAGTGTTACCTATTTTTTTTATCCATACTCCTGTCACAAATCCATACACTACTCTCACAAAATCACTTCTATCACACAACAGGCAGCAAATATGCTCTCATGATATGTGAATCGTCAGGATTATAAAATATTGAATTATAAAATATAATAGTACATTTTGCAATATGAAATTTGACACCACCCACTAGGTGGAGGAGCTTGCTAAAAGGTTTTAAAGTACTATTTCCATGGTAATGCAATCTCCTATTTCAAAATCTGTCTTTTTTACGGTGAAATTTATACTTTTAAATTACATCTAATTTATTTATTTCCACAATGTGGGATGAGAAAAAAATTGATAGCTGCTAAAGCTGTTGAACACACTTTTTGGTGATAACATATCTGTCTTGTTTCTGTAGCCTCCTCCATTCTCAGAAGGCACAAGGTGTCTTTAGGTCGTAAGCAGGTTCGCTTTGACGCAGTGACAGTCTACTACTTCTCCAGAAGGCAGGGCTTCACCAGTGTGCCCAGTCAGGGTGGAAGCTCCCTGGGCATGGCACGGCATCACTGCGCTATACGACATTACACCCTTGGCGAGTTTGCACGAGAACAAGAAAGCAGCCACAAGCATGTGCTTCGTCAACACTTACGGCAAGAAAAGCTCAACGCTCGCAAGCTAAAGGTTAGTTTTATGCCAGCTTCTTTAGTTCCTACAGGATTCTACCTTTGCAGTTTTGTTTGTAAGATTTTACCTGACTTTTCCCCAGCTGACACGGAATGGAACTGTAGATTGTCCTGAAGCTGAGATGCTTACCTTGGACGACATATCTGATGAGGATTTGGATGTTGAGAGTGTAGAGGTGGATGACTGCTTCTTCCTGCAGCCTCTTCCAACCAAGCGCCGTCGGGCACTATTAAGGGCCTCTGGTATTGCCCGAATAGATGCCAGAGAAAAGGCAGAGCTGCGCACTATTCGTTTGTCCCGGGAGGAGTGTGGTTGTGACTGCCGATTCTATTGCGACCCACGGCACTGCGGCTGTAGCCAGGCTGGAATTAAGTGCCAGGTAGGGCACTTGGTAGTCTTGAAAGTCCGACTTGTCACCAATAAGTTGTCATTTTAAACCCAACTTATATTTGTGTCAAGTGTATGTAGTGTCTGTTCATTTGTCGTGTACCCTACGCCATACTCTGATGCACACCTCAGGCTGTATTCGAAATCGCCCACTATACCCTCATTCACTCTTCCCTACATAAGTCCACTAGTAAAGTCCACTTAAAGCAGTTCACCGGAAGGAATGCAGTTTTTCTGTTTTGTGCTTTGCTGGTTGGTAAAAATAAAATAAACCTCTGGGTCAGACCCTGTGTTAGTTATTTAACACTTAACTGTCTATTAGTAATGAAACTAAGTATTTTGATTTCTGTCATGTATACAGAAGTTAATTTAACATTTAAATAATACATTATATAAAACAATCACACCAATAGGATTCCACTGTGGATGCCTTCTTGCGGTGAGATGAGCTCTCTTAGTGCATAATGGGTATTCTCTAGCCATTTAGTGTACATCGGTTGTACACTCATTAGTGCGGTGAGAAAGAAATTACTATTAGAAATTTCTATTACTGTTTAAGGTTATAGGGGCAATTTTGGATACAGCTCAAAAATTTTGTTCTGAGGATGTTCTTGCATACTTGCCTGTGATTATCAAATAATCTTGAACACATTGATTAGCTGGATTAGCTTGTGTTTGATTGGGGTTGGAGAGGAAATCTGCAGAATTGTAGCCCTCCAGGAGTTGGGTTAGTGATCACTGCTCAACACAGTGAAAAATAGCAGCCCCACTCCAAAGTATAATTCATCAGTGCAATTGCAGAGCTTTGCATAGAAGTATTAATGAACATGGAAGAAAATGGAGGTTTAATTGTTGTCACCTTTGGCCCAAGCGTATCCTTTGCTCCTCCTTGGTGCCATTTACACTTGTGCATTTTTATTTTAAATAAGAATTAGAATGAAAATGTTCCTCATCTAGTCTCATCTTTTTATTGCATTTCAGAAAAACGATCTTTGGCCACACTATACAGCCTAAAATACATGATACATAGCCATTCGCACTCATTGGGCATTCATAAATTTTGCTGGCATGCACCACTTGTATGACTGTAGACAGCAAGTCATGAACCATACACAATAGTCAAGACTAGTCAGAGAGTGATTGTGGACAACCGCACCTCCATTTTCAGAAGTTTGCCTTTCATTCTGTCTATGATGAAACAAAACTCCCACATTTCTTAACGAAAACAGGGTGTTTAGCATTTTCAAAAATTTTGGCAGGTCAAAGATGCCAGAGTAGTGTGGACAATAGGCATTGCAAAACTTGTGTGTTTTAAAACAAAACGCCACCTTGGAGGGCCACCTTCTTGCAGAGTTTTTTTATTAAAACACCTGCCTGGAAATTTATAGTGATCCTAAGGACTTTTATTTTCTGGTTTAAGTGTGTTTAATTGCATCTGGAGCTAAATGTTATTGAAAGTTGGCATGACTGGAAACCACTGATTTAGCATATTTAAAGAAAAGGCAGGAATTTAATATCTATTTTGCATTGTTCCAAAGGTGGATCGGATGTCCTTTCCATGTGGCTGCACCCGTGATGGTTGTGGTAACTCTGCTGGCCGCATTGAGTTCAATCCTCTCCGTGTGCGAACACACTATCTCCACACTATCATGAAACTTGACCTAGAAAAGAGAACCCTGTTGGGTGTTAGGTCTGGAGAGGACTGCGTGGAAGAGACAGAGTTAGTCTCCTCACCTTCTCTGTCTCTGTCACCCTTGGACTCAGATGTGGAAGTGGAATGCCAAAGCATTCAGGAACTGCAAGAGGAGCAGTGCGATAGCCTGGAGCATGAGAATGAGACAGCCGTGCTTCATCTACAGAGCGCAGAGGAGCGGGAGAGGAGACTGGAACAGGAGGAGCAGCAGGTCGAGGAGACCCAGGCCACCGACCCAACCCTTTGCCTCTTGCAGGGTGCCTTGACTAGCCAGGCCGAAATGGAGGGCATGGAAGGTGTTGAAGGAGTCCTTCTAGAGGGGCCTTTTCCTGAAGGTGCCACCCTGCTCTGTATTACAGAGAACCACGCAGATGAACAGACCCAACAGAACCTGCTCAAAGACCCTGCTTCTGTCCTCTACTATCAGGTAGGTCACGTAGAGACAGCAGCCTTTGAAACACTCCCTGCTCAAGTAGAGGAGGTGGTGAGCGAAGGTGGGGCTGCCGAGATGGAAAGCGATCGACAAAAACAAGAAACCTGCAGGCAGGATTCGGCCAAGAGCTTGTCTGTCGAAGTACCTCCACTTCTTGAGGATGGGGGCGAAGAGCCACTAAGTCCAGAACAGGCTTCAAATGATGGGGAATGCCTCGAGACATGCCTGGCACTGGATGAAAAGGCCGTACAACTTCCTCCAGAAGTCTAGAGCCCATCACCTCTGCAGATGTTTTGCACAAGTTAGTCATTCAATTCAAAGAGAGCCTACTTTACACAGTGTGATATGTTACAAGACTGCGTAATGTCATTAAATGTTAAAGAATCAAGTTACCTTCATGGGTTTGTATCCAATTTAGCTGGAGATAAGCATGTACTGTGTTTGAAGTAGGTTGTCTGTGGTAAAATAAGTTATTAAAAAGAAAAAAACTGAATAATTTATAAAAAAATTTAAAAAAGAAAAGAAAAAGAAACAAGAAACTCAAGAACAGCAGAGATCATGATCTGACAACAGGTGTTGTTTTTCCAGTATGGTATTGGTTTATTACTTGATACTGGTTGGAAAATGTGGCCTTTTATGTCGAGGAGCAAGCATTTTCAGGATTATCCAATGGCTTCTCATGGCCTTTCTAGTTTGTAGAGTTTCTGAGCACCCCAACAACTAATCGTCACTGTCAGGAGGGTATATGCTAATGCTACATTCACGTCTTGTTGGAATTACTGCAGTTTGATAAATATAAGCTGTTTATATACTTGGAAATGTTCATAAATGTTCCAAAAATGTATCCATACGCAGCTTTGTTACCTATGACAAAAGATGTACATTTTAGAAATTAACTACAATAACCTTGGAATGGAGCTTTTATAAAATGTAAAGATTCCGACCTTGGAATTACGCAAGTTTCCAAAGACACAAATAGTTTTTAACACTCAGTGATGGTAATACAGCCAGAGCGTGAATGCAAAATTAGTAATATACATAAGGCTAATGCTAACTCAGTGCTAACGTTAAGAGAAAGGGTTGCTAACTTTAGAAGAGGGTGTTGTTTGTAGCATCCTTCCTGTGAATAGACCCACCAATCCTGGAAATACTTGGTTTTCATGTACTGTACAAGTGTTTTGCTAAGAGCTAGCATGAAGATGAGTGAAAAAGCTGCTTGTTCTTTGTATGCACGTCGAAAACTTGATTCAGTTGAACTTGCTGAAAAGGGGATCAGGAGGATGAATGAATGTGCAAGCATTTTGCACAGCAGTTCTGTACTGATTTATCGTAGTCTTGACCTGACACCATTTGAAGCTGTAGCCTACCGTCCCAGTTCGCGGGTGTTTATTTATTTACCACGGCTTTGTATTGTGAGGGCGAGGACAGTGTGTGTTTGAGTACTGTCATTTACAATCATTAATTTTTGTATCTGTGTGAGTTTGTGTCAGGTTTTTTTGTTTTAAGAGTGAATGGGATACACATTTATTGCACATCAAGCCTCTAAAGATTACAGGAAAGATTCTAGCTGTATTTTTGCTTTGGGTTGCATCGGTTGAATTTTGCAAAAACATGCTAAGGTCATATTTCAACCCAACCTCAAATTTTGTTTTGTTTTATTAGGGGTTCAAGTGTAGCATTAAAGCCCTATTGTAATTGTTAGAAAGATCCAAAGGTCACCAATTTGCCCTAAAACCGATAGGGCAGACCAAACCGTAAGTCGTAGAGACTTAAAACTTTGGCAGATAGCAGTACTCGCTCCATCTACCACGTCATAGAAGCTCTCTCCAATTGGCCTAACGGTGGTGCTACAGCAGCACAGAACACAAAATCGCTCATAACTCCTAAACCGCTGGCTAAGAGCTTCCTTGGCTCAGATGTACGCATCAGATCCAGCCACCAACTTGTTTTGGATGTTTAGCATTTTTTAAAAACCCTACAGTTGAAAACTGGTTGTCTATTGCCTGATCTGATCCAAAGTGGTGTTGTCAGATATTCTGGAGTCTTAATATCAAACGCTATCAAAAAATAGCAGACATTTCGATTCAGGTTCCCCACTGGACAGCCAAATGTCCGAAGTGAGCTGGACCATTTTTGCTGTTTACATGTTTTCACACAAGCACAAAATCTTTATGTCATATGATAGATCTGCTCATTGTGAACACTTTGACCCTAGAACCACACCTGTCAATCAAACCATTCATTAAATATTTGCCATTAAAAGTAACTTTTGCAAACTAGACATAGGTTTTTGAATCAACCTCACCAAAAACCAGTGTTCTGGTAATCTCTGGACTACCTGTGTTCTGCTGAGCTTATCTCCAACTTGCTTCAACACACCTGCCAGGACGTTTATAGTATATTTAGTAAGAGCTTGATTAGCTGGTTCAGGTGTGTTTGATTAGGGTTTGAGCTAAACTCTCCAGGACACCGTCTCTCCAGGACTGAGTTTGGACACCCCCTTGCCTAGAAGATCAATAATTATCTAAAATTTGATCTCTTGCCTTTAAACAGCTATTAAAAGTGCAAAAAAAGATTGTAATTCATAAATGAATACTCCTATCTGAAATTTGGCATGCACATTCATCAGGTTATTGCAGAAAAGCTTGTGCCGTCCATAGGTGGTGCTATAACAATTAAAAAGGTAACTAATATGATTTTTATATGACAGTTCACTGTAACTGCTAAATTGTTTTCATTGATTAAAGTAGTTATAGGCTTTCTTATTAATAAATGAGCCTACAGCCTTAAAAACCTTGACCCCATTAATGCTGCTTGCAGCTATGTTTGAATTTAGAATTTTAACATTGTTACTTCAGGTCCCCTATAGTTTATTTTGTTCACGATGAATTATCACTTCAGTACAGTTTTTTTTAAACCTTATTGAGAAATTTGGGTGAAAATATGGTTCACTGACAGTGACAATTCTAAAAACCTTAATAGTTATACAATGTTAAAATAAAACTTTAAATATTGCTATTTCCTTTTGCGCTGAAATATGACATTGTAACATGTTCTTGACAGATTTCATGAGATTCCCAACCCAATCTCTAAATTTGTATGATAAAATAATTAGGAATCGCAATGAGATTGTGTTGGACTGACCTGCATGTGTTCAACCTTTAAACCCAGTACTTAAAATCCAGTGTGAACTTCTATATCTTGAAGGCCTTTATGTACTATACGACAGCGAGAAGGACTTTGAGGAGACTATATATTGTAATGTTAACTTACACATTCTTAGTTTAGGGCCTAAATGTCATCAAGGTTTATCAAAGTAAACAATGCACCTCATTTGAAATGTCCAAACCCTCATTTAAACCATGAAGTCCATCCTCCTCCCTTGTTTAACCTTGTTGTTCTTCCCTTTTACCTTTTTCTTTATGGTCAATCCCTCTTGTTTTATAATATGAATAATGTTAATGAATATTTTACCTAGATGCTTTCTGTTATAGTTTTTTTTTGTTGTTGTTGATTTTTGTTAACTGTTTAAGACAAAGTAATAATATGAATGGTTACATGAAAAAAAGGTGTCTTCAAATAGTATGAGTTCTGTGATGTTGCTAAATTATTTAAACTTAAGAAACCCAAGAAAGCGGTCATTTTGCAGTGTGAATGTGCGCGTGTGAGTGTACGAACGTGTGTGCCAGAAAGATTCTTGCTGATTTGCGACATGAACCGATGTTTGCGAGTGCAGTATGG
>CAIGQW010000298.1:3964443-3977426 GCA_903798125.1 Danio choprae | reverse complement strand
ACTAAAAACTATGTATAATAAATTTCAAAGAATTTTCAAGTGCTCTCTTAATTTAAAACAACAACGACAACAACGACGACGACAACAACAACAACAACAACAACAACAAAATATTGCATTTAATTATGGCAAATATCTGGCCTGCCAAGCCATCCCAACACCTCAATATATGCAGTCATCTTCAGTTTATTCACACCCCAGATGCCGACTGTAAAACCAGCACAAATCAGCCTGTCTTTCAGCTTAGCTTTCTCGCTTTCAATCATTTATCACTTTAATGCTCGCACAAGATTGTTTTTGGTTCGAGAAAGTGAGTGATGACGATAGCATCACAGACATACTGTGAAACCATACAGACCTTTCAATAAACACATGAACGTCTCTAATGTTCCACAGAGTCATTGAGAATGACAGAGGAAGGGATGGCCTGAGGAATGTTCCTGACATCCTGGTGAAGAATTGCATTTGGGAAAAGACAAGGCTTATTTAAGGTTCTATATGGCTTGTTGCACACTTTTAATTTTAACATTTAATTTAGAGAAGGGCAAATCTAGGGCGGAAATAGAGGGATAGTTTACATAAAAAATGAACATTTACGCACCCTAAAATGGTTATGGTTTATTTTTTCTGTTGAACACAAAAGAAGATATTTTGAAGAATGTTGTAAGCCATATACATTTTTAGAAATAAAATACTATGGTAGTCAATGGCTGCTGGTTTTCAATGTTTATATGTTGATCAAATGATCTTCTTTTGTGTTCAACAGAAGAAAGAAACTCAAACAGGTTTGGAACCAGGGAAGGGTGAGTAAATTATGACAGAATAAAAATTAGTGAGTGATTTTTTTTTATTCCCTTAAAGGATTAGTTCACCCAAAAATTAAAATCCTGTTCCGTACATACAGACATAAACAAAATTGTTGGTACTCTTTAATTTTGTCTCGGCTTATTTCATTAGTTTGCCTTTTTAAATGCTTCTGTTAAACCACTATATAATAAATCTGATTTTGATTAGTTTATTTTCAGAAAGTTTTAATTAATAATTACTTTTTTCAGTTTTAAGTTATTTGAATGACCACTGTAGTTTTTCTTTCTTCGAGGGAGGTGAACCAACCATTTGTCCATACCTGTATATGGTCCAGAAGTCCAGAAAACGAACCAAAGACATTGTCAAAATATTCCATGTGGCTTCAGTGGTTTAATTCTAAACATAAGAAGCTCCAAGAACATTTTTGTTCACCAAAAAACTGAAAAAATGCTGCGTCAGGTCAGAGTGTGTGTCATAGTCCCTTTAAGGGAAGTAATTTCACTCGGCAGCCATCTTTGAAATTCCTCTCAGGCAGTATGCTTGGGCATTCTGTTTGAATGAGAAAACATCAAATTGACCAAAATTTGATCAAAGAAGGTCACTGGTTCGAGCCTCGGCTGGGTCAGTTGGCATTTCTGTGTGGAGTTTGCCTGCTCTCCCATGTTCGCGTGGGTTTCCTCCAGGTGCTCCGGTTTCCCCCACAAGGCCAAAGACATGCGCTATAGGTGAATTGGGTAAGCTAAATTGTCCGTAGTGAATGGGTGTGTATGGATGTTTTCCAGTGATGGGTTGCAGCTGGAAGTGCATCCGCTGCGTAAAACATATGCTGGATAAGTTGGCGGTTCATTCCGCTGTGGCGACCCCAGATTAATAAAGGGACAAAGCCGAAAAGAAAATGAATGAATATATGAATTTTTTTGTAGTGTATGAGTGTGTGTGTAAATGCGAGAGTGGGTGTTTGTCAGTACTGGGTTGTGGCTGGAAGGGCATCCGCTGCGTAAAACATATGCTGAAACAGTTGGCGGTTCATTCCACTGTGGCGACCTCTGATAAGACGAAGGAAAATTTATAAATTAATGATAACCTTATTAAGCTGGTGTCAAGGATGTTAAATGTAACAATGCGTCTGTTTTAATGACTGTTAATAAAAAAAATACAAATTCACATCACTTCATGTCTTGTGTGGCGAATAATGAAATTTTCCTGTATCCACTCAGTGAGAGGAAGCAGCTTGGTGGGTACCATGACCAAATGCCTTTTTGTCTCAGGGGTGCCTGAGCTCTCTTCCTGTACACTTTGACTATGGAAAATATTGCCACATGCTGCCTAAAATGTGATGTTGTCTTTAAAGGATTAACTCTGCCACTGTTGTATGCTTTTAACTTATGCTTTTGTTGGGGTTTTGCAAAACATCAGAAAGACACATGCATCTTAGTTCATTCATTCATTTTCATTTCGGCTTAGTCCCTTTATTAATCTGGGGTCGCCACAGCGTAATGAACCGCCAACTTATCCAGCATAGGTTTTACGCAGCGGATGCCCTTCCAGCTGCAACCATTCTCTGGGAAACATCCATACACACCCATTCACACTCATACACTACAGACAATTTAGCTTACCCAATTCACCTGTACCGCATGTCTTTGGACTTGTGGGGGAAACCGGAGCACCCGGAGGAAACCCACGCCAACATGGGGAGAACATGCAAACTCCACACAGAAAAGCCAACTGACCCAGCCGAGGCTCGAACCAGCGACCTTCTTGCTGTGAGGCGAACGTGCTATCCACTGCGCCACCGTGAGGCCCTGCATCTTAGTTAAGACATTGAAAGAATTGAATGAAAAATACTTGACACGTGTTTGAGATCAGTAAGATATAAAAGAAGCCTAATCTGCTCAGCAAGGCTGCATTGATTGGGTACCAGAATTATATAATCATAATACATTGTTTAAAAAAAAGTCAAGACAACAAATTATGTTATGCTGCTTTAACTTATTTTAATAAGTTAATCAGGTTTTAACTACATTTCTTAAGTTATACAAAGGTTAACTTCATATTTTTTATTATTTTGATTGACGTACATTGAGATGACTAGAAAAGGTAATTTGATTCAACCAAAAAAGTTGTCAACAATAATTTTTTTAACAGTATAGAAGAGCAAATCGGCATATTATTATGATTTAATGTGACACTGAAGACTGGAGTAACGATGCTGAAAATTCAGGTTTAATTTTAAAGTAATATAAACTACGATAAATAAGAATAACGTTTTTAACAGTATTTTAAATTGTAATAATATTTCACAGCTTTTACAGTAAACAAATGCAGCCTTGGTGAGAAGAATAGGCGTCTTTTAAAAACATCAATTCTTAATGATCTCAAACGTTTGCTTTGTTTATTCTTCTGCCTTAAACTGCTGTTCTCTATCATTTTAGATCATAAAAATAAATACAATATAGCTAAATACAACACTGCTAGCACATATAATTCATTACATTTTCCTGCCTGCAAAGGATCTGAGCAATATTCAAAAAACGGTAAAGGAGATGTGTCAGTCATCCATCACTTCCTGACCAGACTTCACTATTGTGTTGTGCTTCCAAAAGCCGGAAGAGCCGAAGGAATGCAGATAGTGTAAGAACCAATGACTGTGCAATATAATTTAACGGTAAGGAAATGCCAAAATGTTAACGTGTGTTTGCTGAATACCAAGACAGAATGAAGTGAATGAGATTACTTGAACATTCATGAGTCTATCAGGTGGGTGTTGATAAACTGGAGAATGTGCCAGGAATAAAACAATGCTTTCAGTGGATTAACAACAACAACAACAACAACATCCTTTTGTATGATGTGGCAAAAAAGGGTAATGAGTGAAAAATGTTTCAGAAAGGTGATTTACAGAAAAATGACAAGTTGTGTTTTTTGAGTGCTCAATCATTGTATAACCATTTCTTAAGTTTTGTGTTATTTGTAGGCCTGTAATGTTAATGGGATTAATAGTTATAATAGTTGTCTTTTAATCTGGTCCTTAAAAATTAGTCTATAAACTTGATTAAAGTAACAGTTCATTTGTCTGTCCGCAAAGAAAGAAAATAAAACATACAAGGCAAACTAAAATAAACTCAGAAGTTGTTAGTATGGGTGCTTTATTTTGGAACAGAGATTTCAATGTAGGCGGAGCTTATCGATACTTCCTGATTGACAACCTGTCATTCAAGAAACTGACTACTATAACAAACTCATTAAGACTACTAATTAATCCTAATGACTATTAATCCTACACGAGGAGCGGGACAACATTTACATCCAAATGGTAATTAACTAAAGCAAACTATGAATTGCTAAATCATCTAAATAGACTGTTTGTGTGCTGTTCACAGCAAGTGGAATTTGTTTGTTAGCAAACAAACAAATAGGCGATTATACTTAGCTGCGATATTTTATGTTGCTTTTTAAAAGCACATCTTGCCAAATATTGTAGATAAATAGATTTATAGTGAAACGTCATTGTCTTCTGATGAGTTTGGCACGTTTCACGCGGCAAAATGGGCGCCATAGAGAAGTACGAGCTGCTTACGCAGGAAGCGTGAACGATGATATAATGGGCGCCAAAATAAACGCGTGCTGCTTTTGTATGCTGTGAAACATACCTCACTCATCCATTTGTAAATACTCTAATTAGGGGTAATAGTGACTTTTTCAGTGAAATAGTCAAATATTCAGCGAAAACACTTCATCTTCATTTATTCATTTTCTTTTCGGCTTAGTCCCTTTATTAATCTGGGGTCGCCACAGCGGAATGAACCGCCAACTTATCCAGCATATGTTTTACGCAGCGGATGCCCTTCCAGCTGCAACCCATCACTGGGAAACATCCACAAACACTCATTCACACACATACACTACGAACAATTTAGCTTACCCAATTCACCTATACCGCATGTCTTTGGATTTGTGGGTGAAACCGGAGCACCCGAAGGAAACCCACGCCAACACGGGGAGAACATGCAAACTCCACACAAAAATGCCAACTGACCCAGCTGAGGCTCGAACCAGTGGCCTTCTTGCTGTGAGGCGATCGTGCTACCCACTGCGCCACCGTGCAGCCCATACACGTCATCTTATTGATTGAAAAATCGAAATAAGCATTTGTAGAATGATGTGACATTATTATATACCCAGCCGTCGAACATTAAAAGCAAAAGTATTAAAACTTTAGCTTTTATGTTTATAAGGCTTACGCTTAAATGTTTTAGACCACGAATAACTCCAAAAGCTTGATTATTTCTTCATCAATCTTACAAATGTGTTATCACTGATTTGTGTGATTGTGACTGAAGGCAATATGTTTTTACCTTTCAAAATCAGAAGTGAAAAAGGGAAAATACATTTTATAGCATCTTGGTAGAAAAGAAAGATCATCTTAGCCTTCACTAAATTATTAATATACATTAAAATCATCACACAGTCAAAATTGACACTATTTATGCAGATTCTTGTAATGAACAATAAGTCTGTGCACGGGCAGGTAAATCTACTGAATAATCCAAATGCTTCGCCTCTTAGTACTTAAAATAATAGTTCACCCAAAACTAAAGATTCTGTCATAATTTATTCACTTTTTACTTGTTCCAAACCTATTAGACTTTCTGTTCTTCTATTGAACATAACAGATATTTTAAAGAAAGTTGTAAACCTGTAACCATTGACTCCTACACGATTTGTTTTTCCTAATATAAAAAAGTACATGGTTACAGGTTTTCAGCTTTCTGCAAAATATCTTCTTTAGTGTTCAATATAATAAAGAAACTCATAAAGCTTTGGAACCACTTGAGGCACAGTAAAATATAAAGTGTAAAGTGTGAACTCTCCCATTAACTTTGGGCCCCACAATAGTGAATATCAATTTGGCAAGACAATAGCAAAGGCTAACTACTCAAATGAGAAATGAAAGTTAAATAGATGTTCTTATAAAGCTTTAAAACTGTTAATAATCTCTTACCATTTGGAAGATTTACAGCTGCTGTAGTCACAGAATCACAGATACTGTATATCTTGGCTAAAAATAGACTGATCACAAGTTCAGTGGTTACCAAAGCATTATTGTGACTCAAAGCATTTAATCAGTATGTATACTTAAAAATGACCAGGCAATAATTGAAAACAATGCGCTCTGTCTGCTGATCAGAGCCGACTCGCCGTCATCAGAGCTTTACAAAGTCTGATCTGCCACAATGCTTTCCTTCATAACAGCAGCCTGAGGGAATTCAGTACTGCTTACAAAGGGAATGATACAACAGTCTCCCGTCGCCTTCAGAGCTCTCCAACATCCACACTCAGAATAGATTTAACACCTCCCTCTGGAGCACACTGAATGGAGGAAAACTTAACATGTGAGGAGAGAAGTAAAGCTGTAAAAATGTGACTCGAGAATGATGGAAAGGTACTTTTTGCCATTTTATGCACTTGTAAAATGAAAGAGCAAGTTATGAACTTGGCAAAAAGAAGCTAGTTGACAAATGGAAAATAGTTTATTGCAGATTTTTTTTTTTATAGTGGACCCAATGTCAATACTAATGTTTTTTTAAATTTAATTCAGGAAATTGACATTGAAGGTGACATTTTAATGTGATATACATATTTTTATTTCAATGACTATTTTAATTATTTTAGGTTTAGTTAACAGTAATATCACTGGAGAGTCAAATTATGTCACCTTTATTTTTTTGAACTACCTTTATAATATTAAAATGTAAATTAAGTAACATTCTCACCTAAAAGACGATAAAACTGGCTGAAAAAAGTTAAAGTAGCCATATTTAGATATATTACATAATATTTTAGAGAGTGCATGTGCGAATGTGAGAGTGTATGGGTGTTTCCCAGTACTGGGTTGTGGCTGGAAGGGCATCTGCTGCGTAAAAAATATGCTGGATAAGCTGGCGCTTCATTCCGCTGTGGCGACCCCTGATAAATAAAGAGACTAAGTCAAAGGTAAATGAATGAATGAATGAATAATATTTTAGAAACTTATTGGTATTGGTTCTTTTGGCATTGTTTAACCTCCTAGTAGCATGACATATCTTTTCTTTATAAATACAATTTTAGTTAAGCTTTTGTGTTAAATTTAGTTGTGATTTGTGTTACGTCTCACTAGGGCTTTGCAATATGGCAATATATCTATATTTAATGGATAAAATAAAAAGCTTGTTATTTTACATTATGCTTTATCATTTATTTTGCAATGTCACAAAATGCATTGCTTACGGTACTTGTTCATTATTTTTTACCTTAAATGCAACCATGGGAATGCTGACAGGAACACAAATAACAACACTGCAAGATATTTGCCAGTTTGAAAGTACAGTGTTTATATTTTGCTTTTTATTTGGTCACATTTTACAATAAGGTTTCAGTAGTTAATGTTAATGTATTTACTAACATGCACTATGTATGTAATATTAATTATAGTTCAACATTTACTAATATATTAGTAACACCCAAATGCACGCTTGTTAACGTTATTTAATGTACCGCGAGTTAACAATGAACAGCTTTATTTCCATTAACATGAACAAATACTGTAATAAATGTAGTGTTCATTGTTTGTTCATGTTAATAAATGAATTAACTACCATTAACTAATCTACAACCTCATTTTAAAGTGTTACCTTTTATTTAGAAACATTTTATGACGCGCCTGTAATCATTAGTTTTTGATAAGTC
Source organism: Danio choprae (assembly GCA_903798125.1). Taxonomy (NCBI): domain Eukaryota; kingdom Metazoa; phylum Chordata; class Actinopteri; order Cypriniformes; family Danionidae; genus Danio; species Danio choprae. The sequence continues at coordinate 3,969,890 of CAIGQW010000298.1, read as the reverse complement.
TTTTATATTTCATTCATATTTATTTAAGATTTCTGAATTCATGATCAAACTACTACTGTATATGAATAAAATGAAAAAAGAATCACATATGAATGAGTAGGCTACATTGTAGAGTATATACTTTAAATTTGCAATAATGAAATAGTCCCTTCCATGGTCAATATATATGAACTTTAAATTAATTGAATTGATAAATTATTGAATTTATATATCATAATAAGGAGATATGAGATTTTTGTCATATCGTCCAGCCCTATGTCTCACCATTATGTTGTCGTTGAGTCACTGATTAGATAAACAGTGGCTGAGTAACTTAATAAGGTGCATTCCTTTTTCCATTCATTGTGTTCTTGTGTGAACTTAGAAAGTTTCCTTCACAGGTAACGGAAACAACTTGATGTTCTTGCTCCAGTGAAGTAACTTAAGGAACAACAGAGGGGGAAAAAACAAAAAGGCTGCCATGACAGCTGGAAAAACAGCGGTGAGTGGAGATATTTCTGTTGTACGTGAGCTGCGCTTGTGACTCACTTTGTAAACAGTTTAGCCGCTAACAACCACTTGCTGCTTTGTTTGCTTTGTTGTTACTTGTGGTTGGTTATAGCAACATATTAACTGCTACGTAGCACATTACAGCCAATTAAAAACTGCTGAATGATAGCATTTTAATTTCCTCTCATATTCTTAGAGAGAACGTATTTGAATCACGCCTGGTTTCAAAAGAAATTCTCAGTAAGTGCGTATCTGTACTGAAATATCTTCTTAGCAACATATTGTAGAAGTGAAAGTTTCTGTAATTTCCCTTTTTGAAGCAGATTTCTGAGCAGAATAGTCTCTAATAGCGGATATTGTCGTGCTGTACTTCCTCATTTTGCAGGCAGGGGGAGATTATGATTCACACAATGATAATCCCACCCATATGATGTAAATTATGGGTGACCTAGGGCACTGAAACCCTCATGTCATGACACAAAAGGAGTTCCTCTCATATTATTTACATGAAATAAGCACTGTGAATCCCAGAATGCAATTTATTGTGTTACAGAATACAATTTAAAATCTTTTTTTGTTGTTTTTTGCCCTGAGAGATGTTGCAGCAGAGGTACTACATTGTTAAAGCCATACGAAATCAATTAAGTCATATATTTGCAGGCGCACGGCCATCATGCAGGAAAATGAGAAAGGAACTTAACAAAGACAGAACATGACAACATAGCCAAGCTGTTCCAAGAGGACTGAGAAAACAGCTGCACGTCAGATGAAGAAAACTTTCCTAAAGAGAGAAATATGTCTGTAGGACATCTTTGCCTGTAGGAAGCCTTCGTAAGAAATGCTGTTGATAACAAGTTATTGTTGCATTATTATTATTATTATTATTATTATTATTATTATTATTATTATTATTGTTATTGTTATTATTAATAATACTAAATGTTAAATGCACTTTCTCCCAAATCCAGCTATAAATGGAATATAAAATCACAGTAGGCCTATTATAAACTGAAAAAAGATATTTTATATTATTTGTAATATATGTTATATAATTACACTGTAAAAAACACTCGGTTCCACACAGTTCCTTCATGTTGTCCCAACACAAATCGATTAATGTAACTTAGTCGTTTTTGCAAATGTAAGTGGATTGAACGTAAAACAATTAAGTTGTCCCCCCAGAAAAACTCAATAATTGTGTTGATTCAGCTCATTTGAAATAAGTAGTTTGAAGAAGCAGCCAAAATCATTTTTCGAGTGTAATGGTATTTGTTTATATTGATTTATTAATATTAATACAGTGTTTTTACTGTAATACATTATCATGTTGAAAGACATTTTGTCATAAATAAACCAGGGTTTAATTTTTCAAAATCCAAATGATTGTAATGGGAAAAATAGAATAAAATAATAACTAATAATACAAATTATAAATTAATAATTTAATCTGAGATACAATAAAATGTAACCCTTCACAATAATATAATATTGAAAAAGCATTTTTGTTTGCTGTTGTGCAATAATAATAAATGTTGCTTAATTGTGAAAATTCATTAATTCATTTTCGTTTGGCTTAGTCTCTATTTCAGAGGTCGCCACAGCGGAATGAACCGCCAACTATTCTGGCATATGTTTTACACAGCGGATGCTCATTCAGCCGCAACCCAGTACTGGGAAGCACCCATACATTCTCATTCACACACACTCGTACACTACGGCCAATTAACTTTATTTAATTCACCTATACTGCATGTCTTTGGATTAGAAACACGGGGAGAACATGCAAACTCCACACAGAAATGCCAACTGGCCCAGCCGGGATTTGAACCAGCGACCTTCTTGCTGTGAGGCGGCAGTGCTAACCACTGAGCCACCGTGCCACCCTTATTTGTAAAAATGAAATAATTCCTTAAAGCAAAATTCTTTAAGTTTTAGATAAATAAAATGCAGGGTTCCGCACAATACATTCATGTTGTCCTAGCAAAAATTGATGAAGTAGTTTTAACAAGCAGCAACAATATTTTTTATGAGTCTTCCCACACTTAACCATTCTTTCATTTACCAAACACAATATCAATCAAGAGCCAACATATTCATAATACACAATTCCAAGTTCAAAATATGAATATTAATAGTTCAGAGCTAAAATGTAGGAAGCAGAAATGAAAAGGAAAACCCTTATATTAAGTGCCTGTAACACATTGATCATTATCTTCCCATTTTAAATCACTCCCTGCAAACTACAGTCCATCTTTTTTTACACAAGGATTTGCCTGCTATGCTCCAAATGTGTAAATTTCTGTGTAAATTGTACCTTGCTGAGAAGAGGCCTCCTTTCTAACCATTTCTCACTGGTAAGAAAAAAAAGTATCAATTTTCATCCTTATTCCCTGCCATCTCTTCCTTTGTAGTTTTTCCCGAGTCTCAGTGCCTCCCATTGTTCTGACAACACTGATGTATAAACACTCGTGGCGCTGTAGTGCCGTCTGAAAACAATACGGCTGCAGTCTCGTCCAAATACTTTTTACATTACAGAACAAATGACAAATCTTCACTTCCAAAAGGAAAACAAAGAAGGTTGTACAGTAAATTACACGTTCCAGTAAAATCAAACGCGCCCAGGCACATTTTTCACGAAAAAGCAAATTATTTTATGCGTAATCCTCTTTTAAAGTGGCTCTCAGGAGACATTTGATGGTGGACTCACTCTGCTGTAGATCTGCAGACGCATGTGCTGAGATCATGCAGATGAGTGATGAGAGAGCTATGTAATTATCGGCAGTTTTATCTGCGTTTATCTGCCTTTTATGGTGAGTCTGAGGGAGACCTCAGGAGACATGACCAACGGCAACACTGTCAGACCCTCCCTGACTGAGAGAAAAAAAAAATCACTTTTAGTCAAACTTTACCTTATTTTCTTTTAGTTTGCATTGGTAATGTGTAAACAGCTTAATTATAAAAAACATGATGTGCTCCATGCAATTCCTTCATGTTGTCCCAACACTAATCTATTAAGTTAACTTAATTGTTTTTAGAAATTTAAGTGGATTGTACATAAAATAATTAAGTTGTCCCCCCAAAAAAACTTAGGAATTGTGTTTATTCAGCTCATTTTAAATTAATAGTTTGAACAATCAGCAAAAAATTATTTTGTGTGCTGTTGTAGGGCATTCGTTAATTTTTATAGCTTATTAGCTATTCACTGTCACGGGTTCATGGGTGATTACTTCTGTTTCCTTTATTGTATGGCGATCATTTATTGTTTAGGAACGGGCAAGCAGCGGGCCAACTTTCTGATGACCGTATTCCAACGATATCCCAGCAGGCACAAAATATCATAAAGTAAATATTAAGTTAGATTTAGGTTATGATGTCGGGTGATCAGATTTCAGTGGCTAGCCAGCGTCCAAGGACAACATTATTTTGATGTCCAATAATGACATCAAATGACATTGACATTTGGTTGATTTTAGGTTGTGATTTTAGGTAGTGATTAAAATCCAACATCGAACCAACGTCATATTGATGTCAAATACTGATGTTTATTTGTCAGGTATGTCAACCAAAATCCAACGTCTGATAGACGTCATAGTGGTAACGTCCACACAACTTCAAGCTGTAATATCATTAGACGTTGATATTTATTTGTGTTTAGGTTGCATTGGAAAGTGACCAAAAGTGTCACTGACGATAGGTTCTGACATCAACCCAATTTTCATTCCCACCCAAAATGCTGGGAAAAATGATGTTGAGGTACGACGTCAATCTGACGTCATGTTGACATCCTGTGCCTGCTGGGATTATGTGCATTGTCTTTATATTATATATTCTAAACAAATCAAACAAATTAAGAACTTGTGAAGACCTTCCTTAATGCCGATCCCAGAAATAGTCACGGACACGGCTATCTCTACCGTAAGTGACGATTGGATGCTGCTATAGTTAAAATAAAAGACAAGACCTTCCATACTTATATGTTGTCTATGAAAGCATGTCGACTGAATTTTATGTGAAAAAATCAGAAGCATGTTTATTGTTTATTTAGATCCGCAAGGTAGTGGCTATTTCTCCTGGGGTCCAACAAATAATTCTCATTTAAATTATAACAATCAAAACCAATACCAAAAGCCAAAAGACAAATTTATGTTTAACTGAAACAATTGAATCCAATACTAAAAAACAAATAAAAAGACTAATTTACATTAAGCCATAAGAATAGAAACCAATCCAATTAAACATATAACATGAAATGAATTCAAAAGCATGTTACTTATTAAATGTATGCCAATGTTTCATGCAATGAGAAGTGATTCAACCAAACTTTAGCCTCAAATAGCTGGATCTATAGTCTGTAGTTTCAAATATGCATTAGTTTTGTCATTTTAATTAGCTGATTTGTTGACGTGTTGTCTGTGAATTGAAGATCTTGTGCAGACATTATCATGTTGCTATGATGATTTCTTAACTGCGGTTTTCTAACCACTATCATTTTAATTGGTGAGAGCACAGCAGTGTTTGTTAAGAGTATATCAACGCAAAGGTATTTTCCTACTTCTCTTAAGTTCTTATCAAATGACAATAAAAAACTTTGTTGTCAGCATATCATGGTGGTGAATCACCTCTGTTCGGTTTGTTGAATGTTATACATGCATGACTGCATGTACAAGCAAAAACTTGTTGGCTGCAGTTTATTTCTTGGCCACTGGTGTCGCTAATAACAAGGTTTACTGAATTCTACATTTAGCTGCTTTTACTGAAGTTCCTGTTATTATTAAGCACAATTTGTGGTCACGTGGTCATGTATTAAATGCTGGAAAAAGATATTATGCCAAAATAGCAATAGAAAACTCATTATATGTAGTTTACTTATACAATTATAGTGAATAAAAAACAAATACTCCATGTTTAACATTTTTATAACTGTATAAATGTATTAAATATATACATTTTAAATATTT
>CAIGQW010000298.1:3929807-3964043 GCA_903798125.1 Danio choprae | reverse complement strand
CTATAGAAATATTATATATTATATATTATAATTATTTAAAAAAATAGATTTACAGTCCTGTAAAATATGTACAGATACATGGATAACAGTCAAATTGTACTACATAAATATTGACAACAGAAATATTAGTTAAAAGATCTGTAAAATAATGTACCACCCCCTGTTCATAATTCAATTACCTATCAATAAATACCCTACAGTGCTGTCCTACACACCATAAAAAGTCCCATTACAAAAATAAAATCGGTTTTGAATGCCGTTTCATGTTGTCTTTCCAAACATTTGAGGTTACGACTCATTAGCTGAAAGCAAAGTATCGCCATTAACTTTTAATATGTTGGCAGCAGAAGCTCTCTGAACTCTTTTTCTGCATTGCATTCCTATGCTATCTGAGACACGTCCTGCAGCAGGGGTGACCTTGTTTTTGGGCAGAAACTGTCATGAGCTGTACATCTGTTGCCTCTTCAGTGTACACTTCAAATTAGCTCAGCGCTCATCTATTTACAGCGCCTGAGTGCATCGGGTGTTCAGGGGCCACGGCTGACATGAATTGTGCACGGTGATGTCAGCGGAAAATCGTGGTGTTGCTTAACGGGTTTTTGGGGGGGGGTGGTGACATCATCTCATTAATGCTCTGGCCGTGAAATCATTTCAGTGCATGACAAGTTTCGCATCGCAGAGTCGCATAGAAAACAAATGCTGAAAGTTTGTTCATTAGGATGAAAGATATGGACTTTTTTCATGTGCAAATTTAGCCCATGATTTCTTCAGTGCATTTATTCATCTTTTTCCACAAATTATTTCTGATTGTTTGCACTTTGGAACTTCTATGCAACCCCCTGTGCTGGGAAAGCCCCACACACTCTCCCATTCACATACAGACACACTCACTCACTACCGCCAGTTTACTTTATCCAGTGACCCCTATGCATGTCTTTAGACTAGAGCACCCTGAGGAAAATCATGCAAACACGGAAAGAACATGCAGACGCCACACAGAAGTAGTTTAAATTTTGTTCATGAAAATTAGGATGAGAAATGTTTGTTGCCAGGTGGTGCGGTGGCTCAGTGGTTAGCACTGTCACCTCACAGCAAGAAGGTCGCTGGTTCGAGCCCCGGCTGGGTCAGTTGGCATTTCTGTGTGGAGTATGCATGTTCTCCCTGTGTTTGCTTCACGTGGGTTTCTTCCGGGTGCTCCGGTTTTCCCCACAGTCCATAGACATTTGGTACAGGTGAATTGAATAAGCTAAATTGGCGTTAGTGTATGTGTGTGAATGAAAGCGAGTATGGGTGTTTCCCAATATTGGGTTGTGGCTGGAAGGGAATCCACTGTGTAAAACATAGGCTGGATAAGTTGACGGTTCATTCCGCTGTGGCGACCCCTGATAAATAAAGGGACTAAGTCGAAGGAAAATTAATGAATGTTTGTTGCCTATGACTTGAAATAAACAGAAACTTGACTGGTCTGCTGCGTCAGTAACGTTACTGAAAACTATCAATGCGCACACTCTGATCTGCTTATCTAATAATGAACAGTATAATGCTGCCGTCCATCAGATTGTAACAAAAATTCTTAATAATGTTTGGATTTTTTAACTATATTTTAGTCGTTTTCGTCAATGATATTGTATCCTGATGTACTGTTAGCATCTAAAAACATCAGTGTAATCCCGTCTTTGTCTCATCTTAGTCTTGAACAAAAAAGCCACTAATGAACATTTTTTGTCCTTATTTTTGTTGACAAAATCCCCATTGAATCCCAGGGGCAAAAAATCCAGAGATAATTAGTGTAAAAATACAAGATTTTTAGTAGTTTAATTGTTAAGCCAGGGCGGCGCGGTGGCTCAGTGGTTAGCACTGTCGCCACACAACAAGAAGGCCGATGTGGCGACCCCTGATAAATAAGGGACTAAGCCGAAGGAAAATGAATAAATGAATGAATTGTTAAGCCTATCCTGCTGACCAAAGTATATGAATAACATATTGCTACACTAAATGACATTTTAATGGGTGTCTTCTGTAAATCAGAAACAATTTATGAAAATATGATTAAACCATGCCAGCCAGGAACGGAAACAAGTCATTTTTAAATAAAAAGGTCACTATATACATGTTTGGCTTTGTGCTCCACATTTTCATCCCTCATGAAAATAACATTACATTTGGTATTTTATCATTACTCTCACAAGCATATCTGTGGTCAAAGCTCTTTTGAGTTCACTGGTTTGCTCCTCCACATTATTTTCTTTTGTTATTCCATGTACAGTAATGATTAACACATCTGTAATATCGCAATGAAATAGTATGCTGAAAGTAATTTGTTAATTCTAATAAGTCGACCATTAAGGTCTGAAGGATAAATTGTGAGGAGATTAATGACACCTCATATTAGCCAGTTAAAAACCCCCACTTCATTCATTGTTTACAGTGTAATGAAAATTACTCCCATAATTCAAGCAAAAGGGCGTAGGAAAAAGAAGCACATTTACAGATTTTAAACAGCTGGACTTAATCAATGAGGTATAATTGTCAAACCAATTCCAGCTATTTCCCTTCACAAGAAACATACAAGACCCATCTCTTCATTTAATACAGTAGGGTTTCTTTATTTTTGAGTTCACACAATTCCCGCTTGATGAAGATATGGGTGAAGGAAGGCTGGGAAAGAGACAGCGGTGCCTGTTGGTACGTTGATCTGGTCTCTAAATGTCTATCATCGTGCTGATGTCGGTCTGTCATGCCTTGATCATTCCATAAGGGAGTAGAAGTTGAATTAGGAGTGAGAGTTTGTGGGAGGAAGATTGTGCCCATGAGAAGACATTATCGTGAGAAATATATGGCTAGATTGGAGTTTCTCAGGGTTGCCAAAGGCCTTCGCACCATCAGGGTGAGCGTGGTCAGTTTGGGTGTAAAGGGTAGATGACTGTGGCTTGTCTTTTTCTGCTGGTTTATCTGACATGTGATACCGTCTAGATTAGAAGAGGGGGGATTTCAGTCTCTTAAGGGTTGCTAGACGACGTTATTGAGTGATTTAAGATGTTAATGGTTTCGAATCAACAAAAAGGGAGGTAAAGATGGACAGATGAAGATATGACAGGTCAGGAGGTCAGGAGGTCACACAGGACCTGGTCGGTGATGAGAGATTATATATTTGGGTAAATGATAACATACCCAGTGCCTGCAATAAGCAAAATCTTACTTAAAACTAGATAACAGATTGGAAGAAACACAGCTTTTTCAGATGAAAAGCGTGTTTCTGGCAGAAACATTTATCTTGGGTGAGCTGATCACAAGTGTATAGAGTTAAATGGAGATGAATATATGTATATATGAAGATGAATTTTGTCCAAAACAAGTTAAAGCATGCTCTCAGGTATTTATTGAATGGATATGAAAGAACAAAGTGCATACCTATACATTTCTTTTGACAACAGTTTGTTTATGAATAAGAAAATTCATTCATTTATTTTCTTTTCGGCTTAGTCTCTTTATTAATCAGGGGTTGCCACAGCGGAATGAACCGCCAATTTATCCAGCATATGTTTTACGCAGCGGATGCCCTTCCACTGCAACCCATCACTGGGAAACACCCATACACACTTATTCACACACATACACTACGGACAATTTAGCTTACCCAATTCACCTATAGCGCATGTCTTTGGACTTGTGGGGGAAACCGGAGCACCTGGAGGAAACCCATGCAACCCACAAACGGGAGAACATGTAAACTCCACACAGAAATGCCAACTGACCCAGCCAAGGCTTGAACCAGTGACCTTCTTGCTGTGAGGCGACAGCGCTACCCACTGCGCCACCGCCCAGATTTTTAAAATGTTATGAAATATTTATCCATTTTTATATTCAACTCCATATGTGTAAAAGAAAATAAAGAAAATAAAAAGTACTTTTTTTGTTCATACATTAAAATGTATTCTGTATCTTGGTTTTCAGAAAAATTTCTTTGTAATAGTAGTTAATATTTTTATAAACATCTTTGGGCCTCACAGTGGCACAGTGGGTAGCACGTTCGCCTCACAGCAAGAAGGTCGCTGGTTCGAGCTTCGGCTGGGTCAGTTGGCGTTTCTGTGTGGAGTTTGCATGTTCTCCCTGTGTTGGCGTGGGTTTCCTCCGGGTGCTCCGGTTTCACCCACAAGTCCAAAGACATGCGCTACAGGTGGATTGGGTAGACTAAATTGTCCGTAGTGTATGAGTGTGAATGGGTGTGTATGGATGTTTCCCAGAGATGGGTTGCAGCTGGAAGGGCATCCGCAGCGTAAAACATATGCTGGATAAGTTGGCGGTTCATTCCGCTGTGGCGACCCCAGATTAATAAAGGGACTAAGCCGAAAAGAAAATGAATGAATGAATAATAATCTTTTTTCACATTTTATTGGACAGGACAGTGGAGATTATACACAGGAAAGTGCGGGGAGCAAACAGATCGGCAAAGGAACTCAAGCCGGTAATCGGCAAAGGAACTCAAGCCGGGAATCAAACTCAGGTCACCGTACAATAGTCTTTTTTGTTTGAGCATATTTATAGCAAAAAATATTTTATGACATATTAAATGTCTCTATTTATAGATCAAAGCTCAGCCCAAAATTCTGAATTATTTTAATTTTAAATCTTTGCCACAATCAAGCCACTGACCCCTTTGTCAGCGAAATAAATCTAACTGTTTAACTGCTCAAATCTTTGCATTTTTATGAATAATTTAATTTTAATTATCCATTTTTGTGGACCTAACAATAACTTTATGGAACAGACTCCGGTTTGAAAACCCATTATATGATATATGAAGCATGCACATTCAAAGTTCAAGTAATACTAAAATAATAATGAGATATCAGAATTGAAATGTGTATTTTTAGTGACCATACTTTTAGTGACTGTCATATGTGGTGACATGCAGTAGATGCATCTGAGATGTCTGTTAATACCATGGTGTAAACGGCAGTCTGACCAATAGTGATCAAATAACCCCTGATGGATGCTAATACCAGGGCAAAAATAACCACAAAACAGGATGCAGAGATAGAGAATAACAGCACAACAGGAACAGATTGAGAGAGACACTGAGAATAATTTACTGCTAAATCAGCCCACAAGAGGCTTATACACACAAGTCACAGAAATTATTGGAAGCTCAGAGAAATATCCTGCTGAGGGATGGGACATATAGAGGGGTGATTCAGGGTGATTCTGTTTCCTGTGTGCCTCAGAGGGAGAAATCAAGCCCTTGAGGTCAAGAGAAACTTCAGGCTCAGAAGAAGGAAAAAACTCGGTTATTTGGTGGATAATAAGGAAGTGGTTTCTGGAGGATTGGAGATAGAGAGGATGCACATTTCCTCTCTGCAGTGTTTCTCTTCATGCCAACCATTTCATGGAGAGAGAAATTTTTTTTGGATGTATTTCACTGTAGAAAACAAAAACTGGGTTCCACACAATGGCTTCATGTTGTCCCAACACAAATCAATTGAATTTAAGTGGATTAAACACAAAACAATTGAGTTTTTAAGTTAAAAAACTTATTATGAGTGCACATCATCAAACTTGTAGTTAAGTGTTAGATGCTTTTTACTTTTATGTTTTTTTGATGGTTCGGTGCTATGGTTTTCTTGAGTACACACTTGTTTTTCACACTCTTCAAAGGGCTGCTCGTAAATTTGCCGCTGACAATAGGCCTTCGTTGGTTTTCCCACAAGGACACCTGTTGTGTTTGGTTTGGTAGGGCTGTCCAGGGGTGTCGATTCTGTTGGGAGGTTCTTGTTTCAGAGTGAACAAGCTAAATTGTACCTGTTTTTGTGTGTGCAGTGTTGGCGTGGGTTTCCTCTGGGTGCTTCTGTTTCCCCCACAAGTCCAAAGACATGCGCTATAGTTGAATTGAGTAAGCTAAATTGGCCGTAGTGTATGTGTGTGAATGAGAGTGTATGGGTGTTTCCCAGTAATGGGTTGCAGCTGGAAGGGCATCCACTGCTTAAAACATATGCTGGATAAGTTGGCGGTTCATTCCGCTGTGGCGACCCCAGATTAATAAAGGAACTAAGTCAAAAAGAAAATGAATGAATGAATGAATGAATGAAAATAATGTTATGTATAGTTCTTCATGGCGGCACGATGGCTCAGTAGTTTGCACTGTCGCCTCACAGTAAGAAGGTTGCTGGTTCAAGTCCCGGCTGGGCCAGTTGGCATTTCTGTGTGGAGTTTGCATTTTCTCCCTGTGTTGGCGTGGGTTTCCCCCGGGTGCTCCAGTTTCCCCCACAATCCAAGGACGTGGTATCGGTGAATTGGGTAAACAAAATTTGTTGTAGTGTGTGAGTGTGAATGTGAGTGTGTATGGGTGTTTCCCAGTACTGGGTTGTCGCTGGAAGGGCATCCGCTGTGTAAAACATATGTTGTAATAGTTGGTGGTTCATTCTGCTGTGGCCACCCCTAAATAAGGGACTATAGTTCTTCATTTTAAAATATAAATATATGCACAATAATTTTTCATGTTTTGTGTTTGAGTAAATGTTAATATTTCTTCATTATACAAAGGTCAGATAGCATTTATTCTAAATTTCACATTAAAGTATTGTCATTTAGGATTTAAAAAAAAAGAAGTTTTGTTTAGAAAATGACAGTTGGTCAAAATAATAAAAGCTTTTATTGTTATAGAAAATCAGGGTTTTTCCATCAAATATTCATTTCTTTCTTCTGAAGCTAATCCATTGGTTTATAGATTGCTATCTTTTAATCTTTTTTTAATAAGAATAACTTTCATCAGTAATTTAAAACAAAGTCAGTTTATACCCAAACACGACTATAAATAGTAAATCCCATAAATCCCTTTAATTTACCCATATATATATGTAAAAAATGACAAGTTTCTTATTGTAGATCACATTATTTCATGCACTTTATAGCATAATGCACAAAATCTCTGATCAGAAATAAGTGCACAGACCATGAGACCAGCAAGTTTCATAGTTTATGTATCTTTAATTGAACTCAGAGTAGAGGAAGTGTCGTGTTAAACACATTCAGATGTGAACAGATTTACTGCTCAAGTCTTCACAAAAGCCAGAGAGGTAGAAAAAAAAAAAGACAGACACTATCAGGACAGCCACTGTTTCCGATCACTAATGTGTTGATTTGTCCAGCACCTCTCGAGTTCCACAGTTATCATTACATCCCAGCAGGAGACACTAACCAGGTTACTGCTAAAACAAGCCTAGCGTGGCCCTGACAGGTAACCGTGGGTCCTGAGAGAAAACGAGGTGTCATAATACCCAAGGGCTCCTCTTATAGGGATTCCCTGCCTGCAATTAATTACCATTTGCGATGAGCTCATAATGTTATTTATAGGGTCTCCCCAGGACAGGAGGCTCGCAGAGGGATATCATGTTATGCTCAATGAGAATAAAGGACATCTGGGCGGTATGCCTTGAGAGTGCGCCATGAAGCATAATTTTACCACAACTATGATGAATGCTTGTAGTCATGGGAATGGAAATGGACTCTATTCTAAACATATGGGCCGTATGTTTGCGCAAAATCACACCAGTGTCCTTGGCTAATGTTTATAAACCAACGAGGCCATCCATCCTTCAATCTACTGTAAATAACATTCCTCAAATCCTCTGGTAATTATCGAAGAATCCGCTCAGTTTTATGATCGGATAACCATCCTTTCATCACTGAGTGTAACCTCATCAGGGTCGGTTCTTTATTTCATCTGTTATCATTATCATTATCACGGTTATCGTTATCATATCTTTTGTTAGAATGACCTGAAAATGTTAAGAAGTAACTGTCACACACCCTTCAGGCATTCCACCAGGTTTTGTATCTGAAAATGAACTAACAACAAATAAAATTAGCATCCCTACATCCCAAAACATGGATCCCTACATTTTGGATTTGTTTGCGTCTATCTGTATTAATTTTGTTTGGTACATTTTTAGTGCTTTTATAGCTACATTTGTTTTTCGTATTCAGACATGTTTGTTTTGCCTGACCTTGAAAATCTACCTCACTGAGATCCATGTTTACCTTGTTTTTCACAAACATTCAATCTACTGTAATAAATAGCATTCCTCAAATCCTCGAATTGAAACGTGTTGGTAATTATCAAAGAATCTACTCAGTTTTATGATCGCGGATAACCTTCCTTTCATCGCTGCGCGTAAATCAGCGTACACAAAATATCCCCATGTCAGCGAATGTTCTGCATGACTGAGACCTCATCAGGATCGGTTCTTTATTTCATCTGTTATTTGTCTTGTAATGCTGTCCTGGTGCAGTCATAAACTGTAAAGAGTGGGGGATTCCGACAGGCACGACTGGAATTTAAGGTCAACGCACCGGCGCTCACCGTGACCGTGATTTACTGCCATGTTGGAAAGGGAGATTTAGGATCAAGCACCACCAACCGCCCAGACTCATTTCTCTGCTTTGGGTTGCATCGCCCGTCACCTGTGCCCGCCTGGCTGGATGGTTAAACGCTGACCCCCATGCTCTTCCAAGATATGTATCTCTCTCCCTGCGCTTCCTCTCAACAGAGGGATTTCATGGTGCAAGGCTGCCCAGGGCAATCATTTATCTGGCTCTCGCAAACCAGCCCTGACAAACGAATTCCTGAGGACTTCAGAGGAAAGGCTGCAGATTTACGCTATATACTCCCATACTGACCCGCTTCCAGAGGAGATGATAAAACAATTTCAATGGCAACCCAATCTCACCTACACAGGATCCAGCTCAGAGGGAAGGACAGGAACGAGTTTTGGCTATACCATAAATTCTCAGGCGGGAATTCGAGCTGGATTCAGATGTTAGGCTTTGTTCTTGATTAGTTTGTGGCCTTTCACAGGTACAGTACAGTCAGTGGTGTAAAGTAACAAATTACAAATACTCAAACTACTGTAATTGACTAGTTTTTCTAAGGAATTGTAATCTACCAAGTAGTTTTAAAAATGTTACTTTTATTTTCTCTTGAGTACATTTTTAGTGCTGTATTGGTACTTTTACTCCATTATTTTCCTTCAACCTTTCCTACAACTTTATTTTTTATTGTCTATGGGATTGGCTGAAGTAGAACAATCAGGCCTGTGATTCCTTTCCGATCAAATCGCACATAGAAACTAAACTGCATCAAAATGAACTACCTCAAGACATGGGCGCTATATAAATGCAGCTAACCATTTGGATGCATTAAAAGTGTTCAAGAAGATGTCGAAAATTGTCACACGCAATGACCCAGAGACTGTTTAAACTGGATGACAGATGTATGATGTCTGAAATGGCCTTAAACAATCACTAAATGCACTACAGAATGTTACGTTTTCACACACATACAAGCACAAATTGCATGTAAATGCATTAGACTTTCACAGTATGATATTCACTACTCACAACTCAGTACTTTTAAAAGCACTACTTTTTACTCCTACATTTACTCTACTTGCACTACATTTTTGTGCAAATAATGGTACTTTTACTTGAGTAAGATTTTTCAGTACTCTTTCCACCACTGATTACAGTACAGTACACATTATAGATGTAACAGTATGATGATTTCATATCATGATTATAGGGATCAAAATGATCAGTTATCATTATCATGGTTTTGTTAATGTTAAAATGTTAAGAAGTGACTGTCACACACACTTGAGGCATCCAAGTTTTGTGTCTGTAAATAATAACAAACAACAAATAAAATTAGCAGCCTTTATGCAATTTTCTGAAAAACAACATAAACATGGATCCTTGCATGTTGGATTTGTTTGCTTCTTGGTCTATTGTTTTGGTGCTTTTATAAGTACATTTGATTTTCTTGTTCAGTCTATTGTTTGTTTTGCCTGCACTTGGAAAATACCTCACAGGGATCCATGTTTACCTTGTTTTTTTCTTACAAAACTGCATAAAGCTATTCGAACTGACAATAATATCTTATTGTGCAGCACACACTTTAAATGAAAGAAGCACAACATACTTTATTCATTCATTTTTATTTACTCACCTTGAAACCGGTAACCATGACAACACTAGCATGCATCCAGACCATTCCAAGCACGTGTTCGAAATGAAGGAAACTCGACTCCCAGGGAACAGGGTGGGATCTTGGCATGCTTCTGAGGCAAAGGCCAATGAGATTTCCAGAGAAATGCCTATAAAGCTGTGAAACTTGGCAATCATGGTGTTGAACAGAAAAGATAACATGCATATAAAATTAATTAGCTCTGAAAAGTAAAACATTTTATTGCGCTGCCTACCAGCGAATATAAATCAAATCAAACAATATAATTTTAGTCATAAGTAATTGACACAAAATAGCATCAACAACTAATCAAAACAGTTATTACATAGTAAATCCGGTTACCATCTGCCCTTCGTGATCCCGAAGTGTTAATGGAATTGTTGTGTGTTATGGCTGGGAAGTGGATGGGCTTTCTTGTTTCCTTCCCTCCTGTCTCCATCAACAGCTGAAGTGGCACAAAGCCTGAATAGTCCACACATAATCTATGGATCCTCCATTTGCAAGTTTTAATATGGGAAGTGGTGTTCTCACACAGCCACTGATAGCAGGTGGAATCTGATGTCACTGAACTATGTCAAATTAATTTTTGCTATAAATTCGTTAGCTGCCTGAAAAGACGGAAATGATCGGGCAAGTTGTAAAGAAATCGCTTGGCAGTGGTTAGTCTTTATGTAGGATCCCATCTCATATTTGTCACGGTCAGCATAATTGGTTATGGATACTGAAGATGAAATGCTACAGGATATGCACAGTAATTCTGTGTAAGATGAGCACAATACACACACACACACACACACACACACACGTATATATATTTATGAGGATTCTCCATAGGCATAATGTATTTCATACTATAAAGACCACTTATTACCCTTACCCTACCCCTAAAAGTTGAATGTCAAATGACTCCGATTAGAATGCTTTTTAAGTGCTTTAAATTACTAGGACACAAGGCTTTGTCCTTGAAATCCAGATCAATAGAGTACAACTAGGTCATACCCATGTCATTATACAAATTTGTGTCCTTGTAAACCACATAAGCAAGTAAAGAAATAATTGTATATTATATATACCTATACCCCAACCCTATCCCTGAACTCAACACTCACAGGAAGCCTTTAGCATTTTCACATTTCCAAATTATGTCGTTCTATGTGATTTATGAGCCGTTTTCTTCATGAGAACCAAAAATGTCCACATTTGGGGACCCCAACGTAAGGAATACAAGGCACACACACACACACTCACCAAACAATATGACCCTTTAATTCCATCATGCACACTTGAATGTATGGGTCATTTAATTAATCATTCCCTTAGGGTTACATCCATTGTGTCTGTCACCACCTCAAGAGGTTTCCAGTGGAGCGCGAGGTCATAAGCCTTACTTTATTGTATAGACACATTCTTCCGTGCAACATAACATAAAGATCTGCTTTGTAAAAAGGTCTAAAATTTGGTTTTGGCAAAATCCATTCATTCATTTTCCTTCGCTTTCCGTTTATTCATCAGGGGTCGCCACAGCGGAATGAACCGCCAACTTATTCAGCATTTGTTTTACACAGCGGATGTCCTTTCAGCTGCAATCCAGTACTGGGAAACATCCATACACATTCACCCACATACACCACACAGAAATTCCAACTGACCCAGCCGGGGCTGAAACCAGTGACCTTCTTGTTGTGAGGTGACAGTGCTAACCACTGAGCCACCATATTGTCCGCTTTGGCAAAATAAATATATTAACTATAAAATTTAATTGAATATTGAGGCAAAAGACGTCTTTAAGTATGCACAACTGGTTTAAAAAATTATTTCGGCAAAAATAATTTCATCCTTAAAACCTCCGTTAGTTTTAAGGATGGCTTCTCGTAGCATTTGCAAACACAGAAGGAGTGACAAAAGAGGGAAAATGAACTGACAAAGAGCCATTATTGTCACCTATAGCAGGTGACATACATTCTTGAGGGCACCGACTTTAAAGGCACCAGTAACCCAAGCTGGGATAATGAGAGTGGATTGGTTCATTGTGGATGCTCAATGACTTGGACTAGATGTGTAGAAATCTCTGGCGTCAAAGAAGCCAAACAAGAAGAGAAGTACACAGAGAATCTGAGGAATCTCAAAAATGAAAAGTGATTAAATATTAATTCTAAACAGCAACAAGACTTTAAAGCCCACAAAGGCACTCCAGTAATGCTGATTGAAATGTTCACAATATTAAAATCATTTGCACTGCTGGGAATGACAGAAGTAGACCTTTAATTGAAATTCTCTAGGGTAAAGTGAAGGGGAATTTCGAAGTATTATTTCAATTATGAAAAGTGTAAGCTATAAAAAGTCCCTTTTGTATTGTTCTGTGCATTCATGTTTTCTCAATGAGGAATTAATCACTATTCAATAGAATAATAACAGAATACTGAATCAAAATGAAACTTCATGGGAAGCATAA
Source organism: Danio choprae (assembly GCA_903798125.1). Taxonomy (NCBI): domain Eukaryota; kingdom Metazoa; phylum Chordata; class Actinopteri; order Cypriniformes; family Danionidae; genus Danio; species Danio choprae. The sequence continues at coordinate 3,951,570 of CAIGQW010000298.1, read as the reverse complement.
TTACAAAAAACCCCAGAGAACATCTTAGAAAAGTACTTCCAGATTGTTGTTCCCTAACTAGTCTACATCCAACAACTAAAAAAATTTATTTTTATTTTTTCGGCTTAGTCTCTTTATTAATCTGGGGTTGCCACAGCGGAATGAACTGCCAACTTATCCAGCATATGTTTTACGCAACAGATGCCCTTCCAGCTGCAACCCATCACTGGGAAACATCCACACACACTCATATACACACATACACTACAGACAATTTAGCCTACCTAATTCACCTATACCGCATGTCTTTGGACTTGTGGGGGAAACTGGAGCACCCGGAGGGAACTCACGCCAACACGGGGAGAACATGCAAGCGCCACACAGAAATGCCAGCTGACCCAGCCAAGGCTCAAACCAGCAACATTCTTGCTGTGAGGTGATCGTGCTACCCACTGTGCCACCGTGAGGCCCACAACTAAAAAATAAGTAACAAAAATTTTAATTGGTTGTTTTTATTGAAGTGGAAGCATAACTTCCCCTCTGAGCTCTGATCATCTGCGAAGCCTTCATTGTGTAACCCTAGTCACCCAAAACGTGTTGAATGGCCCTTGAGGATAAGATAAGTCCAAAAAACTGGTGTTCGGCAGTTTTATCTTTGGCGAGTGTCAGCTACGTTGACTACATGTCCACTTCACTTAATCATGATCACATTCTTTCAGGTTCTGTCCAACTGTGATATGGTCCTCTTGAGGTCATCAGGCATATGAACTCCTCTCTAGGGGTCAACATGTCACGCTTTACCAGAGGACATCCTTCTCATTTTTAATGTGCTGATTTGATGACACATTACACAACTGCATGTTGAAAACTGATGCTCAAAGGTCATGTTTTATGTAGGAATGGATGACACCACTTTTTTTCAGACCAATACCAAGAGTGTAATTGGCCGTACTGATGTTTGATATCAAATCTTTGTGATTAATGTGCAATAATTATAGCTTTTTGCAATAACCGAGCAGCGATGGGCATTAATTACAGTCCCTCTGTGTTTCCAGTGGTGCTCTGATTGATATAAAATGTCTAATGTTTAGACTGTATAATGGTATGTTAGTTTGCAAAAGCAATAAGGATGTGGACAGATTATTAGAGATTAATGTTGTAATTCTGTACCATGCAGTACCTATGTTTATTCAATAGATTTTCTCAAAACATTCCAATATGAGTCTATGCATTAGATGGAAAACAGAAAGAAAAGAAGGAGGGTGACATTGGGAAAGACAAGGGAAAGAATTTCCTCTTTGCTTTTCTGCCTTTTTTCAACCAAATCTAGAGTATGTCAGTTTGCATGTTTTGTGTGAGAACACAGTTACATACATTTGTGACATGTTCAATCATTTGACCTTACCAGTGCCTGGATGAGGAAAAAGGCATGTTCCTACTGTAATGCTTGGGCCTTGCACTGTCAAACGTCCACAAACAAGATGTGGTGCACTGTGACCTGCAAAGATATTTCAGTAGAGATCAGTTTTACTTTCCATTACACTGAAACAAGTTAGGTCACTCTGCACCCTACAAACAGACATTCAGAATAAACATTAGCTCTAGTCTTTAAATGCTGTGATTCTATGTAGTTATTACTAGGGCCATTTAAAACCTGTAAACCAGTTTACATTCTTTTTCATAGCTGAAAGCATATGCAAATTAGTTTACATTTTTTTTTTTAAAAATGAGCCAGTGTGGAGCTTTGTGAATGTCAATTGTTGTATATTATTTGCAGATGAATGTTATTGCTGCCCTTAAAGTCCACGTGATCGGAAAGTTGCTGAGACTTTTATTTTAGTATGTTGATGTACTTCCAACTGAAATTAAATGTTGAGTAGGGGGCAGGGCTTTAATTTTGCAAATCATTCCCTTGTAGCAATCTAATAGTAAAAGGGGCGTGGTTAAGAATAGTGTGGCTGAAGCTGTCAACCTGACGTCAACAGAAGGACCCTCAGCCCAAACGCGGTTTTGATTGAAGATTACTTTGATTGAAGATTACCAAAACATTTTTTAAAAATGGATTAACTTCCACAGATGAATTGAATTGAATTGAAAGAATAACAATGTGTGCTACATTGTAAACTTAGATTTGACAAGGACTTTAATGTTTTGTAGGGAAAACTGATAGTAGAGTTATAATAATTTCATTTTACTATGCCCCTCTAGTCTTTGTTGAAAGATTATATGTTGAATATATATATATATATATTTTCAACTATGTTAAAAAACTCAAGTTGTGTGGGCTTTTAACGGGTGGTCTGCTTTTTGTCACATCAGATGGAATTTAGTTATCTTTGCAGGAGGGAGAACTGGAGAGGTTATTGCTTAATAAGTCATTGCTTAATTTTACAGGCATAAACTTTGTCATAAAAAACTATTTTCAGCTCTCCAGCAGTTTTCCAAGGCACTGCCATGACTGAAGGGAATCTCCCAAGAATGGTCTCACTGCATAGAAATGCAAGCTAGGCCTCATTATATTAGATCTGGACATCTTCCAAGGGATGTGAACATTTAAACTGACATTCACACCCTCTCTGCAGTTGTGAGACGAACTCAGGCATTCACATGCTCTCACGTAAGAAAACATTGTCGTTTCATTCACACAGACATTGTTTAGATTGATTTGGTCAGTGCTTCTTCATTATCGTGTGACCTGAGGAGACATACTCAGACAGACAGCAAGCAGATCCTATCTCTGTCAGACACATACACACTTTGTCTTGGTTTTTCTCAGCGCTCATTCCCAGGAGTAATGTCTCACGGTCACTGCTGTAGGAAACCCATCACCTGCAAGAACATGTGGACACTGCATTATTCCGAGCATGTGTGTGTGTGAGTAACTAACTAGTTTCCCTCATCAATAGGAGTCTGTTTGGCTCCAGCAGGGGAGGTGGTGATGGCTTGGGCAGTAGGGTTGTGGCGTCACCCACCGCAAAGTGTGTGGGAACTTTTTTTTTTCCTATAGTTGAGTCTGCCATTGAAGGCCAAGCCAAACCAGGTCTCGTGCCGACTCCCCAGGTAAGGGTCTCATTAGCTCAGCTGGAGACTCAGGAAAGAAAATGACTCAGTTTATGTTTACACAATGGAAAAAAATCTATATCCACCCCTGACCTGAGTCAGGTTGGGGTTACACTCCCTCCCTAAAGAGTAGTGAAACAGTGGTTCTGCTTACAGCACTCTTTTGCATAAGGTTTAGCAGAGGGACAAAACTTTAACAACTTAATGGCATGCAGGGACCTCTAATGGGGTAATTTAAGGATAATGTAGCAATCTGACCATTTCATCCATGCAGCCCTTTCCCCCCTCCTCGCCTATCCTTATGTCACCCCTCCTTAATTCATTTCAAAGAAACATGTGTTCTGGACACACCTGGAGAACAGTAGGGCTTAGATAAAGCACACCTGTGGAATTCAACATCTTCACCTGCTGGGAGAGACTTGGGAACAGACATCGTCAAATTCCCTTTTTTTTTTAGGATTTCTTGATACAAAGAAGAAGCGTTCATACAATGCAAACTCAATCTGGTTTCTATATAGACTTGTTTATAAGACAGAACTGTTGCTGGTTGTGTGGGTGGAAATCCTCTGGGTTAAAGGTGTTGTTGTTATAAAAACCTTCTCCATAGTGATGGACCAAACTACATAAAAAAATAAAGGACTCTATAAGAGAGGTTCAACAAGAATCAACTAAGAGTGCTGAAAGCTTCTTATCAAACGAGTAAGGACATCTCGATATTCAAGAGCGTGGTTTTACAAACTTATGTGCAGTGTGTTTTCAATCAAAAGCTCCTATTTCACATTCTCCTATTCAGCAAGTTGCTGAACCAAAAAAAGAGGAATGTGTCTGATTTTAGTTTTTTGTTGATTTTGTCTTATATTTGCTTGTCTATCTCAAGATTTGCCTTGCAATGCATTTCTCAAAATTGCAGTTTTGAATATTATGGGAATTGACTCATCTTTTATTCTTCTTAAATGGGAACGAGGCCTGCTTTCTTAACTTTTCACGGGGCAATAACATTCAAAGGTGTACAATCCAATGCAAATAAAAATAAATCTCAACTAGGTGACCTAATCCTCCCCACCCGTCCTGTTCCCCTAGTCCTCCCTTACGTTAATTCTGTAGCAGTCAGCATTGACTGCACCACAACTGAGAGAGATGGAAGCAATTAAAGCTGTAGGAAAGCACGGGAACATTTTAAAAGACAGCGCTCAAACGGTGGGATCAAAGCAACCTCGTCTCGTGCCTGCCAAACCATTGATCAACCGTTTGAGACTGTGACACATGTGAGATGGGAGGTGATGTGAACTTGAGCATGGATGAGAGGATAGATGGCTTTACTGTGGTGTAATCTGCTCTTTGGGTGGGGAACCATAAATGCCAGATGATATTACAGATGATGGAAGAACCCAAATACTTAAATTTGTCTTGATGTAGATGTTACTGGAGGATTAATTCTACTATGAGCTGATCAAGACAAAGGTGCACGTAGCTCTGGTGGATGTCTGAAGTGACGTCAGGCTCTCCAGCAAATTGAATAACTCTAGATCTCCCCAAGTCCCTGAGTTCTTGTTGCAATGAACTTTACATCATGCGTTATTACTCTCTCACTAAAATTCTTCTTTTAGTTGGCTGCAACCTTTATAGTCTTCAGTACTGCTCACGTCAGAATTGAGTATTCTGGGCCTTCCTAAAATCCCCAGCCTCAGCTCAAGTTCTGCAGCCAGAACATGACAAGATGGGTTAGCCATGAGTGTGTTCGCACTCCTCACAGATTCCAGCCTAGCAACCAGCTTGCTTACACACCAAACTTCCAGCTCACTCACACGTTCCGAGCTCTGGCCAAGAGTCTAAATATTCTGTTGGGAAAAAGGGAGGGTGGTGTGTGTGACTGTAGGGGGCTGGGAGGCTTTGATTGGTGGATATAACAGAGACAAGCGGGGGTCTGAGCAATGATGGCTCTCGTGGCTGTGTGAACCGCCCCAAGGGGCGCTATGCCAAATCACTAATGTAAGCCAGACCTCTGGCAAATGGGGGAGCAGGATTTTTCACAGCAGAGGAAAAGAAATGATGGATATACATAGAGGAAAGGGGAATAGTAATGTGGGGTTCCTCTCGCTTGCTTTTTGCCATGGCTATGTGGAAATAACATGATCCAAAAGGTCATATGGCGTGAGATCTCTACCCTAAAGTTTATTTCTTTACCTCCTCCAGACAACGTCATAGTCTCCAGACTTACCTACTTTGTCGTGCTTGGGACATCTGGAAAGTTGACCTCTTGAAGGCAAACATGAAGTGGTGAGATGTTGACCGATAGGATGGCAGCCAAGTTCACTCTCTCATGAAGTGAGATACTACATGATGCTTTGCTGTTCCAGATTCCCAGTTTGAGGGCTATTTAAATCTTATCATCCAACATGGAGAGGTGACTGGATAGAAGTTGGAAAAAACGGGAAGTGTTTATTGCAAGACTGGCCCATACAAGTCATATTCAAAGGTCAAGGAACAGAAAGACAAGCAGTGGGTGTGTGAAGTGGTAAATCATATGATTCATAATCATTTGTTTGTGACTCATATTTAACAATAAATTTCAGAGCATAGTACCCCTCTCTCTCCCTCTCTCCACGGACTGTTTTGTAGTCAGCTGTCATACGAGATATAAAGCACAGCATTCAGCTTATGAACAATTTCATGTGATCCTGTTGGAATGGCTCCACTTACCCTGACCTCTTATCAGCAGATCTGGTATTGCTTTCCCTTTCCACTATTGAGATCATGTCAGAACAGACCCCACATCATATCCTCTGGGAACCTTTATGTTGCGGTGAGGTAGTGGGGTGGTGGGGTGGTATGACGCTACCACGGGATCACTTGATACTAGTGGTCAGGAATGATATAGATAAGCAAAGAGCCATGTCTGTTCAGTTTTGAACCTCACACTCATTGCGGTCATCATTAAGTGTGCTTGAGTAAGCAGTCTAATAGCGCCAGGCCTCTGGCTAATATTCAGCTGAGTCTTTTTTGAGAGCCAAGATGGCCATACAAGGTGGTGACTAGGTCTCTTTAGGGTAAACAGTGAGATGTTAGTGTGTTTCTCTGATGAAAGACAATGAGCTGATTCACTCGTAAGAATAGATTCCTCACATCCTGTACTCACGAATGAAGATCTTATCTGTTTGCATGAGACTTTTCACATAAAGGTTATGTTTAGCAATGAAACTGTAATATGGTAATCCCTCAGATGGTTTATACACACAGAGCGCAGGGAGTTTACAATAATTTAAAAACAAACACTCATAAAATGGTGCATGTAAACAGTCACACACCATAAGAACTTCTTTTATAGTCTCTAGAAGTTTACATGTAAGAGAGGAATGCAAGGCCTAATACAAAAACAACATTCTCACCTAAGCAAAACATCTTTAGATATTTTGTGCTACAGCTTTAGCACTTGCTTTGGAATCTTGTTACACAGACAGGCCTCGGTTAGGTTCTTTGTCCGTGGCTTGTATTGTTACAATACCCCATGCATAGATGTAAGTAAGGCATCATCTCTTCTGCTCCTTGTGTTACCATCTCTCTGTTGTTTTCTATAATGTTGGATGCCTTCAGTTTTATTTGCCTTCTAATGAGGTATTATAACTCTGAAGTACCTGTGATGGAGCTTCACTGGCTACCAGCTGGTGTTGTTTATTTCAACTCCCTGATGTTAAACAAACTTAATGGTATCATTCGAGGTGACCGAGTGCTCAGTGAAAACCAGCCCAATCTCATGAGGTAACTTAACTATTTTACATATTGTCAGAAAAGTGGCTAATTCATAGAAATTCATATGATTTCATTTGTATAAATACAAGTGATTTTTAAAAGGAGGTGTACCCCCAAACCCCACCAAATAAATGAGATTCATACATTGTGGCACAGCAGAATGAACCGCCAACTTATCCAGCATATGTTTTACGCAGCGGATGCCCTTCCAGCTGCAACCCATCACTGGGAAACATTCATACTCATTCATACACACACTCATTCATTCATTCATTCACACACATACACTACGGACAATTCAGCTTACCCAATTCACCTATAGCGCATGTCTTTGGACTTGTGGGGGAAACCGGAGCACCCGGAGCAAACCCACGCGAACACGTGGAGAACATGCAAACTCCACACAGAAATGCCAACTGACCCAGCCGAGGCTCGAACCAGCGACCTTCTTGTTGTGAGGCGATTGTGCTACCCACTGCGCCACCGTGAGGCCCTACGAATGAGATTGATAATGTAATATGAATTAGCCACTATATCAAAAAGTTAGAATTGCCGTGAGATTGCATTGGTCAAAACTCACATGTGACCCACCTAAAAAAGTCTCACAGTTTATTTTGCTTTTAGCTTTCTCTTGATCCAAACTTTCAGAAGGAGCGTGAGGTAGATGCTGTTTACGTTCCATTCACACTTGGTCTGCATAGCACTATGGAACATGCTGAGGACGTGTTTGTCTGCTTGAATAGATATGTAAATATTTACATTTATGTATTTATCAGATGCTTTTATCCAAAGTGATTTAAGCCAGGGACACACAATTTCAAGGTTCTGCCATTGAGCAATCTCAGTGGTTTTTGGGCATCAGTTGGATTTCAGTTTTCCTGCATGTTTTTACACATCAGCTGTTTCTTCAGTTCTTCTGCTGTAGTTTGTCTGATGTGCTCAAGTGCAACCTTTTTGTGCTTTATGCAGGCGATGTGAGGTGAGCCACAGTTAGCTTTTCTCATAATTTTTTTTTTTTTTGCATCGGTTTGTTGTGTCCCTGCCTTAATTTTTTCTGTTCTTACTTTTCCATGAGAATCAAACCCACAATCTTGGCATTGTTAGCACCATGTTTCTACTAGTTGAACTGCAGGAAGGCACATGGCAGGTCTGATTGTCTGATGCAATCATTGAACTAAACTTTTATGAACCTGTACCTTCCACAAAACAGCATAATAAAAAGGCTTCTGGAAAAAATTACTTATCCTGCTTTAGAAAGAAACTATAAATGTTACCTGTGCAGATCAGTTTGTTGCGTTCAGTCTGCTTGGGTGTTCCAATGTAGCAGAAAGCCCTAAAAGATGTCACAGCGTTAAAGAAACAGCACAAATTAGGTCCCCATAGTCTGTGTCTCAGCAGGAAAGGCAACTGTCTCATTATTCTCCAGCTGTCTGTCAGTGGCTAAACACATTTATCAGAATGTTTGTTAGTTTTTTACATGATATATCATGCATTTCCTCTGTCCGATCTGCCAACAATCCAATATGAATTCCAGTCCTCCTTCTGGAAAATATAGCAGATGTTTCCATGCAGTCCCGGGTGTCAAACTCCCTGTGGCAATACGCTAAGTTGTGTGTCATGAGAAATGGTCAGTAAATTGTTTAATGAAAAGCCTTAAATATCCCTATTCTTTTTTTTTTTTTTTTTAATGAAGCAATATAATATAAGAGCAACTTTTAAACAAACACTGAGGCACATGAGTTTATGGAGAGATCAAACTGACCATCATATACCACACTTTTCAACAATACACAATATAAAATGTGCCTTTCATTGTAAGAGCTTGCATCAGATGCATCAGACTCTCCACACAAACCAAAAGCACAGCAACATTCCTTCATACAATAGCAGGAAATGATAGATTGTTCCTGTAACAGCACATATAGTCGGGATTGAAAACCATAAATAGTGCACACACAAAGTGTGCCAACCGGGAGACTTCATCAGCAAGACTTCCTTGGTCAAGAAGTTTTGCCAGATAAAGAAAAAATATTTCACAAGCTAGATCAGCGTTGAAATAACTAACTAGAGTTAACTGACATAGACCAGTATGAACAGGGCCCTTCGAAGCATTTTCTTTTCTCTAGTAGGCTTATATTAGCTACAAAATAATTGTTAAATAATTAATATTTTCTCTTTGGTTGAGGTTGCTATAGTAACTACTATATGTTTTTAAAATAATAAAAAGTAAGAATAAACACTAATCAAAATATATTAATGTAAAAGGGGCAGTATATAGGATTGACCATTTAAATTGTAAGCCAAATTCCAAATACTGTACAGGTCCTTTTTCAAATGCCCCTCCTTTGATGTCTTGACGTACATGCAGGTTGCCAGATTCATGACAAAAACAGGAGTGTGCATGCCTGATGGTCGAGCATTAAAGCTGCTCAGCTAATGTCTACATTTGTTAAGTTTTTTGTATTATTTTAACCATTAAAAATCACCTCATGTGGATTTTTATAACTCGTCTCATTTTGGAGAATGCTTCTGTTCTCTGTAGGTCGCATTTTCGGCCGTGCCTACATAAATTAAAGCACCCTTGATGACTGAAATGAAATACACTGTTTTCCACCAAGGTAGCCAGGGGTGCTGAAATATAATTGGTTAAACTGGCAGTGGACGGGGTTGATCCACTTCATATGGATATACTATTTATATATATCCATATATATATATATATATATATATATATATATATAGTCCATGTACTACATATCCATGTATTTGCATTCATTTAATGTATCTCCACCATCAATTATCCTCTAAACTGTGTACAGGGAGCCTGGATCATCTCAACAGGTGGAGATGCCTTCACAAATGGAAAATTGAACTGCCATAATTAACGGTCACTATCTCAAGTTACCAGCACAACTCCAGTGGTCAGCATGGTTTGGGCGCCACCATTAAAAGAAGCACCTCGCCCCTGGCCCTAGTTTGTTTGTGAAGACAACTGTGGTTTATTTTCACAGAAACCTGACCCTGCAAAAGAAGTGTAAACTCTGCTCCGTCAACCCTGCCCTAAGTGTTGTAAGAGAGACACTCCAGTGTGTCTTTGAGATGCACCCTAAATGGTGTCATATTCCAAACAACTGGGACGCTGGCCTGCAAGTGATTCAGTTTAACTGTATAACAAAATAAACACTCTGTACCACACAGAAATGCAAATAGTGTAGTCACAACCTTGTCTGCAATCTATATAAGGTGATCTGCTGTTTGTCACCCTGTTTTCCTTGGGAAATATCATTGTAAGCTTAGTCTTATAAGGAAGACGCTGTCATATTCTGTGTCAGAGAGTGTGTTACGGGACTATTAGAAAATGCGGTGAGTCACTCCAGAGAACACATCGCAGATGGACGGTTATGATGCTCTTAGGCTATGGTGACCTTTTTATATGCATGCCAACAGCCTTGCACACCAAAAATGGTAGATTCATGACTGCTCACGATTCAACGAACAATAGTACAGCACGGGATAAGATACAGAGCATTAAAAAATGCTTCCGAGCCAAGCACAACATACAGAGGCTGTGAACTATCAGCAGGCTTCAGTTTGGATAGTATTCAGTTTAAGACTGAAATATCACTGACTTTTATTGTTTTAGCCTTTATTCCTGACCCGGAAATTAAGTGTTAAATTTTGAAGATTACTTCCAAAACAAGTAGTATATTTAGAACAATAATGAAAACCATTATAAACCTTATTGTTTATTGTGTACAAATAAATGGTTAGATTTTTTTCTCCATTAACCATCCACTACAGCAATAAATGTTTATATACATGAAGTTTTTCTTTAGTATTTGTTTGCTTTAGTTGCCATTTAAGACATAATGAGTGATGAAAGTAAAAAGCAAGTGTCAGTTGTCAACAAAACACTTATATTTTGCATCAATTCCACTCAAGCCATAGTTTTGTAAAATTATGCAAAAATTATTAGAAAAAATGGATAGTTCACTCAGAAATAAAGATAAATTAACCATTTATTCAGTTGAACACAAAAGCAGATATTTTGAAGAATGTCAGAAACTGGTAGCCATTGAGTTCCTATTTATTTTCCCATTATTATCCTATTTTTTATCCTATATTGGATAAATATTGCTGAAGTTAGTGGCTACTGGTTTCTGACATTTGTCTAAATAAATTCCTTCATGTTTAACAGTAAAAAGAAACTCATAAGTGAATGGAACAAGTGGAGGGAGAGTAAATGATGATAGACTTTTTGTTTTTGTGCGAATTATTTCTTTAATACACTACAATTAGTAAACATAAAATCCTACATTGCCCCGATCCCAATAGACACACTTCATGTACACTTACACACATGCAAATGGTCTGTTGTGGTGTCTGCACACTGTTCTTGTGATGCATTTTTCAGCATCAAAAGTGTCCAGACAAGAAGTACCCATGCAGACTGGCGTGATGTGGATGTCTGAAGTATACTTTAAGCTTTAGGATGCCAGTTGGGATTGTTCTCTAGCCTTAGAAGCTTTAAAATGTAATTTTCAGGATAGTCTTTTCCATAACACAATACAAAATGCAAGATGTTGTAGAAATGACTCATTACAATCCTTCCTGTTTTTAAGTATTATTAATGGGTTTTTGACTGATTTGACATCATCAAGACCCCTCCAGAGTTTACGTTTTCATTAACATAACATAACATAACATAACATAACAACATTAATTAAAATATCGGTTAATTAACAGTTTCCGTGTTTTGTGATTCACAAGTGTTTTCTGTTTATTTACTGCTGTGAATTGCATTATGGGACCCTGAGCTCTGCTCTGTCAACATTTGATGTTAAAAATTCAACTCAACAGTTTAACAAAGTGACTTTTATTGACATTTAAGTAGTTTGAAGTAATATAATGTATAAGAAATAATATATAGAGAAATAAGTCTGTAAAATAACAGAAAATGTACTGGCAGTTTATTACAAGGTATTTGTACCATAATATACAACACCAAGCCAGACAATATAGCACTTTAAACTATTAAAAACTTTCATAAAGGTCACTTTTTCAAACACTTCAAGTTTAAAAGTTGTCAGAAGAAAGATCAAGGTCCCATAATTTAATTCAAAAGCATGAATAAAAAAAAACAACAATCACAAAATACGGAGAACTGCTAATTTACGGATATTTTTTACAGTGTACGTCCACATGGCAGTGATCAAGTTTTTTTTTCTTTTGCAGATCCTAAAACTATTGTACATGAATATATCGTATCCACACTTATATGTGGCTGGGTAAACAAACAGACAGAGCTACAGGACACACTAAAATCACAGAAGAGTGCAGTTAGCATGCGCATAAAGTCTTTCTTTAGAGCGCTGACACGTAAACATACGCATAAACATCTTGATAAAAACACAAGAAGACGATGGTGAATGCTGTTGTATTTAAAATACCTGACACGTGTATCTGTTAATGGGTCTCTGCTAGTCGGCTAATTTAACCAGATTTGTTATTAAAGGTATCATGAAATAAAAATAATGTTTTTCAGATGTCAGTATCAGTATTGTTTGTTTTAAGGATATCTTTAATTTATCTATAACCAATACAGTGACAAAATTCACATTTATGTGATATAAAACTGATATAAACATGTAAAGCTTGTAGTTTGCCACTTCCGCCTAAATGGATCAACAGTTTTATTCACATCACGTTTCTCATCAAATCGTGACCAATCAAATGCTTTCTAGTATCTGACATGCCCCGCCCCCTTCAAGATGCTTCACATTTGATGAGCTTGAGCTCAGCCACTCAAAATAAAACAAAATGCTATTGGCTGGGTTTTTTTAAAAGGGGAGGAGCTACACAATGTCCCACACTCTCTTCATGTTTCGGTTGAGATTACATCAAGCATCGAATAAAAATGCACATTTCACAGTACTTCGCAAGACCTTTAATAGTGCTAATAAACTTAGCTGTGACTGCACTACTAACACAGCTCTGTAATCCGCCATTAATACTGATTGTTACATTGTGAAAGGATCTTCTATTGGTCACGTGGTTCTGTGACATCATCCCCAGCAGGCACAAGACGTCAACATGACCTCAGATTGATGTTGTACCCCAACGTCGTAGGGAAGTTGCATTTTGTTTGGAAATGAAAATCGGGTTGACTTCAATGTCCAACGTCCAACCTAAAATCAACCAAATATCAACATCTAATGATGTTACAGCTTGATGTTGTGTGGACGTTACCACTATGAAGTTTATCAGATGTTGGATTTTGGTTGTCATGATGAATAAATGTCAATAGGATGTTGGTTTAAGATGTTAGCTCAATGTTGGATTTTGGTCATTTTCCAACACAACCTAAAATCAATCAAATATCAAGGTCATTTGACATCATTATTGGACGTCAAAATGACGTTGTCCGTAGAGGCTGGCTAGACATTAAATTTTGGTTACCTGATGTCACTTCCTAAATCTAACCTAATATTAATGTCTTATGACCTTGTGTGCCTGCCGGGTCGTTTCCAAAAAGTAACATTATGCCTATCCACAAGGCTACGCAAGGGGTGGTGATTTGAGATTTTTCCACTCTGTAACCCATTAAAAAAGTTTGTTTCAGTGTACAGACGACGCCGGTGTTGTGTGGACGAAAGGCAGAAACAATATTCAACTTTTGTGGATTGATCTAAATCCATGGCTGTTTGGACGGGGCCTGAATGGGAATTGATTTTGGAAGAATTTATGGACTGCAGAGAGTCATTCTTCTGAGCGTAATGCTTTATCTTTAGAAGCCTATATGGACGTGGAGTGACTGCAGAGGTGATCTGTGTTTATTTATATGTGCATGAGTATGTGTGCTGGGGGTTCGAGACAGAGGGAGCTGAGTTCCCCTGTGGCGTCCCCCTAAAAGCCTGATTTACTGCCTGCCCGTACTGTGCTCAAGACCCCTGGACACACACACATACACACCCACACAAACACACTTACCCATACTCTATATTTTACCCCCGTTGGGCCTCATGCCTGCCCTTCGACTTGGTTTATCCAATGAGAAAACACAGGAGGGGGTCAGAGGGCCACCGTTTACTCGAAGAAACCAATGGACAGCGAACATACTACTGTACAGTTGAAGTCAGAATTATTAGCCGTCCTGAATTATTAGCCCCTCTGTATATTCCACCCCCCCCCCCCCCCCAATTTCTGTTTAACGGAAAGAAGATTTTTTCAACACATTTCTAAACATAATAGTTTTAATAACTCATTTTTAATGACTGATTTCTTTTATCTTTGCCACGATGACAGTAAATAATATTTGACTAGATATTTTACAACATGCTAGCATTCAAGCTGTTGTTCAAGCTTCACATAAGGATGTCGTCCATGATACTGTCTGCAATGTAAACATTTTCATAAATTCATTTTAGTTTATTTTTTCATTATTTATGAAAGTTTTTTTGGGGCCTCATGGTGGAGCAGTGGGTAGCACGATCTCCTCACAGCAAGAAGGTCGCTGATTCAAGCCTCGGCTGGGTCAGTTGGCATTTCTGTGTGGAGTTTGCATGTTATTGCATGCTTTTATTGACATTTTTAATAGTTTGAAGTGATACATTGCCTGTATTGGTGTTGGTGTACCAAATACCTGGTAGTAAACTATATATTATGTATTACGTAACACATTTGATTCAAACTACTAAAATGTCAATAGAAATCACTTTGTTAAACTGCAGAGTTGAATTTTCAATATTAAAAGCTGACAGAGCAGAGAAGTCCCAAAATGCAATTCATAACCTTAAATAAATGAAAAAGATGATTTTTACAGTGTATATTGGCAGCTCATTAGGTTTGGGAACAGAGCTCAGACACGTTAGTTGATGTTAAACGGACATTAACTCCAATGTTTGCTCTAAACATGCTCACCCTCTCACCTCTGCTGTCTTGTGGATTTTAGGTGACCCCGAAGCCCTTCATATAGATCTTTCTGCTCTTTCTGTCAACATGCGGCGCTCCGCTGCGGACTTTGACCAACCTCACATACATCTTCTCTGCAACGATGTCAAACATTTTATGGGATTTCCTAACTTTTGCATGCAAGTGTAGTAGACCCAATAAAAATAATAGCATATCATCTATGTTTTTTATTTAATGCCATGTCAGCTACAATGGCTATTTTCATGGCAAAAACATTTCATAAGTAAATATACAGTTAAAAACCCCAAACAAATGAATACATTTGTCTTATTTGTTTTATTTCGGCTAGAATAAAAGCAGTTTTTAATGTTTTTAAACCATTTTAAGGTCAAATGTTATTAGCCCCCTTAATCAATATATATATTTTTCATTATACAATCATTATAATGTCTTATACATTATACAATGTCTTTTCTAATTACCCTAACTTGCCTAATTAACTTAGTTAAGCCTTTAAATGTCACTTTAAGCTGAATGCTAGTATCTTATACTAAGGCAACATATGTGTGCTGTAAATGGCATGGTGGGATGTTTATGTGGCTCATTAGTTGTCTGGGCTTGGGTTCAGTGCAGATCTTCATGCTTCATTGTGGGATCGTGTGTGTGTGTTAAACACAAGCGCATGTCGTGAACCATGTTGTGGCTCTTTAAAGAAGTTTTGGAAACAATACTCACTTTTGTGTCATCTTAAAGCGGTTTCCTGTGGTGTCACCGCTAGAGTGTGTGTGTGTTTGGAAAAGAAAATAACAAAGTGAAATGTTAGAAACAACTGATGAGAGTATTTTAAGACAAGGGGTCAGCCATATATAACAGCGCATTTTATGTTTGCTAAATTTACACCTTCTGAACTTGAGCTCAACTCGCGGGACAAACGTCACCGCAGGGACTTCACTTTCTCTGAATGAACACTTATCTCCTCAGTCTCAGCGTAAAATAAACTGTGAATGGATGAAGTCAATTGAATTAATCTGAGATCAATTAAAGTTAATTTTACCATAATGTGCAATGACCCATGGTTCGGTAGGGGCATTTTATTGCATTGCATTAATATTGTTCTCAGATAGTGGGTGGCAGAAAATTAAATTAAATGAAATTCAAGGGCAGCATGGTGGCGCAGTGGGTAGCAAAATCGCCTTACAGCAAGAAGGTCGCTGGTTCGAGCTCCGGCTGAGTCAGTTGGCATTTCTGTGTGGAGTTTGCATGTTCTCCCCGTGTTCGCATGGGTTTCCTCCGGGTGCTCCGGTTTCCCCCACAATTCCAAAGACATGCACTATAGGTGAATTGGGTAAGCTAAATTGTCCATAGTGTATGAGTGTGAATAAGTGTGTATGGATATTTCCCAGCCTCACGGTGGCGCAGTGGATAGCACGTTCGCCTCACAGCAAGAAGGTCGCTGGTTCGAGCCTCGGCTGGGTCAGTTGGCATTTCTGTGTGGAGTTTGCATGTTCTCCCCGTGTTGGCGTGGGTTTCCTCCGGGTGTCCCCCGGTTTCCCCCACAAGTCCAAAGACATGCGGTATAGGTGAATTGGGTAAGCTAAATTGTCCGTAGTGTATGAGTGTGAATGGATGTGTATGGATGTTTCCCAGAGATGGGTTGCAGCTGGAAGGGCATCCGTTGCGTAAAACATATGCTGGATAAGTTGGCGGTTTATTCCGCTGTGGCGACCCCAGATTAATAAAGGGACTAAGCCGAAATGAAAATGAATGAATGAATGGATGTTTCCCAGTGATGGGTTGCAGCTGGAAGGGCATCCGCTGCGTAGAACATATGCTGGATAAGTTGGCGGTTCATTCCGCTGTGGCGACCCCAGATTAATAAAGGGACTAAGCCGAAAAGAAAATAAATGAATAAATTCAATTCAAATTATTTTTTTATTAATAACATTAAATTAACAATAAATAAAATAAATATAATACAATAAATGAAAGAAAAGGCTAAATGCTAATTCAGTGTTAAGCAGGTAAATGTTTTAGTATTTATTTTGCATGACTTAAATTACTTTTTACATTACAACCCCAAATGAGAAAAAGTTAAGACAGTATGGAAAACGCAAAGAAAGTAGTGATTTCTAAATTTACTTTGACTTGTATTTCATTGCAGACTATACAACAGACATTATTTATTGTGTTCCTCATGATTTATATTGATTTTTTGTTTGTTTGTTTTGTCTAAATAAAAACATTCCAATTTCAAAACAAAAAGTTGGCACAGGAAAGCATTTACCACTTTGTAATGTTGCCATTCCTTTTCACAACACTTAAAAGATGTTTAGAGACTGAAGACACACAAGTGATGAAGTATTTCAGATACTTCTGAGCCCAGAGAAGTTAACGGCGCTTCTGGACACTGTTAACATAGGGCTTCCTTTTGGCATAGTACATTTTTAACTGGCATTTTTTTTATGTAACTACGTATTGTGGTACTTAACAAAGGTTTTCCAAAGTAGTCCTGAGCCCATGTGGTGATATCGCTTATAGATGAATCAGGATTCTTGATGCAGTGCCGCCTGAGGGATCAGAGATCACGGTTGTTCAGCTTAGGTTTGCGCCCTTGTTCTTTACGCACTGAAATTCCTCTTGATTCCTTGAATCTTTTAATTATGTTTTGCACTGTTGAAGGTGAAATATCCAAATGTCTTTTTATTTTTCTCAAGTCAAAGTAAATTTGGAAATCACTACTTTTTTTATTTGCATTTTCCATACTGTCCTAACTTTTTCTGATTTTGGGTTGTACTTTTTCATCTCTTCTGTCCAAAAGTACAAAATAAAAGTAGACCAAAAGCCAAAGCTAGAGTTAGAGGAGAACCACTGCCTTAGCCTGTAATGTAATATCAAGAGTTTACACTTACATATATTCAGTCTACATCCAACAACAAAAAAATGTATTTTCATTTTCTTTTCGGCCTAGTCCCTATATTAATCTGGGGTCGCCACAGCGGAATGAACCGCCAACTTATCCAGCATATTTTTTACGCAGCAGATGCCCTTCCAGCTGCAACCCATCACTGGGAAACATCCATACACATTCATTTACACACATAGACTATGGACAATTTAGCTTACCCAATTCACCTATACCGCATGTTTTTGGACTTGTGGAGGAAACCGGAGCACCCGGAGGAAACCCACATAAACACGGGGAGAACATGCAAACTTCACACAGAAATGCCAACTGACCCAGCCGGGGCTCGAACCAGCAACCTTCTTGCTGTGAGGCACCGACGCCCAGAATTTTGACCCGTACCCTAAGTATATCCCATTGTTTGGGATAAATGTGCTATAAGTGAGGAGTTGGGGTCAACTGTTGTAGAACAGAGGTGAGTAGTCCTCCCGAACTTTGTTAGCGAAACATTATGAGGTAACTCAGTAATAATTCTTGGTGGGGAAATATTTAGTTAGAAATGAAAATACGACTTACGATGCCAGCTCAGGATTTCTCTACATTTTGTTTGGTTTCTCAGATTACTTTGCTTGACTTATGTTCTCTTAGTACAAAAGGAACATAAAATACTGTTTTATGTGCCTATCATATGTAAAAATAATAATTAATAATAACAACGACTGTGACTTTTGGGGACCTTCTGCAACATCTAGAGCAGAGTGATGAAATTACAAGGTGTGAGAATTTATGGAGTCTGCAATTCTGCTCCAGGAGGACATAATTCTAATGAGCCTTTAAAGAGCAATGCAGCTCTGGAGCAAGTTACTCCGAGAATTGAAGGAGGTCCAAGCAATACAAACTAAACATCAAAAAACAGAGATCAGAGCACTGTCTGCTACATATGCTGAACTTTATCACAGACAAGCAAAGGAAAAGAGTAAAGGAAAACTGAACCGTTTCTCGTTTACAAGAGGAGATTCACATTCATAAAATTTAGACATGTTGTTAGAGAAATGTGAGGTTTTTCCCAATGCAAACTTCACTGGCAGGCTGTTGCGAGTGGTTGCTAGGGTGTTGCCATGCAGTTGCTTGGGTGCTCTGACTGGTTTTCAGGTAGTTGTTTTCATGGCCACGCCAACACGGGGAGAACATGCAAGCTCCACACAGAAATGCCAACTGACCCGGCAAAGGCTCGAACCAGCGACCTTCCTGCTATGAGGCGACAGCGCTACCCACTGTGCCACCATGCTATCCCATGCTCTATGTTGTATTTACTTAAATAATAGTAAGGTTAAATGCATGTATGATTTTAGATAAAAAAGTTTTCATAATACACATGACTTAATAAGACAAAAATGAGTAGCCCAAATTTATGTTAGGGAAAAATATTAAATACAATTTTCAAAAATAACAAAAATCAAGAGAAACAAAAGTAATTTGTTGAAATGTTGTAGTTTGTAATTTTCTTTTACAATATTTTGCATGAATTTAAATGTATTATCTTTCCATTTCTAAAGATGTTATGTGACTAAAATATTATTTTAATAAATATATCTGTTTAATTCAATTCAATTCAATTCAAGTTTATTTATATAGCGCTTTTTATAATGTAGATTGTGTCAAAGCAGCTTAACATGTTCTAGTGAAGTCCAGATTTCAGAGTTCAGTTCAGTGTGGTTTAAATTTCACTGCTGAAAGTTCAAACACTTAATAAATCTGTTTTGTTCAATTGCACCAATATATATATATTACCCATATTCACTGAGAAATGGATAGAGATATTCATTTTCAAAATGGGATGTACTCATATATGCTGAGCACTGTATATTGTGCTGGATTTGACCTTCTCTTTAGGAGCTAGTTAGTTCCCTAAATGGCATTGCTAGAACTTGTGAACACACCAGAAAGCAGAAACTTTCACCAATAGTTCTAGGAACTGTGAAAAATTGGAAACCCCTTTATAATGTTTCAGTTATTTACCATGTTTTAGGATTAATGATATAACATAATAAAAATGATCTTACAAATGATTCTTTTGATTTGTTTATTTTATTTTTTTGTGATATAAATGTTTGTATTTATAGTTTTGTCCAACCCATATCAGGCCAATACTCTTCAGTGTGTTTCTCTTTGGACTTCTATCATGACCAGTCATAACTGTAGTTAGTTTTTTATAATAATCAAAATGCTGCAGCTCGAGTGGTCTTTAACAAGGCAAACCATGTCACACCTTTATTCATCTTCACCTTTCTTCGTCTTCTTCTTCATCTTCATCTTAACTTGCATTAAGTTGAACACACTGATGCTTAAAAACTGTAGAAAGGTCAGTAATTGAGTGGCGCCACATGGTACAGTCACAGAAAGGCATAAAAATCACTTTTCAGAACCAGAGACCACTGGAACCTCATCTCTTCTATATAGGTACTTGTACAATATACAATATTTCCCAGGTGTTGTTCAATGGAGGGAAGATTTCTAAAAAAATTTCAACATAAAAGTATTAATAACTAATTTCTAATAACTAATTTCCTTTGTCTTTGCCATGATGACAATACATAATATTTTACTATAGTTATGTTGCAAGATATTCAGCTTAAAGTGCAATTTAAAGACTTAACTTGCTTAATTAGGTTAACTAAGTTAGGGTTCTAAGCCAAAATCCTGCCAAGTCATTCATTTTCCTTCGGCTTAGTCCTTTTATTAATCTGGGGTCGCCACAGCGGAATGAACCGCCAACCTATCCAGCATATGTTCTACGCAGCGGATGCCCTTCCAGCTGCAATCCATCACTGGGAAACATGCACACACATACACTACGGACAAATTAGCTTACCCAATTCACCTATACCGCATGTCTTTGGACTTGCGGGGGAAACTGGAGCACCAGGAGGAAACCCACGCCAACACGGGGAGAACATGCAAACTCCACACAGAAATGCCAACTGACCCAGCCGAGGCTCGAACCAGCAACCTTCTTGCTGTGAGGCGATCATGCTACCCATTGCGCCACCGTGAGGCCTATCCTACCAAGTCATGGGACAAAAGTGGTTTGTTCTGTAACCAATCAAAACAAACCAAAATAATTAGGGAGGCTAATAATATTTAAAAATATCGAATTTGTTTTTAAACTACCAAACTAAAAGAAATAACTCTTCCTTCAGAAGAAAAAAACATTATAGTAAATACTGTGAAGCATTTCCTTGCTCTGTTAATTACATAATTATATGTAACTATTTGTAAATATTGATTAGTTATGTTCTATTAATAGATTTAAACATTGGACACTTTTGTTTAAAGATGGGAGCGAGTGATTCTCAAAAAATTTAAATATATTGAGCATTAATACACATATTGCCATTATAACACTCATCAGTATATCACATGGTCGCAGATGGAGCCAAACTCTCCCACAAGCCAAAATCCTGTTTCTTAAACTTACATCCAGCTGCTAAATGGTAGTCTTTGGCTATCAGCAACATCAGCTTCCAAACTTCCTCTTAAAGCTAAACGTTAAAGAAGTAAAGAATGAGGGAAAGACATTCCTCAGGTCTTTACTTGAGACAGGCAATAAGACGCAGAAGCAGGAAGTGAAGGCAGGTCTTTACGTTGGAGGCATTTCCTGTCTGAGTGATGCATATCAGTTTTCTGAAGTGAGGTGAAGGGGTGTGTGACAGAGAGGATGAAAAGAAAAAAAACAGAGCACTTTTGATTGTGTATTTAAATCTTGATAAGAGATCGAGCGATTAATTTTGTGCCAGAACAAATTTGAGCATAACATTACTCTCACTGAAAACAAAGAAACAGCCTTTTAGTGTTTTAAAAATCAAATTACTACCGTGTATAAGACTAATCAGGTATGGAAGTGAAAGGGAATGCTTTTGAAGTTCAAAACATCTGAAGGAAGGTGATTTTTTTATTTATTTTTTATTTACTTTGTTCTTTTACTTTTTGTTTACTAAGAACTATAATAAGGAACTGATTAATTTGAACAATTGGAGCGTTCAAGGTTTAACACAAGTCATGAGACAAAATACTGGTCACATCCACAAACAGATAGATAGATAGATAGATAGATAGATAGATAGATAGATAGATAGATAGATAGATAGATAGATAGATAGATAG
>CAIGQW010000298.1:3913133-3925248 GCA_903798125.1 Danio choprae | reverse complement strand
AGATTAATAAAGGGACTAAGCCGAAATGAAAATGAATGAATGAATGACTGCTATTTTTCTACACTGTAAAAAAAATGCCTTACATTTTTAAGCTGAATCAAATTACCCTTATGAGTCTATTGAACTTATAATATGTTAAACTGACTTAAAACAGCTTGCATAACTTATATAATTAAGTTAGAACATGATTAACTTAGTTTAATAAGTTACAGTGAACTAAAAACATATGCTGTCATGACTAACTGATCATATTTTTTTACAGTGTAGGCAACAATGTGGCTATATAAGGAATTGCATCCTCTCCTACTCGTTTTAAATTAAAAATGATGTAACTGCTGCCAACTTTTTAAATATTAGACACATTTTTGTCACATAATGTTCTTTCTCCTAGCAGGGTTGTGGATGCTGCACGTGTTTATAATGGCAAAATAAGAAAGGTATTAATTGTGCTTAAATGAATTATTGATCCAAAAATGAATATTCTGTCATTATTTACTCTTTCCGACTCATTCCAAACCTCTGTTGAAAACAAACATATAGATAGTTTGAAAAATAGTGTAAAGCAGTAGGCCTATCCTTTGACTTTTATGCCTCTTTTTGTCAATGGCTAGCAGCTTCCAGCATTCTTCAAAATAGGCCTATCATCTTTTATCAACAGTAGAAACATGAAGTTTTGGAGCCATTTGAAGGTAAATGGTGAGTAAAATACATCTTGGGTGAACTATCCATGTAATCGGATCAATTCGAATAAGGTGATCGGTTCTTTGATTCAGTGAATCGTTCATTTTGTTAACCGAATCATTGAAATATCTGATTCACAAAAAGATTCAATCGCTAATATGAACCATTTTTTTTATTGCACAAATAATCAGGAACATAAATACAACAACACAATACAAAAGGTGAACGTACAAAAAACTAATATAATAATAGCAAATAATAATAATAATAATAATAAATAAATAAAATCTACATAATGTACATAATGTACAGTATTTCTACATCCAATGATTTTTAAATGAACAGGGAAATCAAAAAACTTTTTTGCTTTTCAACAATTTCACATTAGAAATAAAAAAAAAATCAAAATTGATACAAAAAATTGTTAATGTGGGAGATGACTTAGCACATTTCTGTTTGTGTATGTCAAATTTTGCCACTAAAATAGAGATTAACAATATATTCAAGACTTTTGTTGGATTTGTTTTCATAATAAAAAAATAATATCTTTTAATGTAAAATAATAACTAAGTTTTGTCATTTTAAAAATATATTTTGCACATGTTTGTACATGTTTACAGCATAGCATTCAAAAATTAATGACAAAGGCTCTTTATCTGCTTTACAGAAACTACAAATGTCCTCCATTTCAATGTACTTTGATAATAAAGATTTTGCTGGGTAAATTGTATGCTATGTAGTATTTTAAAATGAATTTCTTTAATTTTATTGTTAATAGTGTATTTGAAGGGAGAATATGAACCATTTTTAGACACACGTCATTTGAGTGATTTACCTCAATCTGATTTAGGAAGAGATTGGTGTGGTCCGACAGCTGTGAGCTCCCCCTTCACACCATACTTTCCCAAAGAGAAGCCTTCTTCTCACGGCGAGTTCCCTGTTAGCCGTACAGCCAAATTTGGCTCCATTTCAATCCCTTGGGCAGAGGCTGAATCAACTAAAACAACACGCTCTAATTCCAGTCGGCGAAGTGGCTTTTTACAGCTCAGAGACGCGCAATTTCCCAGCCCCGTGTGTGTCTTGACGGTGTCAGATCTATAAATGGAGATTTCGCAGTGTACAGGCTTGTGTATCATTAACAACATTTCTCTAAATAAACAAGGACTCATAGTAGCCTAATAACTCCACGCGGAATTTCGAGCGTTGCTTCAAATGCCTCTCCGATGACTTTCCCGACCAGCTATATCAGAATTGAGGCGGTCTATATGTTGAGGGCAGCATGTTTGGAGATCGTTTTTCGGAGGATAACGGACTTTATAAAGAGCTCTTTCATTGTTTAAAGGGTTAATCATTCATTCAGGTATCTCTGACAGCTATGCAAAGAGTCCTTCAAGTGGACAGATAAGCAAGACAGGTCACACGTATTCTACTTCCAACCTAGTATTAGTGATAGTTTCTAATATTAAGATTTTATTAATTCATTCATTCATTTTCATTTCGGCTTAGTCCCTTTAAGATTTTATTCTTTAGATAATATTCATTAATGTCCAGGTCAACTCTTTCCTCCCCTAAAATGACATAAAACCGTAAAGCCCATGATGACATCATACTTTCAGAAAATGAACTCTGTAAGGGCAAGTGTTTCTTCCCTGGAACAAAGATGAAACAGTGAAGTTATTAAAATGTTACATTAATTAAAAACATACTTTAAATAGCAGCTTGTCAAAATGTAAATGCATATTATAATAAGCGGTAAAATTATGTTTGCTTGTTTTTTAAGTTTACGTAGGCATACTTTGGGGATATAATTTAGTGTCTCTTTGAATTGTGTTATTTGAATTACTTTTAATTAATAGAGTTATTCCTCTTTATGTACCGCTCTGTTGCCCCACTTTGTGAATTGTGCCGTTAGCTCCACCTCTATGGAGGTTTGTCACGAGTGGAAGAACTGAACCTCCTCCTAATACCCCTTCAATTAAGCTGGAGGGAGGACGCAGAAAGGAGAGAACGGGACAGAGAGAGACGGAGGCGCGGTAACAGAGCGCTTGGAAAAATAAGGATCTGACTGATACACTTCACCAAGGCATGAGATTTGCGTAAGGCAGCAGCTTCAGCAGGATTCCGCTTAAGTGCATCCCTTTTCTTGTGAAAGAAGTTTAATAAAGCAGTGGATTTTGATATATCGGTTACTATGGGCTGCAAACGGCACCGTTCAAAGACTTCAGCGTCTACAAGCTGCTCTCCAATGGGACTTTCACTGTTGATTCTTCTACCTTTGTCTGTTGCCTTCAACTTGGATGTGGAGAATCCAGCGGTGTATAACGGACCCAGCGGTAGCTACTTCGGGTACTCGGTGGACTTTTACATGACTGACTCAAGGTAGGTTTCTTTCATTTGCTTTTACGCATTGAAATTGTAGAGGCTTGGCGTTGAATCAAAGTAAACTACAACTAGATCAAGTTTACTGATCCTTGCCCCACAAATAGTTGTTAATTATTTGAAATGTTCCTTGCAAATGCTATTTAACGTTAGTGTTCCATTCACCCTAATCTAGCTGTCCATTTTATGCCTATGTTTGTAATTTTCGTGTTTATTTATTTTAAAGTGGTTTCAGTTATAAATTATAAAGTAGTGTCACATCTTTGTTGCTTTAAAACTGTGTTTTCCCATACAATGAACAATACCATAATTTATTCCCAATTGAATGAAAGAAAGCTGTATCAGTCTGATAAGAAGTTTACTTCAGGGCTCCATAAAGAGGATGACATGGATTGGCATTTGTAACTGATTTCAAACTTTCTGAAGGTTTTTGTCTGATATAAATGTATGTATTATATTGGCTATTGTAGTGTAATGTTAGCTAATCTTCCTAAAGAAATAAATATAATTTAGTACTCAAGTGGTCAGGATTAAGAACCTGGGTTGGTGGTCCCTAGATCTGTAAACGTTGAAAACCACTGTTATAAACGTGTTTAACATACAGTAGTCACCATTTAAAGTGGTTTAAAACCTTTCATCATAGTTGTCCTAAAACTATTGAAATATTACCCAATCTTGTCTTAGGACAATTTAGAAAAGCTTTTTTGATCCACTTGACTACTGTAGTTCATTCATTGATTTGCTGTGTTTCCCTTTCATTCTAATAGACTGATTGTGTACTAAAGTCTTCTAGAGCACAGTGTTATCACACACTCACCAGTCTAGGGGGGCAATGAATCCAAGGGTATCCCCCAACTGTTGTTTACAATCCCAGCCCAGTCTGTGCACTGCCAATCAGATCAAAGCGTATCAGCACAGTTGGGGAGCAACGGTGCTAAAAGTGTGGTTTAGTGTTTGTTTTGTGCACGCCTGAAGTGTGTGTGCATGTTTATATGTTAGCGGAGGACAACACATGCATCTCTGTCAGTAGCATCGCTGGTGGCTTTTCCATATATAGAACTTGACAAGAGGTAATGATGATGTCATAGTATGTACCAGTTCTTCTCAAGGGGAATGAAGATTGCCCCCATAATTTTCCCTGATTACATGTGTTACGGTCACTTAAAGCCTTCTGCAAAATCTAGCAGGACAATCTCCAACCATTCAGAGATGACCTTTGCTAGATTATGAGTTACCCATGGGGGGAAAAGACAAAAGTTAGACATCTTTGAACTGTTTTTTTGGATCTTGCAGATATCCTCTATGTGTTTGGAGCTTTTTCAGTGCTATAAAAAAAGTCGTGCAGCTTGCAGGATATGACATTTGAAGTGATGCCATGCTGATTTTGGATTTCTGTATGCTAAATGTATAGTTGTTATTCAAAAATGTCACTCATATTGGTGAAAACCTGTGATGATTTTAAATAATGTTGTAACTGCTGTCATCCATAAAATGAAAGCTGAATGTCTCAAACCAAAACTGTATGTATGAAAGTAAAAAAGCCCAATGAGAATCTGAAATAGAATATATTTAAGCATATATGTCTTCTTTTGTTATCCATAAAGTTGTGCGTGTTGTGTTTATATGATAATAGAATCTGTTAAAGGGATAGTACGCCCCCAAATGATAATTCTGTCTTCATTTACTCAACCTCCACTTGTACCAAACCTGAGTTTCTTTCTTCTGTTTAACACTGTTTAACACATTATGAAGAATGTTGGGAAAAAAACATTTTAAAATAGTATTTTTGTTCCTACTATGATTGTCAATGGCTGGATTTTCCTATCATTTTTCTGAATATTTTAATTTTGTGTTTTGAGAAAGAAATATATAAGGTTTGTGAGTAAATTGTAAATTTTTGGGTGAGCTATCCCTTTAAGTGCTTCCCCAAAAGTCAGTATGAGACATAAAGTGATTTTAAAGATACCAGCAGTCTCTCTTGAATGGAAAATGTTGTTGAATGGAGCAGCAGCAATCGTAAATGCAATCTAAGTGTGATTGCTAGACCACATGATCACCTTGAGCCCCTAGATAGGATCTTTGTGGCCATATGAGGTGATAAATCCAAAGGGAAATCACAAAGTATGAGGCATGCCATAGAATCTCAGTGCTGATCTGTAGGGTTTCCCTTGCCCTTTGGCTGCGTTACTCTCTTTTCAAGCTGCAGACAGCTGTGCGGCACTGTTCTGGAGGTATGATTGCAGTAATAATCAACTCACTCATGTCCTGACTAGAACATGCCACAATCAGCCATCTCCATCTGTGTTTGTCTGCTGGACTGTGTCTAGCCGTGCACAGCTGTAGAGGGGCTTTAGTCAGAGTGGGCTCATGCTGGCTCTGATTTCTTGGGGGCGTTATTTTCAGTGAGGTTCTCCTTTGCTTATGCTTCAGCCTCTTATTCTCTTCCTTTACTCATTTCTCATTACTCAGGTCTAGCAAAGATGGACCATCAGAGGTGCACTGAATAAAAATGACTCTTAAGATTTGATTCACAAGTAAAATTTAAGTCAATTTTACTAATCTTATTAAGTACAATCAATATAGTGTAAAATATACTCATTTTTAACGTAACGGTCCTAAATAATTTTTTTTTAACTGATTTTCTTTAATATTGAATCTAGATTTATTTAAATTAGTCAAGTAAAGCCTTTTTTATCACAAGGAAGTTAGTAGATAATTTTTTTATGCAATATTTTCACTTAGTTTTATTAGTTTATAATAAAGGGATGCATTTCTGGCTATGCTGACCAATTCAATATTTGTCAATGAAAATCTACTTCATATTACTAGGTTTGATTTGCAATAATTGGAAAGCATTTAACTATTACAAGTAATTGAATACTAATATTTAACTTTTTCCATTTAGTTCATTTATACATGAATTAAGTGTGTAAATATTTAAAGTTTTACTAAGGATGTTCTAGTTATCCTTAACATTTATTATTACAATTGAAACTTTATGACTAAAATTACTATATTTTACCATTAGATTTTTTTTTTTCAATGTGGTGTATGATTAAGAACATGACGCATGGATGAATGAGTCGAAGAGTATGTGTGTGCGCTTCTCTCCATTTCTGGGTCTCTGATGATGTAATTCGGTGTGGTGTTTAAACTCCTCACACTGTACTTCCAGTCTAATACTCTAGACCATACGCCCCCCGACTCCTACACGGTTTCTTGGCTTGATTCTTCTGAGCTGTGAAGTCATGGCAAGAGGCAACTCTCTCTCTCGCTCTCTATGATGACTTCATCTGAACTTTTCACTCCCGAGATGTCGTCGTGGAGGAGGACGGATGGGCCTCAAACTGGAGGCTGAGTGAAAGGGTGAAAGAATGCACAATATCAAGAGTTTTCTTCCCAGGCGTTTAATAGAATGTGTGTGTTTTTTAGTTTTTCCATGCTGCATGTTGATCAGTCTATGGGGTATTGAAATTGGCCACATTTTTGGTTTAACCCTGTATTGGACAAAGAATCACAAATGTAAAAGGGATGGTTCACCCAAAAATGGAACTTCTGTCATTATTTACTCACCTTTCATTGGTTCCAAACCTGTTTGACTTTAGAAGATATTTTGGAGAAACCTGCCTCCATTGACCTCCATAGTATTTGTTTTTCCCTACTATGAATGGCAATGGTTACAGGTTTTTAGCTTTCTTTAAAATATCTTCTTTTGTGTTCAACAGAAGAAAGAAACTCATAACGGTTTTTAATCATTTGAGGGTAAATTTTCATTTTTGGGTGAAGTATCCCTATAACCTCATTGTCATTTGTTTTTTGTTTAGTTACAAAGGTTTAAAATTCTTAACTTCATTTTAATATGTCAGTGAGTACCCTATAAAGGGTTAAAAAAGGTGACATTTTATTAAAACAATAGTGAATTCACTTAACGCTGTAATCAAATGCTTTATTTTGTTACAAATTAGCCAAATATACTGTTACATAGCATGCTATTTTATCATTTTATGTTCATTTGTTGCATTTTTAACAGTTACCCTTTTAAATGGCTGAATTAAAAAAGTTAGTGTTTGTAATCAGATCTTTCACCTTCTTTATGTAAACCCCATTAGAAACATATCTGTGTTGAATTTCCCGAAAGCATTGAATCTAAATCGAAATAAATTGTAGAGACCGTTAGTGCAAGTGGTTCTACTATCTACTTGAGCTCACAGTGCTTTTTTGGAATGCAGACCTGACTGAATTCTGGAGGACACTACAATCTGCAGGCCCTGCTTAAGACTGACTTGCTGACAAATAGCTAAAAAAAACAACAACATTTATTTTGGAAATCCTTAGTATGTCATGCTATATAGTAACAACATGCTCTCCATGCATTTTAGCTTAAGATCTTCTGGAGTGCCTCCATATCATTGTGGGTTTCCAAAAGTCGTGGTTTGATTTTTCAGTAAAATCATGGTCAAATTGGAAGAAAAAAAGCCTGTCTTTCAAACTACACTTAAACAGTGTCAGCCATCTGTCTGAAGACTTAATGTTCTTTCTCTCAGAGCGAGGAATCTGGTGTCAGGTATAAACACTCTGTCCTGCCTGTTCTGTCTCAATTTCCCGCTCTCTAAATCTTATTCCTTACAAAGCGTTCACTCCTCGCCTCGTCCACAGACTCCCTTATAGTCTGGCCTCAAAAGGGCACACAGGTCTGAGGAGAATAGCACTCCTTGGCACGCATTAATAGAATTAGCTAGTGTGCAGACCACCACAGAGAGCTGCCCCTAGGACAGGGTTCAAGATCTTGGTGTCAGGGGGCTTTACAGCTGTGTACATGGGGGAGAAATTTATGGTTCTTGAATCATGAGAAAAGAACAGCACAGTTCCTATGTTAGGGCCTGCTCCGGATGGTCTGATACATTAAACCTAATTTGTTCTGAAGAATTGTGGCTGTATGTTGAAAGCCCCACTTGTTCACTTGACTTGAGCTGAATTGCCATGTCTTCTGGTTGATTCTTGAAACAAGTGTCTCCTTGTATGTCCTCATCAGAGTTCGTTTATACCAGTCAAGGTAAAACCCTTCTACATCTACAAATGGAGATGTGCACCACATTCTTAGTTCTCAGATGATCCTCTGCATTGGGAAAGGGCAAAGGTGATGGTCTGGATCTTGGGTTGAATGTCAGAAAATGAAATGGCTGTATTTGAAATGTTTGGATTGCAGAAACAATAGAAACCGAACACCACCGTCTCTGTTCCTGCTGGGATTTGTGTGGCTCCGGATGATAAGTGTTGTTTTCAGAGAATAATGTGTTGCTATGCATAAATTCCTTTTGTGTTTATGATGTTCAAAAAGACGGTTTTTGGTGTTTGATGATTGTTGGCGACCGTTTGAAGCTTGTGGTTGAATCCGAGGAGCTGGACTGTCTGCATTAGCAGCCAAAGGCAACAAATTTACAGCCACAATGGCAGGAATATTACTGTAAAAACATAAAAAAAAACTTCTCACCTGCCTCCGTGTGTTTTATTGCCCAAAGATTCACTAAGTTGAGGTTTACCAAGTTACGTTGGCTTTCAAACACAAAGGCTCTTCTTTGATAATGACCTCTTTGGGTCCAACTATCATTCAGGAAGGAAAATCAAGAATCTTCTTGATATCAATTCTAAAAAGTTTATAAAAATATTTGTATGTTCTCAAATATTTCTCACAAACAATGTTTAGGATTGAAATCAGTGCATGTTTTCTGGATGTGCACCACTATGTACCTTAATTAAAAAAATACATCCAAAAGTTTCCTGTGGCTAATTTTAACAGTATTTTTAGTAAATCTATCAAGCACACTTTTTTATTTTGCAGTAGTAATATGATTTATAGCTTACGATACATTGCAATTCTTAATATGGGGAAATGCAGTCAAATTATTATCTTAAATTGGGGATTTAAGACATGTTGTAGCTTTATCAAACTTTAAATTTCATTTACAATGATTTAACATTAATTGTTTCAGAAATGTGAATTCTTGATCTTCGAGTTAAAGGGTTAGTTCACACAAAAAAACACAAATGTTCTTAATCACTCACCCTCATGTTGGTTCAAATCTACCGAGACATTTGTTCATTTTCGGAATACAAGTTATTATATCTTATGTAAAATCTGAGACTTTGCTCATCTTTCATTGACAGCAAGGTT
Source organism: Danio choprae (assembly GCA_903798125.1). NCBI lineage: Eukaryota > Metazoa > Chordata > Actinopteri > Cypriniformes > Danionidae > Danio > Danio choprae. Next base: position 3,916,016 of record CAIGQW010000298.1, on the reverse strand, counting down.
CCGGACTCATTTAAAATCCAGAAAATACTAAAAAACATCCTCAAAACAGATCATATGCCCTCAGTGGTCAAATCAGAATATTATAAGGCTACGAGAGTATGCCTTATAGTTCAGTATATCGTGCACATTAACAAGAGAACATGAGAAACACTGTAGGCATATGATCTGCTGTAAGGATGTTTTGGTACCTTTCTGGACTTTGAATGAGTATGGAAACTTGCTGCATGTGGAGAATAAGAGAGCTCTCAGATTTAATCCAAAACGTCTTAATTTGTAATGTGATAATGAAACATCATGAAACATCTCAGGGTTTTGAAAAGGCATAAGGGTTGGTTTGACCTGATCTAGTGTACGACCTGAGCTGTGGTCATCATTCTTACAAAGTTTATCCATGTTAAGAGGGTCATTGCTAGGTCAATATTTACCCCAGACCTTGAGCGCGGTTTGCCTTTGCTAAATACAGGGACATACATTAGCTCGTTTATCATTTCTACATGCTATTTATCATTTCTACTCTTTCTCCAATAGATGAGACTGTCTGTTGTCTGTAGCCTTGCATCCAGCTGGAGATGGGTGTGTGTACGTTGGCTGCCAAGCTATTCTTCACCCAGGTTCTCCCTACAACGACTAGTGTTTTTCATGGAGTGTGTACAATAGAGGCCTTTGTGCGTTGGTAGATAGATTTGCTGTTTTCAGTAGCGAAACGTTTCCATGTGATTTGAATCTGTGTTTATTTATTCATGTTTTGGCTCTTTTGCTTCTTGATAAACCCTTGTTCGGCTCTTTTGACGTTTGGCTCTGATGGTGGTATCAATCAGATTGGCTTGTTGTAAAATTTAGTCTGCTATTTTGCTGGCTAATACGTGCCACTTTTAGACTTAATGTTAGATTGTCTTTACCATTGACACGTTGTCTGCTTTTTATGACCTTGTTGGACCTGGCAGACTCATATAATAGGCTCTTGTGTGCAAGGGTGTACATGTGCCCTTGTGGAAAAACAGGCATGTGTTCGATCACAGTAGAACAAATGGCCCAGTCAGCTTTGCAGACGTTTAGCCCTTGGCCTTCACAATGGCCTGAGGATGATGCAAGTAGGATTTCAGATCTCCATTGTTCCTGATTGTACATTTTAGGTGGATCATTATCATCTTGATCTGTTCTGTTCTGGTTTATCAGGCCTCTGCTGGGCTGGCAACGACAATGAATGCCCAATCGGCCAGCATTTAGACAGCCTATTTATTGCCTGCAGGATTAGAAACAAAGGATGCGAGGCATAGCATGTAAAGGTGAGCCATTGATGCAAATTGTTTGCGGCTATTGGCTCTTCTTACTCTTTTCAAGTGTGAAGATGGGACTCCATGCTGAGAAAGCTCCCTCTGAGGTGTCAACAGCCAGCAGTTGCAAATCACTATGCGTTGTTTTCTGGTCTTGGTGATGTGTGAATTATAGCTCTTTGGGGGCTGGGGTTGCAATTTGGTATCAAGAGATCTAAAAGATAAAACCACACTCAGTGTTTATGTAAATGTCAGAGAGTGCTTTAAATATGAAAATATAAAATGGCTTGCAGTTGAATGTCATTCCTTATGCTTTCTTAGTTGTATTCTGTTACATGAGGCCAGGGAGGAAGATTTGTGACTTGTGTCTTACTATACAGTATGTTGCACAGGTGTTTTTTTGGCAATAGCCAAAATTGCATTGTATGGGTCAAGATTACAGATCATATTACTTCTATGCCAAAAATCATTAGAATAATAAGTAAAGATCAGATTCCATAAAGACATTTTGTATAAATGTTCTACTGTGTATGTCAAAACTCATTTGTAATTACTAATTTGCATTGCTAAGTAATTAATTTAGATTATTTAAGTGTGACTTTCCTGTATTTAGTCTGTTTTTGAAACCTTAGATTCCAGATTATTAAGTATCTTGAACAGATATGGTTCTATTCCAACTAAGTATACATAAATAGAAAAATCTTATTTATTCAGCTTAAACGTGATGTAATTTTGTAATTGTCATGTGACTAGTTGTGTTACCATACACTAATAATTTACCCTGACCATATAAGTTAGTATCATTGTATGCACCCTTCAGTATCTCACCCAACATCCTGGTATTTTTGCCTACTCTTTTGTGAACTCTTTCACACTTTTGTCACTTTTCTTTAACCTGCTGAATTAACTGAACAGCAGGGAAGCATGGAGTTTTTGGATGCAGCCATCATCAGCTTTGAAGTTTAAAGCTGTGAATACAATAGTATTTTAAGACTTAATACTGGCACCTTGTGGTGTGGATGTATTATCAAATGTAAAGTTTTTGCTTTGAAACTCCTTTGTTGAAACCTAAGAAGGTTTATTTACTCTGCAAACAACACATTTAGGGGGTGTACAGATTCAAAAAAGAGAGCATTCATCAGCTAGACATGATTTCATAGGTTTTTGTTGGCCACTTGAATCTCTTCATCTCATTAAGCAGTCAAACTGCATTGAATGTGTTAGTCCTAAATAAAAGCACATCAAAGAAAAATAAACACAGCACTCACTTTTCACCTCTTTAAATGCACCTTCTAGCATGTTGTTCTCATGTTTCACTTCAGCTTCCCTCTGGTTTGATAGTTAGCGCATTAATTGGCATAGCAGGTCATGCAGATCTGTCTTTTTTCGAGTCGAGCCAAGTGCTCTAGATCTGGCTGACCTCTCAGCACCTGGTGTAGTGATGTTGATTTGAACCATATCCTCTGGGAGGAAATGTTTTTGTGGTGACATTTTAAAATCTGCCTGTGTAAAACGGGGTGGGGGCGTTTATCAGATCAACAGTTGAGGGCATGTGTGCAGTTTTAACAGCTATTCCAGACCAGCACAACACTGCATTTCAAAATCAAAG
>CAIGQW010000298.1:3892308-3910557 GCA_903798125.1 Danio choprae | reverse complement strand
TGTATGTGGTGATGTATTGTGAAGCCTGAGACAAATTTACTCATGATGGATGTTGAAGTAAAACAAAATAAATTGGTAATAAAATCATAAAACCCTCCAAATTTGGCCCTAATATGATGCACAAAGCTTCCCAGGAAAAGACTTTTAACATAAGCAGTTTTTGTGCCATTTCCAATGTGATTGAGGCAGACAGAGGTTTTGTGTGTTGTGTCTGATTTTTCTTTCACCTTCATTTGCAAGCGGTGTGGTTTCTTGGCAAGCTTAAGCATTTCTAACAGCACTCAAGTGACATAAGCTAAACAGCTGGACTATAATGAAGTGTGCAATGGGTGGGAGAATGTTTTTAGCAGAAGTTGCTGGAAATGAAGGCATTTGCCATCTGATGGTGGCCTCTAACCATTAGTGCCATTAGTTTTGCGATATCAGCGTCTTTCTCTCAACGTTTTCGTACCACAGCTTAAGCCGATGACACATGTGGTGCGCCAGTTCATTTTATAGCTTTAATTCTGGTCTGATTAGCAAACCTCAGAAGCGATGGGTTAACTGTTAGGACGTCCTTCACGCTCAGTGGTGAAGTATCTAGCAAGCTTAGCATTTTAGTGGTAAGATATTCAAGCCTGACTTTCAGACTAACTCAATTAGCTTAATTAGAGCCATACTGAGAATGGTTTTGTGTCTTGGTTGGAGTAGGTGGATGTCTCTCATAGATATCACAAAGGGTGCTAATGTTGTTTTTCCCAGCTAACAATTTTGCATTATAAATATGTTCCCGTAACGTTTCCATTGAGTTATAAAAATGTTTTGTTTGAAAGTTATTAGAACATTCGAAACATCCATTTTTTTAGACATAGTATTAATGTTATTGTTTGGTTATAAGAATATTATTAAAAGCATTTTTATAACATTTCATTCATGACTGAATGGTAACGCTTTTAAGGCTAACGTTTTTAAAACATTCCAATAAAAACAGAATAATAAAAGTTTTATCCTAATGTTTTTAGAACGTTCTATTAACAACTTAATGGTAACGTTTTTAAGGCTAGTATTTTTAAAACGTTCCAATAAAAACACAATGATAACATTTTTATCCTAATGTTTTAGAACGTTCTGTTAACAGCTTAATGGTAACGTTTCTAATGCTGTTTTTAAAACGTTCCAATAAAAACACAATGATAACATTTTTATAATAACATTTTTAGACCGTTCCATTCACCACTTAATGGTAATGCTTTTTAAGGCTAGTATTTTTAAAACGTTCCAACAAATACACAATGATAACATTTTTATCGTAACATTTTTAAAATATTCCATTAACAACTCAATGGTAACGTTTCTAATGCTGTTTTTAAATTGTTGCGATAAAAACACAATGATAACATTTTTATAATAACATTTTTAGAACGTTCCACCAACAACACAGTGATAACGTTTTTAGAACGTTCTATTAACAACTCAATGTTTTTAAAACCTTCCAACAAAAACACATTGGTATCATTTTTAACCTAAAGTTTTTTGAACGTTCCATTCATAACTTAATGGTAACATTTCTAATGCTAACGTTCTTAAAATGTTCTAACAAAAACACAATAATAACATGACTTAATGGTAACAACACAATGATAAGGTTTTTTTGCTAACGTTTTTAGATTTATTAATTACAAATAACGATAAGGAAATGTTCTACTAACATACTAAAGTTTTTTTGATAACTTTGAGCGAACATTTAGAGAATGTTAGCCAAAGTTACGAGAACGTTCCCTGTTAGCTGGGTTCCTCCTTATTTGAAACTGGTATTACTGTGGATGATTTTTGTTGATTTATTTCTTTAATGGTTTTCAAAATGAGGATATTTTAAGTGTTTCAAGTTCAAGATAATACAAAGTAAATGGAGCTCAAAACTCAATGATGCCAGAAATTTCCAGCTTCCAAATTCAGCGACCTCTGACCTTCGCAATAATTCTGATCACCAACTGCTAACAGATGCTAATAAAAGTCAAAGTGAAATTTGTTCTCCATATAACAAGATTGAAACAACATTCTGTTGTTCTCTTACAAGGCCATATTGTTTTAATTAAAGTAAGCTTCACTTTGGCATTCCTTTTTTCTGGAAGGCCTCCTGAAGTCTTTCTCATTTTATGTGGAGCCGTTACAAAAGCTAGCATCGAAGCCAAGAGCAATCTGGCTCTTATCATTATGCTAATGTTAGCGCAACGTTTTAGTGTTTAGCGGAGAAAAGAAGGAAATTTAAGAGCAATGAGATCCCTCCTATAAGATAAAGTCCCATTACATGCTAATTGTTTCTTATTTACAGTTCTTTCAGATTATTATCAAATGGTGCAGTTTAGGCTACGTTTGCTTCGAGTGTTATAGGCGGAAGACACCGTTATTTCCACTTGTTGATGAAAGCAAGTTTCCTGTTATATATCTTTGATGGTTACATTATCAGTTGTAGACCAATTCAATTTGAATGCATATTTGGGTATTATCTAATATACTAAACATTTTAGACTAAGCGTGTGCAGCATATTTAGCTTTTGTTTTGCTAATGAACACACACAGTTAGTTACTTTTTATCATGCCTAAATGCCAACCTTTTGGTTTTGCATTTGTTTTTGTTTTTTTAAATAAATGAATATTCAAAACATATATTTGGTCGTGCGTTTCTCAACTGTAATGCGAATGAATTGGAGTATGATAGCAAAAGTGCAAGGCTTGTAGCTGTACTGTAACTGTACACTTGTGAGCAGTCGGCCAAAGCAGTAGTGTAAGTGTACAGCATTCCAGGAAAAGTGCTTGGGAAAGTTAGTTGAATTTGCAGCTGTTCGATGCATTTCGCATGCATCATAGCAAGATAACATTTCATCAGTGTAGAGCATTTGAGTTCATTCGTAGTGTGTGGGGTTCAGATGAGGTGGTCCGGCTTGTTCGTTTTTATACATAACCTGAAGGTGTTACCGATGAGATGGGAGTGGGAGTTTTGCAAGATGCCCTAATTCATTCCTGACTCCCAGGAGAAAGCCGTGGTGGGAATCTGGTATTGACATTACACCTCAGCTGGTGCTCTGTGACACCTCTGGGACACTCCCTCTGTCCACACACACATATAGCGGAAAAACGGGATACTCTCTCTGCAAGCCGGAAGAAGGCCTTGTTTTGGTTCCCCTCCCTTATAAAAACAAATGGATTGTCTGCTTGCTCTTTTTTTTTTGGTCTGGATTTTGCTCTACTTGAGAGTGGCCTTGAAATCTGGTGGCCATAACAAATCAGCATGTTTATTGTGCTTTGTTTTTATAGGTTGATCCATTTTTCATGCCTTTTCTTTTTTGTCTGGCATTTGTCCCAGTGTGGAATTTGGAAGCTGCACAGTTGTTCAATAATTGTTTGTTTTTGTTGTTGTCATTGTACATGAAAATGTGTTGAATAATGTCCAAAATCAAAAATAAAACTTTAAGCAAAGAACAGAGATTTTCTTTTTAAGATTTAAAAACTTTTTGTGTGTTTCACATTTCAATATTGTGGGAATTTTTGTATTTAAAAGTTTATTTCAGCTAGTTTTCCAACATTTCCAATTTTGACATTTTGTTTTTTTATTTGTAGTGACTAAATGTAATTTAATCTTGTAGATTTTTTTTCTGTATTACACAAAAACATTTGAAATAGTTTTGTAACAGGTTTCCCCAATTGCTACTGTTTGTTTACCTAAAGGTGCTGTGTGTATGAAGGTGCATGCTTTAATCTTTTTATTTTTAATTGGCAATTGCACTTTGCAAAAACAAACCCCCCCAAAAAACAAGACCTTCCTCATGATCAGGCTCTGTGAGACATTTGCTATGTGTTTTAATTTGTGATTTAAAGAGATAGTTCCCCCAAAAATGAAATGTCATCATTTATGCACCCTTCACTTTTTCAAAACCTATTTGAGTTTCTTTCCTCTGAAGATATTTTTTAAAAATTCTGTTTGCAGGCACCTATTGACTTCAATAGCAATTATTTTTCCTAGTATGAAAGTCAATGGGTACCACCAACCAGCATTATTTAAAAAATCCTCTTTTGTGTTCAACAGAAGAAAGAAACCTTATAATTGTTTAAAACCACACGAGGAAGAGTAAATGTATTTACATATTTATCACACCACGTATTTACAAATTTATCTAAATGCCACTTCTCAGCAACAGCTTTGGGATGTTCGGTGTAAGTGAATCATGGAATTGAACCACATTTGCAACTTGTATATTCGCATGCAGCCAGTTGCAGTTATGTAATGGCCACTGATGTCGCTAATAACAAGGGTTTAAGGTACAAAATGCCATGTACTTTCCTACTACAAGATGTTGATTAATCTTTGATAACTCTAACTGTAATGTTAAACTCTAGTGTTTTGATAACACTATTGTTTTGTAAATAACAACATAGAAAATCCACCCTTCTCATTTAAGGATGCCATCCACTCTCTGTCTCTTTGAGTTGGGTTTTTTTTTTTTTCAATTCAAATGGTCATCTACGTATACCACTCTATCTCTTCAGTCCATCTGAAGTGGGCTTAAATCTCCACGGCTGACCGGAGGGTTTTCTGAAAGCAGCCTTTGTAAGGAAGCCCTCTGTTACGCGTCACTGAGACCAGCCCTAGGGCAGGAAAGGGTGTTTCTTCCTGTACCTTGACCCCCCCTGGAGATGCCCTCAGTGCCCTTTCATGAACACCTCCACACCCCCATCCCCAGTCTCTCAATGGACCGGCCTTAATGACAGGAAAGATGATAGTAAGTTTACAGACAATGAGATCATGGCGGCGCTGCACCAATCCAGGCCGGCTCTCGGAAAATTAGACACAGATTAGAAGAGCAGGGACTGTGGGAGTGGCCGTCTAACTGTTGGGTACTTTTTCTGAGAGCTTGTTTTAAAATGTCAAATCTGTGGTATTAACTTTCTAAATGGCCATCATTGCAAATGATAAAAGGGGCAAATCATTCTGTTGATGTGGACTGCCATTTAAAAGCTTGGGGTCATAAATGATTTTTGAGAGAAGCTGGTTTGGCTGCTGCATTTGTGTGATCAAAGATGTAGTAATTTTGTGATATATTGTTACAATTAAAAAATTTGTTTTCTTTTTTCATACATTTTTTGCTTTTATTTGTGACAGCTGAATTTGTGGAGCCATTACTTCAGTTTTATTAATATCCCTTAGTAATTAAATGGATAGGTATACTGTAACAAGAACGCGTTAAAACAAAATGTATAACTGAAATGAAGTAATGGCTCTGTAAATTTAGCTTAGTCACAAACAAATTAAACATGTATTAAAATAGAAACAAACAACACAGTGTCGCACAATCTCAGAAATCCTCATTTTGTTTTTAAGGTATATTTCGGTTACACTTTTTATTTTAAGGTGTTTTTGTTACAGTATAACTATCCATTTAACAATCCATTTAATATCCATTTAATAGTTAAGTTAATAACATGTACTCATTGTATGGTTAGGGTTGTGGGTAAGGTTTAAGATTAGTTGCGTGTAATTATGCATAACTAATCAATTACCAATATTTCTTATTATTGTTCAAGTTGAAAAAAGATGTGCTGATTGAGCTTTTGTAACTAATCTGGTATGAAGATGCTTTTTTTTGTCCATTCACTTGGCACTAATTACTAGTGGTGGGAATATTTTAGTACTTTATGATTTTGATTCTTGAGGTCACGATTCAATGTCTTGTCTTGTTTCGTCTTGACAAATCTAAACACAAGTGGCTACATGCCTCTAAATGCGTGGCTGTGTTTGTCAGTATTTGCTTAAATATTTGCAACTTGTGGGTTTTTGATAACACAGAGGGAAAAACAGCTGTAGATGCAGAGTTAACTCCACTTCAGCAGTCTCCACTCTTGTTTTCCCATTGACTTATTACCCAGCGGGACCTGGTGTGTGTCTGTGGCTGTGTTGGCGGTCACATGTTGCCAACCAAGTTACCAACCATTGCGCATGGCCACGCCGTTACATAATTCATTTATGTATGGTAGATTATGAGACAGTCCATTTCCTAAAAGACTATAAATTGTCTGGGGTTCTTTAATCTTAATGAAATCTGAAAATGAGGAATATAAAGCATTATTTGAGTTTATGGGAAATTAACTGAAAAGGGATTTTCTACTAACATACCTCTTTGATTAGTTGTGTTTAGAATTGCTAGTAAATAGTAACTTAAATAATTTTCATAGCATGAAGTATATTTTCATTAGCCGCGTTTCTGTCCTAACATGAAGCAAATCTTTCAGAGTTCACAAAAAACAAAGATTAGTTGCATTAGAGCAGCTTGTTAGAGCAGTTAGAGCAAGTTGTTAGAGCAGCCGACTGTAGTATTGGTAACCTAGTAACCAACCGTAAAAAGGCAAGCTAATGGAGCCACATGGGTGTAATGTTCTATGGGCATTTTCATCTCTCATTATTTGCATAAGCCCTTTTTTGCACAAGTCCAAATCCACGTCAAGTGAGAGTAAAAATGTTTTTGTGAATGATGAGATCTATATTCGAAATTTGGCATTTTCATGACTTGTTTCTCATGCGATACTTCAAAATGCGCATCAACACAGGGTTATGAAAACCTAGCTATTGCCTTGCTTTTCCATCAAGTTCATTAGCTTTTAGCCTAACATGCTAGTGTTTTGAAATGGCTTCTAATTCATTTATTTTTATTTGACTTCAACATGGATGTATTGTTGTTGGTTTCAAGCTCTGATGTTCACACCCAAAGTCGTTAACAATGTTTCCATATACACTTTTTGTGAATCTGAACACTGTTGTACTTGTCCTGCTCTCTTGATATTCCTCATAGTCTTATTAGTATGCTAAAATCTTCTTTCATCTTTCTTTTTTTCTGCTTGAACAGTGTGAGTATTATAGTTGGAGCACCCAAAGCCAACACCAGTCAGCCACACATCACAGAAGGAGGATCGGTCTTCTACTGTCCGTGGAGTCTCAGCCAATCACAATGCAGCAGCATAGAGTTCGATAGACTGGGTAAGTCTCACTAACCAGATGCTTTTTCAAATGTTATGTGCGTGGTGGTGACAAAAAGAATGTGCACACTAGTTTATTCACAACACGTTTTTAAAGTAACATTGGTTATATTTTCCATTCAATAGTGTTTTTTGGGGTAATTAATTGTTCTATTACAGTTTGCTATATAAATTTGTATTTTTGTGTGTCAGTTTTTTGAGATTTTGTTTTACTAAAAGCAACGCTTTAGATGAAGTACCAATCCTTACTATAAAATAGTGGCTTATTACCTGACTGCTATTAAGGTATTGGCTGTTTATTTGTACTCATAAAGTACATATTCTGCATGACCATATTCTACAATCCTAATCCTACCAAATTCCTAAACTCAAGTACTACTTTAATAACTATTAATAAGCAGCAATTTAGGATATTATTGGACTAAAAGTCGTAGTTAATGGTTTGTTAACAGTGAGAATTGTATCTTAAAATAAAGAAAGCTGTGTTGGCCACTAGCTGCAACAAAATGTGACGTTTTTAATATTTTTTAAAGCTACATTACGCAACAGTGAAGTGCTAAAACCTGAAACCATTAGTTTTTTTGCATGGTAAAATGTTTTTTTTATTTCAAATGTCTTTTATTAGGTTTTATCAATTACAACATTCATTTTATAATTATCAAAAGTGTATAGGTGTTTCCCAGTACTGGGTTGCAGCTGGAAAGCCATCCGCTGCGTAAAACATATGCTGGATAAGTTGGCGGTTCATTCTGCTGTGGCAACCCCTGATGAATTAAGGGACTAAGCCGAAAAGAAAATGAATTATTGAAATTTATAAATATCCTTCCATGTTGTTGTTGTTGTTGTTGTGGTTAACACTACCCCAAATAAACACTTCCCTCCCTCAACAGCCTCTAACTTTTCATTGAAAAAACTAAAGACACACTAGTAAAAAACTAAAATATATAAATAAATAATAATAAAGATAAATAAAAGAAAAATGGAAAAAAATGAAAATGAATAATAAATATGTATTCATATATTATTGCTCATCTATATTATTGCTTCTACATCTTATTGAACATCAAGAGAGTTAGCCAGCAGATAATCTAAAAAGGTGTGCCACAACTTGCAAAGGTCTTTAAAGAACCAGTAAGTGATAATCTAGATTTTTCCAATGTAGTGCAAGTAAACACTTCTGTTATCCATGCATCAAAAGAGGGTGGAGAGACATGCTTCCACTTTACAGGATGAGACGTATTGCTAGTAAAGTATAAAAGCTAAAGCCTTTCGGAAAAAGGTTAAAGCCTTTCTGAAAGGTTAGCATCTACTGCCAACCCAAAAATGGCCAGAAGTGGATTTGTATCCAGATCTATGTCGAATACATCTTTCAAAGTTTTAAATATTTTAGTCCAATAATCAATTCATTTAGGGCATTCCCACAACATGTGAATGAGATCTGCTGGTGATTGATAAACTGCTTTTTTGTACAGATTATCGAGTTATTAATTCAATCCTGTTCACACAGATATATGAGAATCACTAAAAACAAAGTATTATGCATGCCAGGTCAGTAGTTGGCTGTCACTTTGTCAAGTTAACTACGTTTTAACAAGATTAAAGAAAAGAATTCTTTACATGAAAACATTAATAATACATTTTTCAAAAACTTTCCCTTTAAAACCCTGGTTTCAAAAGTGGAAATCAAAACATTGCTGTTTCTGTCAAATATTTCAGCTCTTAAAACAAATTAAGTAAACCAAAACAATGGTTCAGACAAACATTTGCAGTTGCCAAATGAATCAAGTTTGTCAAGCTTGTTTAACCAATTTTACTCTCAAGAACGTTCGCACTGCGATTTTGTTTGCCAGCTCTTAAAGTGGATCCAGTATTTTGACTTGAGTTTCTACATCCTCTCCAAAACAATCCCGGTGTTGATGGATACCTGCTCCTTCCATTATGTGGCTTCCTCAAAGCTAGCACCTTTCAGTCGCGCAGTCCTTCGCCTTTCATTGTGTAGACGGAGCTCTGAGAGGGTGATGGAAGATGGGATTTAAAGGAAGTGAAGGCAGACAAATGCTAAAACAGACTTCCTGATGAACATGCAGGCTCAGATTTTCTTAAATTAGCCGTGTTTCATAGCAGAGAAGGCAGAGCATGATGACTAGCAACTGGCGCTAAACAATGGTTAAAATAAGCACTTATAAGATGGTTTTATGTAATTTTTCACTCAAGCGATAGTTAACCCAATAATTTTAATTCTGTCATTTATTTACCCTTTACTTGTTCCGTACTAGTGTGAGGGTAAATTGCTAAATTGTTAATGATAATCGAGTTGAATGTTTATCATTTGTGTGTTTTTAGGGCTTGTTAACAATTGTAAACATTTCAAGCGATTTGAAGGCCTTTAAGAAACAATAATGTTTGTATCTCTAACAATTAATCGTATTTAATCTATACATTGACAACTACGCAATCCTCTGAATAATGCTTCATCATATTGCGCTGGTCTTCTGAAGTAATTCACAACTTTGTCATGATGGCGAATCTCCTCCAGAAATTACAGCGACTCTTTGTTTACAAGTTTGTGGGCGTTTGAGTAGTTGCTGTCATGTGATGTGCGTTTGACAGGACGGACTTTACCTCGTGTTCGTTTCATACAGATTACAAAACCAAAAAACATTTGTTTTTAAGTGTAGTTGGTTCTTTTAACAGTACAGATTTCAAGCTTTATTTGGATATACTTCTTATGTCTGTGAAGCAAGTATTCGCAGTGTGTTTGTTTACCACAAAAACTGTCATAAAAGCACACGTCTTGTCTGAGCTTCTCCCCCTGGAGAAACGTCAGTTTATACCGATCAATGATTGGCTCCTGTACTAGTAGGCGGAGCTTCATTCACCATATTGATCATTAATGTGACATGCCTTGTGTATTGTATAGTCTTTGTTTATATCCATGTCTGATGCCATTTATAAATATAATGACATTTCACGTTGTATTTTGTGTAATCTATGTGTCTAATCTGAATTTTAAGATGTTATTTACAGTTACCATGATATAGATTAGTCGGCCTGTAGACTAAATGCTTCTGAATGCTAGTTACTTAGCATTCAGAAGTACTTCACATGCATTCTTAGTTACTTGTCTGGTTTAACTGAATGCTAGTTATTTCTGAATGCTAGTTACTTAGCCTTTTTGTATAGGCTTTTCTTCTCGCTGACCTAAGCATCATACCTGATTGGTCAGTGAGAAGAAAATCCTATACAAGAAGAGAGAAATATTTAAAAAAAAAAAATGGAGGAATTTTAAGTTCAGGGCAAATATTTAGTCTTGATGTGAACTGAGATTATGTAGCTTTCTATTTTGTGGCTGTCTTGTTAGTGCCTGCTTGCTAACATTGCTAGCATTGTTGGTCGCTGATCTGCTCGGCATGCCAGAATAATTTCAGTTGTGGCGGTGACGTACAGCATAAAATATGCATTTCATTAGAATGCAGATTTCTGTGGACTACAATCACCCGAACGCAATGTGCGCTCTATCAATTGTGTACTGTCTCTTTTCTCGAAGCAGATTTAAGTATGTGGAACACATGTCGGGGGACAATGAATTGTTCACAATCTCAATGAGAGACTGTTGGCTTCCTTCCTGAAGATTCAGAGTCTCCTCTGAAAATCCGAGCTGTGATATACTGCTCATTATTCAACCAAAGTGAGGAATATTCCAGAAAATCTGTCACTAAACGATATTCGGATTCATTTATTTCAGTATTATCTTTTGAAACGAATGACACACATCTGCTTGTTCTAGAAAACAGTCAAATACGTCATAAAGGAGGTCGTTGCTACGCAGGGCTGTGTTTATGAGTCATGTAAATGTCATGCTCTTCTTTTTATTACGTTTGACTTCAATTAAAACCTAATGTTATTTTGGTTTAACTCAATAGGCCAGCAGAAGATCTTAATTGAATTAAGCTAATATCCCGTGATGTGTGATGCATTGCAGGGGCGCGTTCAGCCCTGGAGGTTAATGCTCGTGCGATGATCATTCAATTTGATGTCAATACTTCTTGACAGATCCAGTGTGCTTGATATTTTGACAAGTAGTTCTTCAGCATGCACTTTAGTTTCCTTTTGTTTCAGCAGTCAGAAGATGATCTGATGTTAGCATGACAATAACCATTTTAAGCATTATTTGTTCTAAAAGTTATATATATATATATAATTTTATTTAAAGCATACATCATTTAGGAGCTCAATTTAGGTCTTTCTAGTCTCAAAAGTCAGGAGATTATCTAAAAAAAGATAAGATTTTATTTCCCAGCTATTTAACAAAAAATTTTATTTTATTTTATTTTAATTTTATTTATTCAAATTTTAATTGAATTTTATTTTCATTCTTTTTTTTTTCGGCTTAGTCCCTTTATTAATCAGGTTCATCAGATTTGCCCTTCCAGCTGCAACCCATCACTAGGTAGCACCCATACACACTCATTCACATACATACACTACGGACAATTTATGCGAACATGGGGAGAACATGCAAACTCCACACAGAAATACCAACTGTCCCAGCCGAGGCTTGAACCAGCTACCTTCTTGCTGTGAGGTGACAGCCCTACCCACTGCGTCACCGTGCCGCCCTTTATTTTTTTTAATTTAATTTATTATTTTATTTTATTTTAAACAAATCCTTGGTAGGTCTTTAGTTTAGGTCTTTCTAGTTTATTAAGTCACACTCAAAAACTAAATAATGCTTTTTGAAAAAAGTTTGACAACATTGGGTTTGTCCATATTTAACCCAACTTTGGGTTCTGACAACCCAGAATGTTTTTTAGAGTGCAGGAATAAATCTGAATGAATAAATTAATATATATATTTAATTCATTAAAATGTATTGTTTTCTTTTAATAATATTTTTTTCCTCTTATTACTTATTATTTAATTTATTATTTATACTACACTGTAAAAAATGCTGGCTTGTCGTCGCCCAACATTGGGCCAAATTTATTTCATTAAAATTCAATTTCTCTATGGCTTAAAAATTAATGTCACCCCTCCTATTTTCACTTCCCCAATTAGTAGCATTAAATATTTTAAATAAAGCCCTGACCGCTGATGATCTGGTCTTGACCCTGTGGCATCTGATGTCCCATTGGTTCGTCTAAGTGGCCCGCATCACTTCCTCCAGCCCGACATCCTTCAGTCAGAGCGAGCATTAGCTAATCCACAGATCTGACCTCTTTCCTTTTCCTTCGCGATAAGAAAATAACAGAGAATGATGAGAGAGCGAGAAACGATTCTTCATTTCCCCGTCTCGCTGCTTCTCTCCGGGGACTCTTGATGTGATGACTGAATTTAGCCATGTTGCTCGTGCCTTCCTGACCTTCCCTTTCTCTCGCACAGATCTAGATGCTCCGCTAATGGGGCTCTTCAGTCCTCGTTGAAAGAGAGAGGTGTGTTTGTGACCTCCTCACCTCCACCGTCCCGCGAGAGGAGAACTGAGAGCACTCTTAGGATTAGACGGAGAGGGAATTTTGATTAAAATGGCTGTATATCAGTGCAGAGGTGACTTAATTGTTTGAATACTTCCTCTTAAATCCTTTAGCATTAGTTTCGCATTACTTGAGGAAGGTCTGGTGCACATTGCAGGTTATGGTTATCTTCAGGGCCAGAGCCACACACTTAGACAAAAAGTGTAGATTTAGGCCAAGCAGAATTGGTAGTTTGTTTGCCATTAATAACAAGAAGCTTGATTATCTGTCAGAGATTCATTTCAGTAAATTATGAACCAGATTTGTTGACTGATTCTTTCACAAAAGTTCTCACTGATGTCTCGGTATCTTAATTGTTTTTATTTGGACTGCATTCAGTGTCAGATTCAGAGTAGTTGGAGTTATTTTTTGATTTTCTACTTGTACTATAATTTTAGTTTTGTAGTTTTAGAATCCAGTGTTGTTGTTCTCCATTGTAATTTACAAATAAAAAAAGTAAATAAAAATAAAATAATAATCAGTGGCTTTTTAACGGTAATTAAAACAAATAAAAATAGTTTTTTCCATTGTGTTCCCATTAGGTTTAAAATTGTTTAAAAAATAAATAAGTATTTTTTTCTTATTTTTAAGACCTCTGTTTAGGTCTTTTTAGTTTGAGAAATCTCTGGGTTGGATTAAAAAGTGCCACTTAAATTTTATTTTTAAAAAATTTAACCAACGGTTTTATGCATATTTAACCCAATGTTGGCTTATGAAAACCCAGCCTTTTTTTAGAGTTCATAAAATATATATTTTTTTCAGACCCCTAATTAAAATATATTTAATTTATTACATTTTTCATTTATTTTTTACTTTAATTTAAACTTTATTATTTATTCTACACTACAAATGTTAGCTTGTTGTAATCAAACTTTGGGTCAAATATGGACAAACCCAACTTTGGGTTAATTCTTTCTATTAAATTTATATAACACATTTTAAACCAACAGTTGGGTTGGTCCATAGTTGACCCAACATTGGGTTATGACAAGCCAGCATTTTTAAGTGTATATTGGTAACACTTTACAATAAGGTTGTATTAGTTAATGTTATTTAATGCATTTACTAACATAAACAACCAATGAACAATATATTTATTTCAGTATTTGTTTGTTAGTTAACATTAGTTAATGAAAATACAGTTCAGTTCAGTGTTCATTCATGTTAACTCACAGTGCATTAACTAATATTAACAAGCATGAATTTGGATGTTAATAATGCATTAGTAAATGTTGAATATAATTAATAAATGTTGTACAAGTATTGTTCATAATTAGTTCATGATAGTAAATACATTAACTAATGAAACCTTTTATGTAAAGTGTGACCTGTATATCATTAAAATCAATTTCTGGCTAAAAATGAATGTCACTGCTGCTATATTTACTTCCTATTTGTTTTATAAAATCATTAAAAATCTTTCTCTCTGTAAAAAAAGAAGAAGATTGACAGCCCTAATGTTGCAGATTTCAATTTACTTTGTAATGTATGTTTGTTTAACGTCAAACAACTGCTCAAAAGTCATGTTAAGCCTTCCAATCAGATTAGCGCTTGGCATTTATTTTCTATATGTAATAGCGTGTGAATAAATGCACAGGTTTAATCTCCAACTGCTGTAAGTCGATATTATCTTACATCAGAGTCTTAAAAAATCATGGCCGTTGTTCTTACACAAAGACAAATCTCATCCAGTTTTGGGTAGCTCTCTCCTAGCCGTAGCCAAACAACACCATTTTCCCCACGTTCCCAGTCGAGCTTTATCTTCCCAGCTGTACATTTCACCCGTGATGTGGAAAGTGAGATAATTGTTTGTTTTTAACGGCCCACGTTCATCGACATTGACTGATTCTCATCCCACACACTGTCCGATTTGACCACATTTTACGCTAACCGGCATCTTCCATATACAGTGTTTTATACTCTCTGTTTTCAACTCCGTTTCAGGGCTGCTGGTTTTCTTGTGTGATTCTTTAGGCCTCTTTACTTTGGCATAGAGCGAGGGAAAGACGGGGAGGAGAAGAAAGAGAAAACCATCACCCTGGAGGTGACCATAAGGCATATATCCTCTAATGTTATTAGAGGGCTTTAATCCCCACAGCTTTCCTACTGGGGCACCAAACATCCTTGAGAGAAGGAAACAAAAGATGTCTGGGGGGAAAGGAAACATGCGTGTC
Source organism: Danio choprae (assembly GCA_903798125.1). Taxonomy (NCBI): domain Eukaryota; kingdom Metazoa; phylum Chordata; class Actinopteri; order Cypriniformes; family Danionidae; genus Danio; species Danio choprae. The sequence continues at coordinate 3,895,868 of CAIGQW010000298.1, read as the reverse complement.
TGTGTTAAAGGCATAGTTCTCTCAAAAATGAAAAATTAGCTGTTAGTTTGCTCACCCGTATGTCATATAATGTTAAGGTGATCTGCTTCTTCAGTAGAACATTAAAGAGGATTTCTAGCTGAAACTGGTCCTTGATTATTTCATAAAATGCAAGTCGGCAACTTCTAGCACTTTGACAGTAAAACAGAAATGAATGTAATGAATATTTGTAGCTCCTGTTGAAATGTTGAAGTCTTATAAAGAGAAGGACAAGTAACGAAACATTACTTATAGCATTAGTAAAGTATAATCAACTGATTGCCGTGTGTTAAAAGATTTTAAAATGGTTAAAATTGTTTATCTCACTTATTCCATGGTCATTTGCAAAGATATAGACTGCAACTAATATTGCTACAACTAGTTGCAACTAACATTGCTCTTTGCAGTGTTATTTTTGACAGAGGTTATGACAAATGAGGTCTTCTTGCTTTGAGAGAGACCGAGAACTTATTGTATTTAAAGTGATCCTGTCTATATAGAATCATAATATATTGTGTTAGTTTATTAAATACATTTCCCAGTGGTTAGTAAGAATGTATCCAATTTATGTATTTTAAATGTATTGTTTGATAACACATTTTCATTTAATTATTTATGTATTTCTCGTAATACATCTACGGTGCTTCAAATGCCATGTTAAATTTGGAAACTAAGCATTTTAACATTAGATGTTATCGAATTGTGTGTGCTTGTTAACGACAAGGGGATATATAATAGCTCATAGCAACATGTATTAGCTACCTCTTTGCAAATATTTTTTTGTTGGTTAATAATCCCCATTGGCTCCCTGGTGAAGCACATGTCTGTTTTCTCTGGCAGCTGTTACTGAGTTATTATGGTTACCACTAATTATTTTTTGCCTTTTTTGTTCATCTCTGTTGTGAAAAGTCAGTAGTACTAGTTGGACAGGAAGCACAGTTGTACAGAGAGGGTGGGATGGGGTTGTTGCTAGATCAGATATGGTTGCGGCCACAAGTTAACGAGAACTGTAAAAACAGTAGTTGTACAGAGTATTATTTATTAAATTAGCCAATAAATTATTATTATTATTTTTTTACATCTACCCCTACCCCAACCCTTATCACACTGCTGTCCACAAAAGCACGAAACACGGGGATTATCACAAATACACAGGTTTATTATTATAACTCACAGGAAACACTGGAACATCGACACACACACAGGAATCATGGGGTGAAGACAACATGGAAGGACGACGTACAGACAATTCAATACCGGACCCAGGACTGAACCAAACACAGGAGTATAAATACACAGGAAACATGATTAAACTGATTGGACACAGGGGTGAGACACAGGTGAAACAAATGAACATTAGGAAACGGCGGGAAACAGAACAAAGAAATCACATGACATCAGTAAATGGAACACACACAGAATAGACACCTGACAACCCTAAACCCAACCATCACAGTACTGTAAAAATATTAATTATTGTTATACAGTGTCACAAAAATGATGCTATATTGATGTGCGTATCCGCATCTGTATTCTATCTAGACTTTACCGTGGGATAGGGATTTTTAAATTTTTATTGCACACCTACCAGCCAATCAGAGTCAAAAATTTCAATAGACCATGGAATAATTACCGTTCATCATCAGCTTTATGGGAACAGAGAATTGTGATTCTTGTAACAGGTTCTTTTGAAAGGTTCATTTCTAATTCAAATAAATGTTCATCAGTTTGCACAGACTCTAATAATTGCAGTTATGTAATTAAAGCACTCATTAATGTTATGAAACATGGATTTTTACAAATGAAGAAATAGCAACAAGGATTATTTTGGGTACCAATACTTCAAAAACATCTTTCAGTTGAATAACATATATTTAAAATTAAGTATATATCAATATAATAACTATATTAAATACAATATATAACAACTTTACCGGTAGCACTTTACTTGAAGGGGGTGTTTATAAAACTGTCATGAAACCTTTATGATTAAGACATGACACATCATGAATGTGAATGAGATTTTATGCATGTTTATGACAGTTGTTATTAGGTCAATTATGTCATTTTAAATGGAAAGGTGACTTTGTTTGTTATGACAAATTAACTTAGACAAAAACAGGTTGTGATGTATTTGTGTCAGTGTTCGTCCGTGTCATCTGTTGTTATCGTCATGTGATCCCTTTGTTCTGTCTTTTCCCGCCATGTTCAGTGTTAATTCATCCCACTTGTGTTCATCCCTTGTGTGTTATTAGTTTCATAATCCCTCTGTCTATTTATACCCTTTGTCTGTGTCCTTCGTTGTCTGGTATTTTGGTTTGTCTCGTCTTATCGTCGTTGTCCCGTCTGCTTGTATCCAGTTTTGTAACCCGTAAGTGTTTATTTAATAAATCCGTTTTTTGTTATCTCCCGTGTACCGTCTCATCATGTCATCGTCTACCCACAACGAGGTGTTACAATTTGTTTATGTCATGACAACGTGACATTACCAAGACAACAAAACTTGTCATAGATCTATCATAAACATGATTGGCATGAAGCCATTATAAATATGTCATGAATTTTATAACAGCATCAATAATTATTATTCTTTTTTCAAGGTGAATTTGTCATAAAAATGTCATTAAATATTAATGACACCCTTAAAAATGATTTGACAGAGTACTGAAGAATTCAGTTTGTCCGTCTGAAAAAGTGATAAGAAAAGTGACAGTCTTATATACACCCCTTCAAGTACAGTGTTGCCAATTTACCTAAGCCACCTGTTCCAGCTATAATAATTTAACACTAAATAACAGTTACAGTACCAATTGTTTCTCTTTATGAGAGCTCAGTTCATCACATGTATTCATTGTTTCTCTTTTTAATGATTTTTGACTCTCTAAGTGGCATTTTATGAATCACTGAGGATCACAGTTTCAGCTAAAAGTCTTTGTTCTACCAAATGAAAAAGTCACCTACATTTTGGAAGAGTAAATTAACATTATTGGATCAACCATCTTTCCCTTTAAGCAGCAGTATGGAATGGAATAGAGATGACAAGTAGAGGAGATAAAAAACCCATACCAGATAGTGAAAGAATGAGTGGGAGATGGTGACCTAAACAGGGAAAATAATGAAGTGGAATTCCTAGAAAGGGATGACAGACTTTGAGAAAGGGAAGAGGAAGGTGAAGGTTGCTGTGAACTGAAAGGCTGAGAGAACCAGAAGAGAAAGTGTTTGTATCTGTAGGAGTGTATCTGACAGATAGTCCAAGCTCCTGTTTTGCTTGGACGAGGGAACCCAGTGCTGTTTCCTCACTCATCATGAGGCTTTATAGACAGTCTTAGCAATTGGGCAAATCATATGAAGCAATGTTTGGGTCAAACTTTTACCATAATATCAGAAATTATGTTTTACAATGATATTGCACTTAGCTAATTTAGAGCCATTAAGTTCATTTTTGGGGAATGATTGAACAAAAATAACAAAAGTGTTATGCAAAAAACAAACATTTATCTTTCCTTGATGCAATAATTAATAATTTTATTAATATATATATA
>CAIGQW010000298.1:3879224-3890403 GCA_903798125.1 Danio choprae | reverse complement strand
ACACACACACACACACACACACACACACACACACACACACAAAACACCAATAAACACTCAAAGTACCGCAGACATACAGACACAGACATACCCAGTACCCAGACACTGACTAACAGAAACATGCACGGACACAACATCAATAGACACAGACACAACACACAGACATAGACAAACACAGACACCACAAACAGACACAACACAAACAACAACAGACAGTACCACAGACAAACAGACAGACACAACACAAAAACACAGGCAAAACACTGACAGACACAACATACAGACATAAACAAACACAGACACCACACAAAGACGCAACACCAACAACCACAGACAGTACCACAGACACAAAAGTGACAGATACAGACACAAAAAACAGACAGACACAGCATGCAACCACAGGCAGTACTACAGACCACAACCACAACAAAACCAACAACCACAGACACAACGCACAACCATATGCAGTACTACAGACACAACACCAACAACCACAGACTGATGCCTGTTCAGTTTTAGCAAGCCTTCTAATGGAATTTTAATAATATTTTTTCAGGTTAGTACTGTCACCTAACAGCAAGAAGGTCGCTGGTTCCCGGCTGGCATTTCTGTGTGAAGTTTGCTTGTTCTCCCCGTGTTCGCGTGGGTTTCCTCGGGTCCAACCACTGTATGTGTTAAAGTTTTTTGGTGGCTTTTGGGTGATTCAGTATGAATGTTCTGGCAGGAGAACATGAGCTCTAATTGTTTTGATCTGGTTGTTAAACCTCCACTTCTCTCATTGGTCAGGTAATGTCACCTTTGTTTTGATTATGAATCTTGTTTCAGGCCATATGTGAGCATCTGTCTTTTCCCTTTCTTATGTGGGCACTTCATGATTTGACCTTTAACCTCAGTGGACACCTGAGCTTGTGTTGTGCAGTCTGTTCTTTTCTTCCTGTTATTTTGGTAATAAGACATTTCTGAGTGTACCAAAATGTTCAGGGGGAAATATCATTGATCTGGACTGATTTTGGCTATTGTTGTTCAACTGACTTGTGATATACCCTGATATTTATACTTCAGAGTTTTTCCCCACCTACACAACCTTAATGGAAAAAGTTTACACTGACACATTGCATTGGATTTTAAATAAATGAACTGACAAAAGAAATTCTAAAGCAACTTATCTGTATTTGTCATGGTTTGTGGCATTTGAGTTTAGTAATTTAGTTTTATGTTTGGTTATTTATTTAGTTTATTTATTGTTTTTTATTGTTATTTTGTTTTGTGTTTTTATTGTATTTTTTATTTATTATTTATTATTTTGTTTTGTTTATTTTATGTATAATTATTATTTTAGTCTTTTTTTTAGCTTTTTTAGTCTGTTTTGTTTATTTTGTTTTGTTTATTATTTTATTTTGTTTATTATTTTTATTTTATTATTTTTATTAAATTGTTTTGTTTTGTTTGTGTATAATTATTTTATTTGAGTCTTTTGTTGTTGTTTTGTGTTTTTTTTTTGTTTTGTTTATTATTTTATTTTGTTTATTATTTTTTATTTTATTTTGTTTTGTTTAGTTTATTATATGTATAATTATTTTATTTTAGTTTTTTGTTGTTGTTTTGTCTTGTTTTGTGGTGTTTTTTTTGTTTTGTATTGTTTTGTGGTGTTTTTTTGTTTTGTGGTGTTTTTTTGTTTTGTTTTGTTTTGTGGTTTTTTTTGTTTTGTGGTGTTTTTTTGTTTTGTGGTGTTTTTTTTGTTTTGTGGTGTTTTTTTTGTTTTGTGGTGTTTTTTTTTGTTTTGTGGTGTTTTTTTTGTTTTGTGGTGTTTTTTTGTTTTGTTTTGTTTTGTGGTGTTTTTTTTGTTTTGTTTTGTTTTGTGGTGTTTTTTTTGTTTTGTTGTGTTTTTTTTGTTTTGTTTTGTTTTGTGGTGTTTTTTTTGTTTTGTGGTGTTTTTTTTGTTTTGTTTTGTTTTGTGGTGTTTTTTTTGTTTTGTGGTGTTTTTTTTTGTTTTGTTTTGTTTTGTGGTGTTTTTTTTTGTTTTGTTTTGTTTTTTGTTTTGTTTCAGTTTTTTTCATGATTTTGCCAGTTCCGATGCGATCCTGTATTATGGTCTATGTTGAAACTGAGACATCATTTCATTTTTGTTAAAAAATTTAATCCATACATATTCCCTACCCCTAAACCCAACTATAACTGTAAATTATTCCCAAAATCAGATGGGAATAATAGTTGGATAACAATCATGTAGAAGTGCATAAACCTAACCCTAAGCCTAAACTTAACATAAACTATAAACGTACCACTTAATTCTGTTTGACTGATTGGAATGTTGTTCCAGGATCAACAAAGATGTTAATCCAGGAACATGTCCTACTTGGTGAAATCAGGTTGGCGCGTGTTCATAAGCGTTATAATCGTCAACAACATATAAATATATATATATTTTCTGGCTATAGGAGATCTTAACGTGTCCGTGAATGACACCGATCATCAAGGAGAGTTCAAATCCCATCAGTGGTTTGGAGCAACAGTACGAGTGCATCAAGACAGTGTACTGGTAAGAGCTTTCTTGTGCAAAATGTTTTTTAAAATAAGCTGTACAGCATTTGTGACTCAGCACAGTCTATGTCTTTGTGACTCAAATCAAATTTTATGCTCTTAAATTGTCTGTGTATATCTTGGATTATGAGCAATATGAACAAAACCAGCTCTATTCATAAGTCATGATTCCTTTATTGTCTTTCTGAATATGAACTCTCTGTGGAAAATGCTGGATCTATTACATCAAAGCCCAGGTGCTTTACTTTATGGATGATCAAGCTGTGACCTGGATTCATCGTCATGCTTTCTTTACTCCAGATGTAACGTTGACCTCTCAGGCTCCATAGCATATGGGAGTCCATATAGATGGAGGTGAACTTTAACCTCATGCATGATCCTTTCCATAGGCTTGTGCTCCTCTTTACTCGTGGAGAACCAAGGAGGACACACCTCATGCTGATACGACTGGCTCTTGTTTTATGTCTGTCAAAAACTTCACCAAGTTTGTGGAATATGCTCCGTGCCGCACAGGTGGGCTTGAAGTCACTTGGTGAATTTTATTAAATTAAATGTTATTAAATTGTATTTTATTTTATAATGTTTTTGTTAACAGTATATTTAATTTCTTTTGTTAACAATCTTTTATTTAATTAACAATATTTAATTTAGTTTTGTTTGTTTTGCTTTATTAAATTTTAATTTGTTTAATTTAATGTTATTATGTTTTTATTAACAATATATTTATTCTATTTTATTAACAATCTTTTATTTTATTAACAATAATTTAATAGAATTTTGTTTTGTTTAATTTTATTTCATTTATTTTAATTTATTTAAATTTAATATGTTTTCATTAACAATATATTTATTTTATTTTATTAACAATCTTTTATTTTATTAACAATAATTGAATTGAATTTTGTTTTGTTTAATTTTATTTCATTTTAATTTATTTTAATAAAATTTTAATTTATTTTACATTTAATTTGATTTTGTCTTTTTATTAACAATATGTTTATTTTATTTCATTAACAGTATTTAATTAAAATTTCTTTTGGTTAATTTTATTAATTTTAATTAAAATTTATTTAATTGTAATTAATTTTAAATGTAATTTTAATTGAATTAATAAGCATAGTCTGCTCACAAAGGCTGCATTTATATGATCAAAAATACAATAAAAACAGCAACAATTTGAAATATTATTGCTTTCTTTACTTATTATTACTTCTTTTTTTGTTATTGTTTTTTTTATTGAATGTAGTTTATTTGTTTTATTTATTCCTTTGATTGAATTTTCATCATCATTACTTTAGTGTCACAAGATCATTCAGAAATCATTTGAATATGATAAAATATTTATTATAATAAACTGTGATATAGTACTATTCAAACGTATCATTATTTATTTTATTTTATTCAATAAGAGTGAAAGAAATTTATAATGTAAAAATATTTGATTTTAAATAAATGCTGTTGTTTTGTTTTTAATCAAAGAATCATAAAAAGTAAAATGATCTAATTATTAATAATTTCACTGTATAATAGTGTTTACTGTATTTTTGATCATATAAGTCTTTGATCATGCAGCCTTGGTGCGCAGAACAGGCTTTAAAAAAATAAGAAATAAAATTAAGAAATCAGACCGATCCTAAACTTTTCACTCATTAATTTAGAAATCATTATAATATGATTAAATGTTTATTTATTATAATGAACTGTGATACAGTACAATTTTTAACCATTTTTATTCATTAAGAACACATTAAACTTTTCAAGAGTAAAATACATGTATAATGTAACATATTTTATTTCAAATAAATGCAATTTTTTTTCTTTATAAATCATTTCACAATTTGACACTTTTACTGTATTTTTAATTAAATAAATGCAGCCTTGGTGCACATAATAGGCTTTAAATAAATAAGAAATTAAACTTAAAGTAACACTGTATTTGTCTGCTGCAGAATTTCGTGGAAGGAAAGGGCAAGGCTACTGTCAAGGTGGATTCAGTGCTGACTTTACTCAGGTGAGAGGATTTTGGAAATAAATAGAAGGTAAATGCAATGCATTTCTGCTGTATATTCCTGGTCTCACCTAAAAACTGTTGCTTTTTACAGAAAGGAAAAGTGGTGCTGGGAGGACCTGGCAGTTACTTCTGGCAAGGTTTGACTTTCTACTGTGTGTGTGTGTGTGTATATATGTAAATGTTTTACATAAAGTGTGGTAAGAAGATTATATGTGAAATAAATACCCTCATTCAGCAAAAAGCAATTAGATGATTAAAATGGACAGTTTATAATGCTACAAAAGTTTCCATTTCATATAAAGGCTGTTACATTGTACATTTCTATTTAGAAAATAACCTTTGGGGGAAAACGTAATGTGATTTCCACAAAATACATGCATGGTAGAACAAATCTACTTTATTTATTAAAATATAAAATGGATATTTTTACCCTTGTGTGCTGTTGTGGATGTTTTCATCCACTCTGGGTTGATTTTGTGTCTCAATTTGGCCACAGCTTTCTCTGTGTTTCAGCAATATGGTATGATTTTTGATGACAAATTTTATTTTGACATGTTTTCGGAAAATACTTAATTTTTTAAAAACTCAACAATGCACTCTGGGCAAATGTATACCCTTTTGTTATGTTCATGGCTGTTTTTGCCCCATTGACATAAACGTTTTTGATTGCAAAGCCAAGACCTCATATAATCATACATTCTTGATTGATGCTTGTTTTTCCTGTTGGGAAGAGGTAAAATTTGTAATTTTTTCTGTTGATCATCAGCTGCAGTGCAAAAACGAAAGCTTTGTTTCTGGCTTTTATATGGAGTTATATGGAGTAAAGTGTGTGGGTGTCTGAGAGAGACCTATGCGCACTTGCCTTGATATGCCTGAGAAAATCAAAATAAGCACCTCAACTCTCAGAACAGTAAACATAGTAAGTGTATTTATGCATGCACACTGTAATTTGCTGTCATACTCCATATAACTCTTTTGTACATGCTTATCTAAAGGGTTAATGGTGCCAACTGATGAAAAATAGCAAAAATTACACATTTTACCTCTTCCCAACAGGGAAAAGCACCAACAATTAAGAATGCAGGATTATATGGTGTCAAGGCTTGGCATTTAATAAATGTGGTTCTAATGGAAGTCAATGGGGCAAAAACAGCCACGAACATAACGAAAGGGTAGTCAATTTAAACAATACGCAAGGGTTAAATAGTCAAATATATTTTACAGCGTGTGAGACTTCAAAATATTGACCATGATATATTGAATGGTAGATGTATACGAGTTTCATAATTTGACCAGTTGTCCATCAGTTCTTATAGACGCTCACATTTGTTATTTGCATTGACTGTGACCTTTAGCTCAATGTAAATGCAATTAAAGATCAATATTTTCTTACCATCTTTAGGTCAAGTAATCACTGCGTTTAAACAAGAAATTGTCAAAGCCTATTACCCAGGATATTTCTTGACCTCAGTGAGCGGCCAGATCCAGACCAAACAGAGAAAAGAGATCAGATTTGATGACACCTACATGGGTATGTCAAGTCAAAAAATAGCTATTATTTTCTCATCACAGGGTCTTTCTCTGTTGTCACCTCCTGCATTTTCTTTAATGTTGAACAGGTTACTCAGTGGCTGTGGGCGAGTTTACCGGTGATGATGATGAAGGTGAGTGTCATGAACTTAAAAAAATAAAACCTCAACATCATAAGCAGTCAGGGAGGTTACTTGAAAAAGTAAGGAATTACTAATTACGCAATTAAAATAATATTTAAATAGATTTTCTGTCTTAAAAGTAATTTAATTACTTAATGAGTAATTCAATTACTTGAGAACAAAATCCCTATAAGTCTATATAATTCATAGTCAATATGAATTAAACTTTTATTTATTTAAGTTTGTGCCAAACATGGGCCTTTTAGCTTTATTAATTTTATTTTAGTATTTTTTTTATTTGCCAATTCTGAATTTATCATGGGCAGCACGGTGGTGCAGTGGGTAGCACGATCGCCTCACAGCAAGAAGGTCGCTGGTTCGAGCCTCGGCTGGGTCAGTTGGCATTTCTGTGTGGAGTTTGCATGTTCTCCCCGTGTTTGCGTGGGTTTCCTCCGGGTGCTCCGGTTTCCCCCACAAGTCCAAAGACGTGCGTTACAGGTGAATTGGGTAAGCTAAATTGTCCATAGTGTATGTGTGTGAATGAGTGTGTGGATGTTTCCCAGTGATGGGTTGCAGCTGGAAGGGCATCCGCTGCGTAAAACATATGCTGGATAAGTTGGCGGTTCATTCCGCTGTGGCGACACCAGATTAATAAAGGGACTAAGCCGGAAAAAAAATGAATGAATGAATTTATCATATATTGTCATGAACAAATTTCTTACTTCATTGATTGTTTCTTAAACTTCAGTCATGTTGATAAATATAACCTTCTTCAGTTGAAAAATAGAATTATTCTACAAAATATACTTGTATAACTATAACAAAAATGCTTCTGATTTATACTCAACTGTTGAATTTCTGTACAGTATTTAAGACAAGTATGTTATAAGTAACTGTAATTAGATTACCTAAAAATTAAAAGTAATCCCTTATTTCCCAGTACTGGGTTGCGGCTGGAAGGGCATCCACTGTGTAAAATATATGCTGGATAAGTTGGCAGTTCATTCTGCTGTGGCGACTCCTGACAAATCAGGGACTAAGCTGAATGAAAATGAATGAATGAATGCTTACTTGTAACTAATTACACCCAACACTGATTATAAGAGCTTTTTTAGGTTACCGTATTACTAGATTATTTTGATGTCATTTTTATTATACATGCTAAAATATAAAAAAGAGTGATGGTGACCGTTTGTACCACAGCTAATCCTTTAATATAATCATTTTCTGTTTAAATAGCTACAGACAGATGCATTAAATCTGAATACTGTTTGTAAAACCTTTGAAAGGAAGTTTTATTATTATACCCTCTGTATGAATCCATTTCACTTAAACAAATTTCCAAATAGAGCCCTTAAGAGTGACTTAGTGCGCCTGTGATCGCCAGAATTCTCTGAGTTCCTGAGGAACCCACTCATTTCCATGTTTCCACTAGTAAATCTTTCTCTTTTTCCTCTCTTTGTTTGGCTCGCCTGCGTTCAGACTTTGTGACTGGAGTTCCCAGGGGAGTCAGACTGCATGGACAGGTGAGAGAAAACAGTCACACCATCAACTCTGACATTAAGCCAGAGGCATTTCCACACAAAATATGGACTACAGTAGCTTTTCGGTGTAAAAAAAAAATGATCACGTTAAAATATCACGTAAATGTTATCTAAATTGACTACTATTGTTCAATGGTTGTTATAATGGTACTTGATGAGCAAAATTTATAATATGTTTTTCTTTTTTTCCCCATAAGGTTTCCATTCTCAATAGCTCTTTGGATGTGCTGAAGATGTTCACTGGTGAACAGGTAAGTCTAATGGCTTTCTGTTTTATTGATGCTTTTCCCTGATTGAGTGATTACAGGAGGTTTGGGATGTATATTCATGTTTATTAAGTGCTATAACTAGGCCCAAACAAAATCTTCATTGATGGTAATACACAGTTTTTTGAGAACATTGTTCAGTCTGTTTGCTTGCCTATCTAAATGTGTGTACATTTATATTAATTTAAGTTTTTATATTAATTTCAATAAGATGATGGAAAAAATATGCTAATGTTTAGACAGTTTTTGTACAATACACTTTGTAAAGTAATATATTCTGTCTTTTTGTAGATGTATTATATGAGAGACTTATACTGTAGCTTTGTTACCAGACAAGTGGTTCTAACTTGCATTGTGAAGTTGAAAAGTTTTTAGTTCCTATACTCTCCAAATCATCTTTTTCTAAAACAAATTCTGCACAGAAATAGCAAAAAAGATTCTCTGTGTGTATATATAAAGAATTATTAGTTATTTTTTGGGTTTGTTTGTTCAATTGCTTCATTCAATTGCTTCATTTATCAGTATTGCAATATTTTAGTCTGGTATCACATCAAAGTCATTCCACGTGCAGTAAATAAACAGTTTGACTGTACATGAAATGGTTAAAATGGACAGTTTATAATCCTACAAATGATTTCCAATTTAAGGTAAATGCTGTGTTTTGGAACTGTCTATTTATGAAAGAATAAATTATATGCTTCTTAAGCATAACATCAGCATATTAGAAAAATATACTTTATGATAATAACATATAAAACAGTAATTTTGAATAGTAAAATATTTTTTATAGCATATAAGACATAAAAAATATAACAAATTCTTAATGATGATGAAATATTGAATTGGAGCTATGTATATATTACATAATTAGTACATTCATTATTTGCACTGACTGTGACCTTTACAGTATATATTTGGTCACCAGTTTCACAAACGCAGTGGTTAAAACAACACTGTATTTGTTTAGTCCACATTCAATGTAACATGGTTCTTATTTGACTGTACTTTCGAAAATGTTCTTTTGGCTTTTGTGGTGTCATATTATTATTATTATTATTATTATTATTATTGTTATTATTATTATTATTATTATTATTATTATTATTATTATTATTATTGTTGTTATTATTATTATTGTTATTATTATTGTTATTATTATTATTATTATTATTATTATTATTATCATCATTATTATCATTATTATCATTATTATTATTATGCTGAAGCTATTTTAGGATGAGAAATTGAGAAATGTAAGTTATTTTTACTCCTTTGCAAAGCTTCATCCCACCGTGCTGTTCTTTTGCACAACAAGCAAAAAATCATTTCCTTTACAAGACTCTTTAAATCGGGCTGGAGTGCACTGTGGTAAGCAGTAAAGGATGGATTATGTGAGGCAAGAGCTTACGGGCAATTTTCCTAAATGAGCGCCACAGTTTCTGCGAATGGAAATAGTTGGAAAACTTAAACTGCTCTGATTGCTTCAGCTGAGTAAATATAATCAAAAAGCATTTGTGTGCCCACCTCAGGGGGCTCCAGAGCGGAGCCACATCTGAATCATCAAAGAGCTCTTTTCATGTACTCGCACCATAGCAAATTGGAGTAAATGTTACTGTGTGCCTTTAGGCATATAGTTGCTGCTCAAGTGAAATACAGTTCGCATGTAAAGGCTAAAAATGAGAAGCTTCTATTTACAGTGGAGATGAAAATTTATGAACAACCCATTTTCTTAATTTTGATGTACAGTTCTGAGGTTTCTTTGTCAAGACTGCAACCAAAGTGTGTAAAGAGGTGAAAGGTTGAGGTGGCTGTGCCATGGATGTTTTATACAGCAAAGAGTTGGAACTATTATACAGTTAGATAACATGCTGACATGTTAACATGTGGTTCTTTCCCTCACTTCATCACTCAAACAGTCAGCAATTTTCATGCAGGACAATGAGCTCTGTCACACAGCAAAATGGGTTAAGTAGTTGCTTGAAGCCTAAAACATAAAAAAGGCAGACCCAGAGTCCTGAACTAAACCTGATTGAAAATCTTTAGTGAATTTCTTAGCCTTAAATGAGTCAACGAAGTCACTGTATTTTATGTGATGTTGTATATTACTTAGACAAATCAATTTTACTTTGGGATTAATAAAGTTCAATCAGTCAGTCAGTCAGTCAGTCAGTCAGTCATATATGGAAATATATGCAAATGACATGCATGACATAAAAGTTCATATTTAGATATCAGATATAAAATGTCACATATGCATCATATACTTTAGGATATTGCAAAAATGGCCATATACATATGTTTATTCAATGATTGGAATTACAAATATGTTCCTTTATGCTACAACAATATTAGATATTATACGGATATCGAAATATGACCTTGTATGTTCTATATGTAATTTACGTATGCTATCAGGTTTCTATATGGGAACAGAGCAGTGTGCGAGACTAGTGATGTCTGTAAGCATTTCTGACTGCTGTAATCTCAGAAATTTCAGCTGTGATCATTCTTTATGCTAAAATCAGTGCAGTTCTCAGGATGTTTGTTGAATTGTTTTGATTATTTTGTAAAACATTGTTCTAAAAGCACTACCAAAATTCCATCCAATTTTGACTAATGAAGATTAAATAATTTCTGCATAATTCTTCATAATTCTTTTCTCCATTATTATAACTACAATTTAAGATTTAATTTTTTTTCCAATTTTTTCAGATGGGTTCTTACTACGGCTATTCTGTGGCTGCCACTGACATAAACAATGACGGGTAGGTAACCACTACCAGGTACCACAAGAATGTGCACCGCGCAAGAATGTGTTCACTGTTTAAGTTTGTGGTTTGTATCACCTCCAGGATGATGGACCTGCTGGTTGGCGCTCCCATGTTCATGGTTCGTGACTCTGATGGGAGGTTGGAGGAGTTGGGTAGAGTTTACGTGTATATGCAGAACGGGCCTCTAAATCTCATTCCTCAGCTACCTCACCTCACTGGCACACAAATGTTTGCCCGCTTTGGGAGCTCCATTACACCTCTCGGAGACCTCAACCAAGATGGATACAATGGTGAGTATTTTATTTTATTTTATTTTGGTTATAGTTGAATTTATACAAATATTTTATTCATTTAAATAGTCATTTAACAGGTCACTTAAAGTTAATATTTAAAA